>CM043119.1:52891332-53143497 GCA_023701765.1 Hylyphantes graminicola
AAGCAACTTTCCAATACCTGTAAAATAGCTTCAAATTCAATTACAGATTCAAGAGCATATAAAGGATTTATTTAGCTCAGTGGTTAAGAGATACAAAGGAATTTTAGATGAAAAAATCTATAAAAAATTAATTTATTGTTCGTTAATTTTATTATAATCATTTTTATTAAGCAAAATAAGGATCTTCCTGCCAATGAATAGCGCTCATCTCGAAGTATGCATACAGAAAAAATTGAAGATGCAAGAACTATTCAGAGTTACAAGCCAGATGATGATCATGTAAAAACTGAGATAATTAGCTAAGTGAATTTCAAACAAAAAAACCAGTCAATTTGCAAACGACTTTTTTTCTGTGCAAAAATTGTTTTGAAAGAAATCTATAAAATTAGTCAAAATTATGAGTCAGTATATTAGCTATTATTGTATTTCTATTTTTGTATTACTTTATTTCACTTGCTATTATTGTATTACTTTTATTTCAGAGATCATAAATCCAACAAATATTTTACACTTCTACTCTATTATACACTTATTTAAATTACTAATGGTTTTAAGATCTTTCTAGTTATCAGTTATAGAAAAGCAAGCTACTAATTAATTAAAATACTCAAACAAATTCTATGACAGTTACCCTTTGCGCTCGTACGATTTTCTCAAAATCCGTATTATGACGTCCGACGCAGGTTGGTATTTCGTGTACCAAATTTGAAGTCTGTAGCTCTTTTCGTTTTCCAGCACCTTTAAAATCAAAGAGGCAGCTATCCTTTTCAAATGCGCGATTTTATTGAAAACCTCATTATGTCGTCTGACATTGGACTAGGAACTCGCGCACCAAAATTGAAGTCCGCAGCGGTTTTAGTTCGAGCTGTAGAGTGGTTTTCGACAGACGGGTAAGGTTCAAAAACAACTTTTTTTTAGAATACGCACCCTCCAAAACGTGTAGAAATCACATAATCTCCATTTAGGATTTTCGACCCCATCGCAATACTGTCATTACCTTATCTATAATAATAAAAGAAAGAGTCTGTCTGTGTGTCTGTCCGTCTGTGTGTATATCTGTGGATAGCAAAAAACCTACTTAGACTGCTCTAAAAATTTCGAAATTTTTAATATAGGTTCCTTTTAATACCTACGTGTGCACCTGAGGCTTAGTTTTTTCATATTTGATTGTGATTTTTAATTAATATAATTAGTTTTAAAAAAAACGTCATCCACGTGGAATTGCGGGGCCATAACAGGGCTTGAAAATACATGGACCGGGCCGAAACGGGGACTTGACGCCATCCTCTATTAGTTTGCTGATTGAGTTTGGTTGAAATATGCGCTCGCCCTAAGGCTGCTTCATCCTCTATTAGTGTTTGCTTTTTTAAGTTCGCATGCGCCAACACGAATTTAATTTCATTTTGATTTTGAGTGTATTTTCACAAGTAAGCATGCCTCTAAAAGGAAGCAATGCGAAGTTAACGGGTTCCCAGTAAGGCGGGACCATACTGCTAGTATTTCATATAAGACAAAATAAAGTAACAACTATCTTATATTTTTTTAGTTGTTGAAAAAACCAATCTATTGATTATTATTTACTGCCCGCTGAAAACATTACCGTGTTCATTGCACCTCTTGATAAGATAACCCGCTTTATGTTCTGTCTATTAGGGAATCTTATTAGACCCTCACTTTCATAAAGGTTAGAATGAGGTGGAGATGCTTCGTGGTGATAAACCCATGCAAGAACCGAGTTGCCAAGTTAAGCCATTGATTGCTCCCACAATCCACCCAAACAAACGACTTGGCGAATGATTTGGCGCTGCATTGCCATTGAATAAAGTTCAAACAAGAGACAGGAATTTTTCGTTTTAAAGTGTAAATATGGAATATTGTTTTAATTCATTTCTTGTACTGTACCCTCCAGCCTCGTGAATGGTCTTTATTTTATTAACCGATTCTTAAACATAAGGCTACATTACCCGAATTGACCATGAAAGCCTGTTCTTCCTCTTAACATATTGCCTAGAAAACTCAAAATTATATCTGATTTCCAAATTAGGTGAGATGATCAGTTTCTAAAACTATTAGTTGTTCTTAGATAGAGATTAGATAGAGAGAGACTTAGATATTAGATTAGTTACTATTAGTTGGTTCTTAGATATCGTTGTATGATTTGTTTGGGTGTATTTATTTATTTGGCGACTTTCGGACGACATCTCAGTCTTTCACGCCAAGCAACTCCATCTAATTTCTAATTTAACTCTCAGTTTACAACATTCTTTCACCATAGTCTACTGGAATGTGTACTGGCGTTGGCCTCAGCTACGAGATATAGATTAGATAAATTTTACACGAAGAAGGAATTACTTTAAGAGAAGTAAATGAAAATTATAAAATCAACCTTTTCCGGAAGTGTGTTTACAACTTTCAAATATGGCATGTTTATATTGTATTATATCAATAAGGCTGTGGTTTTGGATGTTTATATTGTTGTTCTGAGGATATTTAAAGTTTGCAAAATTATTCTACTACCATAAATGGATTTTTATCTGGCGTAAGGAATAGAAATATCCTATGGAGAAGATCCTTCCGCGGAAGTAAAGAGTTTCATAAATTATTCGTGAATCCACCCAGAAAACATGTTTAAAACTTTAATTTCGTTTCATGTCTAACTGATTCTAACTGAATATTATTTGAGAAAATTTGACAATTTTATCAGAATGAAAAGTGTATTTTGGTTGAATTACAATTCAACCAAAATACACTTTTTCATTTAGATAATTTTGTATGTAAATGACACTTTTCATTTAGATAATTTTGTATGTAAAGGACACTTTTCTTCAGATAACTTTGTATGTAAATATTACCTTACACGAGTTTTCAACTAACGGACCAATCGCACTTTTTCCTCTGCCTTTTTGTTCTTTTTTTTTTAACCCAAAATCTATGAAAACTCTTTATTTTAGTATACAAAACATAAATACAGTAGGCTTTAATTTAACAAACCTTAATATAATACTTGTTTTCATGTAAGAAAAATAAATCGTTGGTTTCAGTTTTTAGATCCTACATTTGGCAAGTCAATTTGGATTATCTTTTAGTGAATCGGACTGGCGCTTTTTCTTCTTCGAACACTCATTT
Source organism: Hylyphantes graminicola (assembly GCA_023701765.1). NCBI lineage: Eukaryota > Metazoa > Arthropoda > Arachnida > Araneae > Linyphiidae > Hylyphantes > Hylyphantes graminicola. Next base: position 52,894,459 of record CM043119.1, read on the forward strand.
TATTTTGTTTATAATTTTTACATCCTGATTTTTAATTGGCATGTTTTACGTCAAATGTTTCACATGAAACAAAGAAAACTTTATGAAAGACTACTTGCAATTAAAAAGTGTACTTGATGCACTTATGATAAGTTGTCGCAGCCCTTAAAACTCTTGAGATATATGCAACTTGCTACTACAGGTTTTGATCTGAAGAATAAACTATTCTTTATTACCGCGTATACCATTGAGGATACGTAAAAGCGTAAGTTTTACACAAGGAAATATTACTAAATGCTAAAAACATCTTTTTAGAAATTAAGAAGTTTTCTTTGAAACGGAATGTTTTTACAATTTCACTTGTTTCATTACTTGGTGACGTGACACAAATCATCTTTCAAATTAAAACCGGTCTCTATGTTATAGGTATTTCATGCATTATGAGGGTACAACCGTGCAACGGCGGGTACATTAAACCCAGTGTTCATAAAAATATGGTCTGAAATTAGTAATCATTAGTAAGCTGAAAGCTCAAAAGGTATCAGTGTCCTGTGTCTCTTAATAGTTTACTATATAGGCGGAGATTTACGTTTTAAAACCAGTTTAAGTAGTGGGTCATGAAGAGTTTTCTTAAAATAATTTCGGGGAAATGTAATAAGATAGTCATCAAACTGATGTTAAACCAAAAATCTAAAATTTTTAATAAATTATATTTATAATTTTCGAAAAAAGTACTATATCCCTTAAATGGCCTCTTTTGCAATACGTAATTCTATCAATTCTCAATCTTCAACTTTATTTTCTACTTATCTTTGCGAAAAGCCTCCTCACAACAGGGCCATTGTTTTAAGAATACAACAGTAGCGGTTTTTGTGAAAAGCAGCCCACTTTATTTCTATTAGGTCCAGCATCAGGAATCCCGGATATTTATATGTTAACAGGACCACTACAGCGCGTCCGGAATTCCATTTTGAGGAGTTGACGCGATAATTCGTAGCATTTTCGTGTTCGGAATCAACTAGGCGCCAGAACTCATCGATTCGTTATCTCCTTCATCTCCAAGTTATCTTCCCAATTAAGTTATAAATTATCTGATCAATACAGACAATGGTTTATTTGTCAGAATGTTTTATGTCGTTATTTTTTTCGCAAGATTGCATAAAACACAGAAGAAAAAAATATTAGTTTTAAAAGGAAATAAGATGTAGTTCACTTGAAGCAAATCCCTTTTATAGACAAAAAAAATGCTGTTATATTAATCACATCTTTGCGATCTGTTCTATTCCTTTATTCCATTTTTTTATTGTTCTTAGACTTACATAGGTTGACATTTTTCCCATTAACTAGCTGTATAGGGAACGCCATTTAAGCACATTCGGAAAATTGCTTCACTATCTCAGTAATTCCCTTAAAGAATATGTTATACAAAATGATCTTCAGTCATCTATAATAGGGGAGACCGGGGTTAGTTGGCACACTTTTCACTTCAAAAATTTTCTAATTTTTTGGTTTGAAGATATTTGAAATGTAAAAAGTTGGTAATGTAGGTAAACATTTTGGCTACAAATCACACATACAATTGAATAAATATATTGTTGCCACTTTGTGTGAAAAATGTTTTTCCTTGTCCAGTCAAACTATGCCAACCTACCCCGGTAGCGGGGTTAGTTGGCATAGGTAGTGGGGTAAGTTGGCATAAGTGAGGCAATCGTTTTTACTCGTCTTTATGTAAGGTGTAATTATAATGAATTTTAATCAGTTTAAAATTAAACATTCCATATGTCCTGGGCGGTAAATGAATGTTGGTTCATTACTGATTATACAGGGGTGCCTACAGGGGGGGGGCAGCGACGCAGACTGCGTCATTGAAATTTTAGGGGGGGGGGTCGAAAAAAATTAGAAAATTTTCAATGTAAATGGCTTATTTTGTCCAAGATACCACTTTGACAAATACTTGTTCGATATAATCATCTCCCCCCCCCCCAGACTTCAAGGGGGGGGGGGTGCGGAATAATCCTCCTCCCCCGCAACTAGAGATGTGAAGAAAAAGAACACTATGTTCTTTTGAACAGGTTCTTTAAAAAGAACTGGAGCAGTATGTTCTTTGTTTTTGAAAAAACCTGTTCTTCTGTAAATTCATGATTTTTCATCAGAATTTAACTTATACTTTAACGCATTTTATACATTTGAAATTATTCATTCCAATCATAAAATTATTTTCTTTACAAAAAAAATTACATGAATTTTCTAATTCCGTTACAAGGTAAATCATTATTCATAAGCTCCTTAACAAAACAAGCAACTCCTCTCCTCATAGTTGGTTCAGTGGGTTTGGACGAAAAAGCTTCTTCTCAACTTACGTCACGATTGCCCGAAACGCCATACTCACTACTCCGGCAATGAAACAGATTTCAAAACGATTACGATTAAAAAGAACAGGAACAGTGTTCTTTTTGTATGCTCTTTCGCAGTAGGATAGCTCCTTGATGCTTTTTCGTAGTGCGATAGCTCTTTGCTTTCGGAGCAGCTCCTTTCGGAACGGAATAATTCTTTTTCGCGAACTGGCAAATTGGAGCAGATTGCTCCGACTAGCTCTTTTTTGAGATTGCTCTGGAAGCCGTTCTTTTTGCGATTCGCAGCTCTTTTGGCACTGTTCTAAACGGTTGTTCTTGCCATCTTTCAAACGTTCAAATGGGAAATGGGATTATTGGGTTTATCGTAGTTGGGTTTTGGTGCGTGTAGGATTTATTTTGTTTATTTATTATTATATTGATTATTAATTAATTTTTATTTAATTTGATTATTATTTTTGTATTATTGCTTTATTTTTTTTATTTATAATTATTTTATTTCATTATTTTTTTTATCACATTATTTATCATTATTTTTTATTGCGTTACTTATCATTATTTTATATGAATTTATTTCTGTATTTATTTTATTCTTTCATCATTATTTTGTTATTATTATTGAATTTTTTCCTTCAGTTTCATTTTGGCAGATTTTAATTTCGCAATTTGAATTTTTCGAATTTGACCTTTTTTCTTTTTCTGGTGCATGGGTAAGCTTATTATTATTTTTATTTGTACATCGTAGCATTGTATAGCTGTTTTTTAAATTTTATCATTCCCCAAAACATTTTCTCTTATTTTACATGGAAAACACATTTAAAAAAATATATTCAGAAATGTTGAACCACGGGAATGGGGCTCGTATTTCAGAGTGGGGTATAATAACGTAAACAATATATCCCCCCCCCCCCTTCTTTTCTGTTTCTTAGGGTTATGTGCTCAAGGAATGCGGCTGCTTTATTAAGAGTTGTGGTTAGGGTTGTTAGAATTGGCTAATTTCAGCAGTTTTGGCTATTATTTGATCCGCTTGGTTCATTTAAAATTATACCAGTAGCCAAAATTGTTCAAGCTAATGATTAGATTAAGTTGGAAAAGCCCACACGTTTTTATTTTTCGTTCAATCATGACTATTTTTTGCGTTATGTTGATTTTTTTTTTTTTTGCTTTTGAATATGTCTTGATTTGTAGTTTTAATTAAGTTGGAAGGGACGTGATGGAAGATAATTTTGGGTATTTAAGCTTTTTGGAGAACCAGCTTGGCTATTTTAGGAATATTTCTTCTGGCCATCCTGGTCCTCTAATCAATGCAACTCATGTAGACGCACGTTTGAGTATTTTTTAAAAGCATTTTTAAACAGTTTATTTACTTTTTTTAAAATGGAAATTGGAAAAACAGCCTTGTTATTCTTAAAATTGAACAATTATTTAATTATAATAAATCTTTGAGTCTCTTAAATTGAAAGCGAAACTTCACAATTGAAATCTTACTTATTGTTAGCTGCTACACTAATTATGTAAGTTTAAGTTAGATTTTATGTGATAACATTTTTGTACATGTTTATGCTTCCTTAACCAAATTATCGGATTTGTATTTTTGGTTAAATATTTAGTTAATAAAATAAATTTCTTCAATAGTGTGGGGTAGAAATTAATCTACTGTGCAATACCAAATACTTGTTTTAAAATTTATTCTTGTATAGATATATCATGTATTTTCAGATCCTCAGATTTATTTCCTTATTAAAAACATTTTATCGCTTTAATTTCTTACCAGTAATTTTTATAATCTTCTAATATTTTAAAATAGTTTTGTCATGAATTAATCTATAAGTTTTAAGTCGCATTGCATTGTTAAATAATGTAACTAATTCAAATTATTGCAAAACAATGACATACTTCCGATCAAATTTTGTTATTTTAAGTTCAAAATGTATTTTATTTATGTTTGCCTGAATTCTTAATCGCGGCAAAGCAGTTTTTGTAAAAAGAGCAGGTTAAAGAACTGTTCTTTTTAAAAGAACAGAGCAGAGAGCAACTGCTCTTTAAAAAGAACATAAATATAACATCTCTACCCGCAACCTTCACGAGAATCAAAAATGGTAACCAAAATCCTTATAAAGAACATTACAGAAAGAAGATCATAAATAGACAGATGGCTCCTCTGACAAAACCATCACCAACGGGGGTGCTGGGGTGTTTTTAACTACTTCAGATGGTGTGTTTCACCAGGGCAAATTTGGTGCGGGAAACATTGCCTCCAACTTCACCTGCGAGCTGAGGGCAATTCTGGAGGCACTAAATATCTATAAGGCCCTTCCCACTTCCAAGCAGGCAAAAGGCCTGGTAATCTTTTGCGACTCAAAGGCCGCCCTCCAGGCAATTCTAAATGGACATTCCTCTATCACCCAAGAAATCATCTCAGGTCTTAAAGATCTTCAGACTATAAACAAGACCTGCAACCTCCAGTGGATTCCTGCGCACGTCGACATAGAAGATAATGAAACTGCGGACAGACTGGCCAAGGAGGGCAGAGACCTCAACACTGGCTGTAATGATGTTTCTCTTAAGGATGCGAATGCAGTGGCCAGATATAAGCTTAGAGAAAAATCCATTCAGACCAAACATCTTCTCTCTGAAATAACTGCGAACAGATCTACTCTTAAAACCATAACTAGGCTAAGAACAGGACACCACAGGGGTATGAAGATAGATAGAGATGGAAAGAAGATCTATAGAAGCTGTGAACATTGTCCTGATACACAGCTTACGCCTACTCACATCTATGAGTGTCCGGCTATGAGCGCCAGCCTGAGAAAGATTGGAGTACTGCCGACTTTGATAGATCCGTATGAAGACAACATCAAGCAAGTCGTAGAAGAAATTATCAAAATTCACGGACACATATAAAGTTCGACTCTCAAGGACACGACAAAAAAAAAAAAATTCATAAATAGAATATCGCGTAGGCCTCTAACGAATCTTTCTGACATGTTTTCCTCATTAACAACCCATCATTTCTTTTGAAGCAGACAAAACATTATACTCGCCGCCAACCAAATAAGAAACGGTAGGGATGGCGGTTTTTCAGAAAAACCGGTGTTTTACAACGGCGGTCCATCCCTAAAGTGTTTCAAATAAGGGTGGCGGGAACTATAGCAGCTGCCTTGCTGTCTGTGTAACACATATACAACATATACAATTCGATTAAATGAGGACTCCTGCACATTTCTTCTTAACCAATGACATTCGTGCAATTTTCCCGCTTATAAGTGTTCTTAGATAAGTTTTTTTTTTTTTTTTTGTAGATAGTTGATTTCGAAACGGAGGGGAAGCATCAAAGGTTTGAATGCATCTACTATTTGATCTATTTTAAACTAAATGAAGTTAAAATGCACTGTACTATAAATATTTCAAGAGCTTATTTTGAAGTGTTATGGAAGAGTGATTCTGGTAAGAATTTCGAAATTATATAATTTGAATATTTTAATCTTGTATCTTGTTAACCCTCTGAAAAAGCAAATTGGCAGAAATGTAAACTTGTTTTCATTGCTCGTGATTTAAATTAAAATTTTAACTGAAAATTTAATTTCTTAATTAAAAATTATATTTCTGTAGGTGGTTATAAACCTTAGTGGAATCCCCCATGCTTTAAATTTTAAAATTTAATAAAATTATAAAATTTTTTAAAATTATGTGTGTTGCTGGTAAAACAGTCATTTGACGGGTTGGTTGTTAGACATATATTTTCAGGTTTGTGTGCTCGGTCAGAGACCTTCTTATAAAACGTTTTTGACGAGTTTCTACGTGTTTCCTTCACAAGGTTAGGCAAATAAAGAAAGGATACTAAAGAATTTTGAAGGATGCAAATACTGAGAAGTTAATTATATTTGATATTACTGATAATTTTAGTTTCAAATTTTACACTTTAAACACTTTTGGGCGCTAAAAATATTGATCAATATTAATAATGAAAAACATTGTTTTTTTAATGTGCACCTGACCTGGATCTCAAAAATTATAACTTGGCTGGTTTAAAGAATTAAATATATAAAATTACACATCTTGGTTAGAATACGGTAGCGTGGCGGGATTTTTTTTGAATAGATTTCCCTCTTCATCAGCAAGAATTTGAATTTTGATGTCATCTTTCAAGAAATTAGATTTTAAAAATGTTACCCCACCCCTTCTTCACGTCATTAAGCACTTTATATTAGTAATTTTTATTATCGATTTCTAGATATTTATTTGGAGAATACTATAAAATTACATGTTGAGGTTTAAGCAGTCTTTAGACGTATCCATTAAACCGCAAAGAAGGAACGGGCGTTTTCCTAATTAGTGATGCTATCTTGTTGGTTTTAATAGAATTTTTTAATTGCAGAACTGCACTATTTAATAATTAAACTCGCATTATAAGTAATTTAATTGAATGAAACCCTTAATTTGATACATTAAGCACTTAAAACACTAACTAAAGGAATCGCAACAAACTCTTTAACAATATGCAAAATGATAATTCTATTTTAAGAGGCCCGGCTCGAAGAAAGCAATGTGCTGACAATTATTTCGCATAAACATTTCTTAATCGCTGTGTTATAGCTGACATCATAAATATCCGATTTTTTTTTTATATAACATTTCTTTGAATGAATGATCTTCGGATAATATATCTGGCTTAGCATACATACTCACAACTCAGGACCAAGCCATTTTCCCGCCAAATTATACTCGAAAAGGAACTTAATGATTACTTTAGTTAGAAACAGTAGGAAGATACTTACTTATCGTCTGATATCAAATGTGTGAGTGATTGAATTTAGTTAAGAAGTTCAGTTCCAAGCGGTAAGAATTTTTTTTTAATATTTAATTTTAATATAGTAATTTAATAAATAATAACTTTTTAAGTGAAACTATCTGTAAAAATTATAAAATAATTCTAATTTGTTTATGATGTCAATGATGTCAATTTTATTGCAATAGATAAAAAGCGAAGAGTGCTTTTTTATGCATTAAGAATTGTAGGAAGGAAGGAATGGGAAGCTGTTTTTGATCGGATCACGTGTCCGGCTATTTTTATGGATTAAAAAAAGAATATAATTACATATTTTGAGCGGAACTTTTACCGATACCTTAGATTCCCGATAGCTTTTGCTGTAAAGAAAATCTATATAAATGAAAATTAAAAATAAGTTGTAATTCCGTATTATAAAAGCTATTAAAAGTGTGCTTCCCGTTTTCAATTAGGGGCAACTCTGCGTTGACCTATCAGTAGAAAAACATTCAAGAAGAAAGTCAGTACTTGGGTTATATTTCTTAGGACCAAGTTACCCAATTCGATGGTATTTAAAATATTATTTTACTATAACGTTTCATGTATGCATCGTAATGATTCCAAAAAAGACACAGTATGGTGTAAATTACTAAGGTAGGTACTAATCTATATAAATATAAAATCTACAGCGTTTTTTTTTTGGGGGGGGGAGATTCAAAAAATTCTAGGGGGGGTGCGTCATTGTCTCTGGGGGGGATCGGCACCTCTGGATTATAGGAGGTTGAAAAATCTTTGAACATTATGTGGGTTGAAACTGGACGTTCGAGCCAAACTCGTTGCCCCATCGGGACGTATTGGAAGTTGTGGGTGACGTTTTAGGAAAAAAGAAAACCAGTCAACACCTGCTGATTCTTTTGAGTCCCAACTACTAGGATGTGCAGTGCCATTAGCAACTGCATATTGATATGCCAACTTTCTTGCTTCTTTTGGGCTCAGGCCGAAGTATATGTCACTTGCCTTACACAAGGTATTCACTCAAAGCAAATTCTTGTTCAGGAGTAAACACCTGCCGCACTATCCCATATCCTCCAATACCCTCTGGTGACCTTTAGGCAGAGAGAATTCATTTTTAATTTTGCGATCTTACAATACCATGCGAGACTTCTAACCAGAGATCTTAAATTCATCCGCTACTTTTCTCAAACTTTTTTTTTCCAAGTAAGTGTGCCTCAACAGCTCTCTTTCGATGATCTGCTGTCATTGTAGCCCTCTCAGTTTTTCGTTTATAGGTACTCATAATCTGAACAAAAAATATTTACATTATCATAGATAGGTAAGGCAGAAAAAGTGAACTTACAGTTTCCGCTTATTACATAATAATAACTAGATAATCGTTTGCTTGAAATCGTGCTGATATTTGTATAGTCTTAAATTATGCCATTTTTTAAAATTCTGAGTATGGCAAATCTACGCAAAAGTATCTAAAGTAAAAGTTAATATCTGTCCAGCCGCTATTGAGTTATGGCTGCGAAAAGAAAACGCATTCCGCATTTATATATGTATAGATAAAAAAAATAATAATTTATTATTATGAAGTAGCCTATACCTAACTAAAATTTGGTCGCTATGAATGTTGGCATACTTATCTCAACTTACTCGTTGTTGCGGGGTTAGTTGGCATACCCAGCCAGCTTATGTCAACTAGCCCCCGAGTCCCTATGCCAACTAACCCCAATAGAGCAAGTAAAATAAACATGGCGACCAAAACTTTTGTTTATCAACTGCAGCAGAAATGGACTTATAACCTCGTAGCTAAATGCCCAAAGATACTAAAAACTTGTGAATGTTATTCCTGAATGACTATACTACTGTACAAAACGACAAATACTGAATAATCAATAATTTACTTTCTTATATGAAAATCACGTTTTCCATCCTTCCTCTAAAGGCAATGGCTGGATCCAACTGGCGTTCTCATGCAAGTTGGACGTTTAAATGACGATCATGTGACAGGCTCAGTAGCGCTCTTAATAAACAGTGAAAGTTTTTAAAGGCACAATGCCAACTAACCCCTTATGCCAACTAACCCCGGTCTCCCCTACCTTATTCTTCCCCTTGCCATCCATTTACGGAGTGTTTATTCCTTTCCTAAGATCATAGACATACTTGGTTGAATTTTTAGCCTCGAATCGCAACTTATGTACTAATCTTGATGTACGATATTTTTCAGTGCTTAAACATATTTCGACACGATAACATTCTTAAAGGAGCTCTGTCTCAATATTTGATAAATATTTTTCATTATTCTAGAACCATGTTGAAACTGTAATTTTGAACCAAACATTCTTTCGCACTTCCATAAAAAAAAATATTTGACACATTTGGATGCTTAACAAAAAGGAGTTCTTTCTTAGTATTGAAGACTGAGGACACTGGCTAGTGGCCACTGAATTTAAAATTTTAACAATTACAAAGGAATTATTCAAATCGCCACTGTTATCTTTAGTGGAAACTATTAAATTTCATTGGGTCATCTCCCCTCAAATCTGAGTGACTGGAGTCAAAATAAATAAATAGAGAAGACATTCAATAACTTCGCCATTCATTATTTTCGTCCTTGGTAAAGCAAATCTTGACTTGAAAGGAAGATGGTTTAGAAAAAAAAAAGGCATTTGTGAAAGGGGCCCCACTGTGTAAACATGTCACACGAGGCTATTTATACGTTATAAATACGTTTTCTCGAAGTCCGTATTGCAAGTCTTTTAGGAGAATCGAAAAGGGGACACAACTGCAATTGCAGAAAGATTTTCTTTTGCGATCTCTGATATATTTAGTTGTTTATTTTGAAGCTTGCTGTTCGAATAAATGGGTTTGTTACATAAACCCGACAGCCGAAAACCCGACCAGGCCAAAACCTAATAGGGTGGAAATCTCGACAATAGAAATAAAAGTTTGATTTCTAGCTCATTTAAATTTTAGAATGTTTATTTTAAATAATATATGAACTGTTTGTAAAACATTTTTGTGTATTGTTAAATATTTGAACTCGGTGCGAGAAAAACACCATTAATAAAAAATGTATGTCCACATGGGGCCAAACTACATTATAAAACGAAAACACTAAAAAATCCATAAACAATGGACTATTAAAAATAATCTAATTATTTTACGTATGTGATTTCCATGTGAAATGCATCTTTAATGTAACACACCTCTTTCAAACCAAAAGTATTTTATCTTTAGATTAGTAAATTTATACCCGTACTTCGCACGGATTAAAAAAAAATCGATCCAAGTATGTGTACCATATAACCTGTTATAAGTTCATATAAACTTAAGTTATTCTTTCCGCTCGTTATCTAATTTAAAAACCCGATTCATTACCCTAATATTCTAAAATCAAAAATACGCTGTAAAATGCACTCATAAATGTCCATCACAGTTCCCTCATAAATACATAATACCTTTTAACTCTTTTGGCACGTTTAGGGAAATAATTTGGTGAGAAAATAGATATAGCTACAAACACACCCATTATGCAGCTCTAACACAAAGACCTTAGCACAACCAACCAGCTTACAAATTATTTTTAAAAAACGTTTTGCCCATTTGACGAGTTTTAATAAATAATTTGGCGAGATCGGCAACATATTTTACGAAAAAATAAAGAATAAAACCCCGATATGCAGCTCTAGTGCGATGGCCTTAATTAACCATCATAGTTCAGTAATAGCTTAACAGACGTTTTGCCCATTTGGCGCGATTGGCAACGTTTTTGGCGAAAAAATAAAGACATAAAACCCTAATATGCAGCTCCAGTGCGTTGGCCTTTATTAACCATCATAGTTCAGTAATAGCTTAGCCAACATTTTGCCCATTTGACGAGTTTTAATAAATAATTTGGCGAGATCGGCAACATATTTTACGAAAAAATAAAGAATAAAACCCCGATATGCAGCTCTAGTGCGATGGCCTTAATTAACCATCATAGTTCAGTAATAGCTTAACAGACGTTTTGCCCATTTGGCGCGATTGGCAACGTTTTTGGCGAAAAAATAAAGACATAAAACCCTAATATGCAGCTCCAGTGCGTTGGCCTTTATTAACCATCATAGTTCAGTAATAGCTTAGCCAACATTTTGCCCATTTGGCGAGTTTTAACTAATAATTTGGTGAGATTGGCAACATATGTGGCGAAAAAATATAGATAAAAAACCCTAATATGCAGCTCTAGCGCGATGGCCTTTATTAACCATCACATTTCAGTAATTGCTTAACTAAACATTTATTGCTAAAATATGCATATTTGCAAACAACAGAACCATCAATGAAGAAATCTTCAACTAAACCCACAATAAATCCTGGAATGAAGACTGGTCGTAATGAGTCACTTGAAACATATCAATCTTTTCAAATAATGAATTTAGTTTCTGAATGCAATGGCAACACAAAAATAAACATTTTCAATTTTATTTATTTTTTCGTTGAAAGTTTTATTTCATTTTTTTAGCAGATGGCATCAGGAAAGTAAAAAATATGATCGGATTTGAGCCCAAGTGGTGTAGTTTATCCAGAAAATTCGAATTTTCTCTAATAATAGAAAATTTTGATATCTGAAAGTTCTTATTCTGCAACTTAAGTAAGAACTACGCATGCCGCCTCGGTGGCTGAATGGTTAGTGTTCTGGCCTTTGGAGCTGCTGAGGTCGGGTTCGAATCCCGGTCAGGCATGGATATTTGTACTTGTCAATAAATGTTGTTATTTGTCTATGTGTTTGTGTCGTCCTTTCTTTGTGTGTCTCCTGTGACTGTCCCTTCTGGCGAGCGGGGTAATGGGCTACATAGCCTACGCCCTTCCCTTCTAGAGGGCGCATTTGCATTCCATTCCAAGAACTACGCATTTGTGCCAAGTTACGAGGAAAACAAATGTCTAGTTTATGAGTTTCTGAGAGACATACATTACATACACACATACAAAACTTCATTTTTTAACAATAAAAAAAGTTAAAAATTAAAATTTTAAAAGGTTTTTGGGTACTTGACTGAAAAAGATATAAGAGATTTATATTGATTCTTCAAGAGAAGCATACAAAGCTAGGTTTATTCGTGTCCCATTTGACCTCACAGTTTCTGTCCAATTTGTCTCCACAGTGTTGTTTTTTATAAATGATCCAACATCATAGAAAGTTTTTATTTAATATTTTAAAATTGAAAAAATGTACATTTTTAACTAACTTTGGATTCTCCAAAACATCAATTCTTTTCTACACTTCAACAAATACTTTTAATATCTGATTATTGGTTGTTAAAATGTGAAGTCGAATTGTTACAATGCTGTACTGTAAAAATATTTGTAAAAAAAGTATATACTTCCCCGCTTTAGGTCCCTTGTACCGTTAGCCCTGTGCCCCCATTCTCTCCTAAGCAGAACACTTTTTTTTTGGTCGCAATGCATTTTTTTTAAAAAATGTTTTTTTTTTTTTTTTGTAAAACATGGATGTTAATGACATAAATTGGAAAATTATCTGTGTAAAGAAAAATTGAGGAAGTAACTTGTAACTTTTGCATAAACTTTTTTACTAACTTTTGCACGCAACGTGACAAATAATTTACAAGCGGAATATGTTAAATAGGATACATCCTTAATTCTTTGAATTTTATGAACATTTAGTGTAAAACATTATATGATTCTAAAACCATAGAAGAGGTGCATTTAACTGTTTCATAGTATTATATTTTATCACCTGAAGTTGAATTCTTACAAATTGTATTAAAGTTAATTGCTACTATTTTGTTTTCACGAGCTTTCGTCTTTTCCATCATCGCCTGGGATCATATGTTTTTCAGATTTCATAGAGCCCAATCGCAATTAATGAAACTCACTCTTAGAAGAAAAAAAGGCTTTTTGAATCTCTGTCTTTTGGCGACATGTTCGACTTGCAGTACTGCGCTTAAGCACCCGAAACACAGCTTTGTTGCCAGTGACGCGTTTATGGATGTTGGGGCCATAGGCGGCTTCAGAACTTGCCCCCCCCCCCCTCCCCCCCCTCCAAAAAAAAAAAAAAAATTAGAATTTAAAAAATCTTAATACTTGTACAAATAATAAATCATGATGAAGGATGAACCAGTTTGTAAATTGGGATTCCCCCCCTTTTTGGAGCATGAAATGCTAGTGACGCAATCGGGGCTGAAAAAAAAATGGTCGGCTAAGTATTACAAGAGACAAGAATTTCACTTATACTTTTAATGCCTTACATTTACATACTTATTTTTCAATTACAACTTTTTCTTTCTGCAAATTCGTTTATCACCTCGTCGAACAGTTGCATTGTCAATCGGAATTGTTAGATACATATACAACAGCGTTTCCACTCTTGGAATTGTCGATTTACAAAAATTGATATCTACACTGTAAATAATTTTGGTGTATCTTCACACCAAAAATGGTGGCAACAAAGTAGCCACCAAAAGTGGTGTAAGGAAACACCACCAGTAAATCGGTGTAATGAAACACCGATAATTGACTGGTGTGTCGAAACACCACATTTGGTGGCAACTCTGTTGCCACCGTTTTTGGTGTGATAAAACGCCACCAGTGATTTGGTGTACTTAAACACCTAACGACCTAACAGGGTGTTCTGGTACTAATTTCAGAATCAAAAGGATAATATCTTTATTTTTTAAAAACACTCTTTGGTGTAAACTGATTTCTTACAAATCCTGAATCGACTGACATATTTGTTATGTTAAAAATAGCTAAATTGTAATTTGAGTGGATTTATTGAGTTGAACTCAACGAGGATACCTTTACCCATAATAAAAAAGATAAAATGAAAATGTACATATATTATACAAAAAACATAACTCAAACAAAATTAATGTTTAGGAATATTTAACGTGAATTAAAGATATCAGTAGGGTGGCCAGACATTATTTAATTTGTTATCCAACTATCTATATAGCTATAAAATTGTGCAATTAACCTCAGTTTAACTATTTTATAGTTTTTCCAAACAAAACGTAAATAAAATATCATTTACGAAAGTGTAATGATTATTTCATAATCAAAAAGTTAATCACTGAAACAATTCAGACATCAATGAGCAAAATGACTTATGAAAAATTACTGTAATTATACTTATCATTTCAATATTTTTAATCATATATACTAGCGCACAAAGATATAAACGCAACCCTAAGTTTATCGTTACAACCAGAATTGCTAATATTGAGGTTTTACTTAAATCATTCATTAGTAATTCAGTTATCTATATAAAGAATAAATATAATCGTTCCGCTTACTTAGCATTTTCAGCAAATACAAACACGATTTATCATCATCAAAATCAAACTCATGTCGTTATTTAGGGTTAACTAAGTGCAAACTCGCAAACAATCATTTAAAAGTAATAAATGCATGCTGAAATAAGTTTTCTATCAAGCAATTTTAAAACTAAGACTCAAACCATGCACATCACGAATAAATTATCGAAACACAGCTCTAATTTCCCCGTTACAACCATAGAATTGCTAGATTGGCTCGATCTGTAACACCGAATTTGGTGCTTCGTTTTCCAAATGTCGTCGAAAGGTTACATTCTTGGAGTATGTTAACACCAATTTTTTTAAAGTTTAAATAAAAACCATTTTGAGTAAATGATAACACCTTTTTTGGTGCTGACACCACAAGTCGTGTATATTTACACCTTATATAGCATTTTATAAACCCAAAACAAGCGTAATAATACTCCCTTGTTTTTACAGTGTATTGTCTAAAATATCCCGTCAAAAACAGATTTTGTAATTTTTATTACAATAAAAGTGTGTTTTTTTTGTTTACAAACAAATCGGGGGCCAACAAATCGACAAACAGTACATAAATATTTGAAAGCATTAGGATTATTTGGAACATTTTATTATACGTAATATTAAGACATTTTGAAATTTGGGGGCCCTCACAATCTTTGGGGCCACAGGCGGCCGCCTCTAACGCCTATTGGTAAACGCGCCGCTGTTTGTTGCCGCTTACAACGGTAGTTGCCTCCTGTTTCTGACAATAGAGATCATAATACGATGGAGATGTTTCTGGATTGAAACCAATGGGAAAACTGGGTTGTTAAGTGAAGCCATGATCTCTTCAAAAATGCACCCAAATTAAAACTTGGCTAACTATTTGGTGCTTTTCAAACAACAAAAATTATATAAAAAATTCTATGGTATAAAGGGGATAGATAACTTGTTTGCTCAGATTTTGAACTTCAATCTACAACTGCACAAATGATCATTTGAAAACGTATTACCATTTCTTAAAAAATAATATAAGTTTGGGATAGAAATTTTGTTACGAATACTTCGTGTAGTTCATTTGGGTGCATATTACCACATCGACTATGTGCCTTTCCAGGCTGTACCTTTTTTTTTAATTATCTCGTCGACCTTTCAACGGTCACCATATCCTCTGGTGCTATTTTTTCAAATTAAACGTTCACATTTCAAAAACAAACATCGTTAACACAATAAATTCATCGAATATTAATAGTAAATGAATAGCAACCATAATTATTATTGACCGGCGATAGTATTGGGTTTGGCGAAAACGCTAAATGTTATAATTCTAATTTTTTTCTCGCCAAGCTATTTCATCCTGTGTTAAGCTCCATTTTTTCTGTAATTGTACAAAGGACTTCAGGGGTATCCCAAAAGAAAAAGCCGACTTCTAAATGCGTTTTATCGGCGTCCCTAATCTTTTTCTGCTACTTCTTATCCCGACTTTTTTTTTTCGAATGTCTTGCGAGGGTTACTATACGAGAGAGGTCGGCGAATTGACCTCCGCGTCAGATTGTGGCGACAGACTACAGAACGGAACACGGTGTTTAAGGAACAAATTAAGAAATTAATTTGTCTGCCTTCAGTTCCAACAAATTGTCGCCGTAACAACCCAATCTCAGGGAGCGTTGCTAAATTGCGTGATTTTGGTTTTAAAAAAATCAGTGTCAGCCATTTTCCGGACTGGAGGAGTGAAAATTACTCAGACTGAGTTAAAATCGTTCGTTTTAAGAGTGTATAAGCGGTTCTCTGAACAAGCACACAAGCTGGAATATATATGTACCATACCATACGATACCATACCTACATCAACATCAGCCTATACATCAACATCATTTTTCATTGTATACCAATAAATTATTATTAGTATTACATCCATTCAAGGACTCTTGGTTATTACAACAATAAATATTTTTTTAAAAAAAATCGTGAATTGTGTAATCTTATTAAATTTAAAATTTTTGGAATTCTTTAAGACCATTTACTAATTCCATTACCATTTACCCATTTTTAAACAATGCCGTTTTTTTACATAATAAGTTTTAAAAATTTAAATCTCATGCAGTGAAAAAGTGTACTCTCATTTTTATTTGCTTATCCCCATAGCTTTAAAACTAATTTTATTCGATTAATGAAAGTATACTTACTACATTCAGTAATGTATTTCTCAAAATATACATAATAATCTTATTATTTATTATATATAACAAAAAGTAATATTTTATTAAAAAATTATTTCAAAAATAATGTCTCAAAAGCATTTACTTTTTATAGTTCAAAATTCACCAGACGTTCATCATGAATTATTCCGGTGCACCCTTCAAGTTTATTATAAGATATTAGTCTGTACATTTTTTTTACAAAATAAAAACATAATTTAAGATTAACAAGCTATATTAGTCACCATTTGAAACAAGTGCAAAGAAGAGAATAACCCCATTTTCCTTTTTGACAGTAGTGTCACTTTGGCAATAAATGCAATTTAATAAATTTATTAGCCTTGTCCAAATCGCTTAACGAGGGTAAGTTCTTTAGTTTGAGTTATCGCTTTTATACAAGCAATCATTTTATTAAATTGAAATTTATTTTCCATTCATAAGAATGCTGACGACATGCTGTGTCCTCGCTGCTTTTATATACGAGTGTCGTCTAATTAAATTATAATTATTAAGAGACGAATGATTCGAAATTTATGGTACAATAAAAAAAGATTAAGGCAAATAATTAAAAGTTGTAAATCAATGTTTAAGATAACTGTGGAGTACTCAATTAAACTATTAGGTCTTCTACCTTCCTTTATTTTAAATATGTGCAATGGGTTAAATTTGTCTACTAGTCCTAAAAATCTACTTAAACTAATTGTTCCAACATAGCATACGTACTTACGGAGTAGCTCTTCTTTGATTTAGCTATGTATTTATTTTGCATGCACATAGCTTAAATTTTTACCCGTTGAGGTAGTGTCGAATTAGAGTTAGTGTGAGTCAATTAAATTTGTAATTTTATATCATACTTTGTCGTATTTTTATAATTATTTTTGATGCGTTAATTTATTGATATACGAAGAACCCTTGATTATTATTTATTAAGTTATAACTTCAATCTAACTACGGAATTTAGTGGTTGCGAAGGGGAAATGCTTTTTGCCCCTTAGCCAAGACTACTCATAAATTTTTTCAAACTAGGTAAACAAAGGAAATTACAAAGCACACTACAAATAACAACACATAATCAGTACAGACACAAAACGAAACTAACAAATGGTCGAACACGCGATACATATAAATATATTACAGAACGGCAAAATGCAAATGAACTTCACTATTGGTTTTATAGAAAACATATTACTAAATTATTATAATTTAGTTGGCAGAAGTGTCACAATCTTTTATTAAATTTTTCATTAATTCAAAAGCAATTTTTGAAAAGAATTAATGTCGTTTTTTAGTCCAAAATTTCAAAGTTAAAATAAAGTCAATCTTTTTTGTTATCAATTTAAGCTTCTTCTTGAAAGTAACCATTTTCTTTACAAACATTAAAAACAAGACCTTACAACCGGATGGATTTTGAAACACGTGGTTGAATCTTACAAATCTGCTCTCCTAACAGAAAAAATCTAAGATTTTTTTCTCTCTGGAGCAGCGCCCTCTAGTAATCTCCGTCGGCATCCACTATCGTCAGTAACGGGAGAAAGAAACTGCAAGAATTTCCTCTTCCCATTCACTTTCTTTTCTCACCGAGAAACCACCCTCTGAAAGCCGAGAGGGAAAACCCTTGCGGATACATCCAGTGTGTTTGTAAATAGAAACAGAAAATGAAAGATCCGTCGCGAGGAAGAGACAACTGCAGCTAGAGAATCACTCGGTGTATGATTTTGCGTTTTAAGGACGTTGGAAGTTAAAATAATTTTGTTTGGAAAGTCTTTCTGGAATTTAGTTGAACGCAGTCCGTAAAATAACTTAGGGATATCTGTTTAATGAAGAGAAACAATGTGAAAATCAAATGGCAGATTGTTTTGCAAGTTATTAGCAATGGATCCATACTTTGTCAAGGTAAAATGTTTGACATTAGCATCACGGAACATAAGAGTTATTTCAGATTAAGCAAATAGTGAGCATTAAAAAAACTTATATTTATCTATTAATGCATTAATACATTTATGACTTTTATGTTGCAACTTGCAGGCTGTTATTTGTTACACTTTATGAATTTATACCTTGATAGGTAAAATTAGTAATACCAACATCTTTACTTCGGAAGAAAATAGACGTATTCCATGTGATATTTTTACCAATCATCCACGTTGCTAGAAACATTCCTTCACGAACTCTTTAAGAACTTACTGATGAGGAATCACGTCGCCAAATCGAACAACAGGTGATGTTCCGCCACCAGACGATAACTACGGTGGTGGTGGTGCTGGCAATAGTGTCTTCAGGTGTCCTCGGCATGGACTACAAATCCTCCACCACCAGAAACTATGATGAGTTCTTCAACAGGGGCGTCAAAGTGAGCTCGAAGGCATCCAGAGACAAACTTCCCAACCAGATTGAGAAGTCTAAGGTGGATGTTCTCGGTTCCGTACTTAAGAAGCAGGTCAGTGTTGTCACTTGTTTTCATTTAAACTCAAATATTGATGTCCATCCTTATACCCTTAACAAACATTTTGTTATGAAATTATTCTGGTAACTATTATACCAGTCCCACTCACAGGGACCTAGGGTCAAGTGGGGTAAGTGTGATAGGGTTTCTGCATTTTTCATTAAGAAAATTCGTTCTCTGCTTCAAGTAAATTCCAAATCCTAAAATTGGTAGTGAATTATTATAAGAAACATACATATGTAGAAAAAAAATTATATGTTTGAATTCCAATTTTATGTGTACAAAATTTGCATTTCAAAATCCATTGCTGTTTTATCACACTTATCACACTTACCACATAGGAAAACCCACAAAAAAAAAAGAAGACAGTTGCACTTAAATTCAAAAGCTCAAAACTTTCTTTAAACAAAAAATAAGGTCAATATTTCTTTTTAGTTTAATTATAAGTGGTCTAATGTTATATATTGCAAACTTTCAGATTTTTAGAATGATTTCCAAAGTTACAAGAGCTGTTTATCACACTTACCCCCAATCACACAGCGACGCGTTTACCAATAGGCGTTAGAGGCGGCCGCCTGTGGCCCCAAGATTGCGAGGGCCCCCAA
Organism: Hylyphantes graminicola; assembly: GCA_023701765.1. Lineage (NCBI taxonomy): Eukaryota > Metazoa > Arthropoda > Arachnida > Araneae > Linyphiidae > Hylyphantes > Hylyphantes graminicola. The sequence goes on from CM043119.1 coordinate 52,914,092, forward strand.
ATTACAAAATTTCTTACTATAATAAAATGTTCCTAATAATCCTAATTCTCTCAAATATTTATTTACTGTTTGTCTACGGTTTGTTGGCCCCCGATTTGTTTGTAAACTAAAAAAAAAAAACAAACACTTTTATTGTTTTTAAAATTACAAAATCTGTTTTTGACGGGATATTTTAGATAATAGATATCCATTTTTGTAAATCGACTTTTCCAAGTGTGGAAACGCTGTTGCATATTTATCTAACAATTCCGATTGGCAATGCAACTGGAGAACGTTCTTTCTCTGCACTAAAAAGAATAAAAAATGATGTGCAGAGAAATATGATTTTACAGATACGCCTTAGCGATTCTGAACATCGAATCGGATGAAACAAAAAAAATTGATTTCGACGAGGTGATAAACGAATTTGCAAAATGAAAATGCGGAAAGAAAAAGTTGTAAATGGAAATAAGTATGTAAATATAAGGACATTAAAAGTAAAAGTGAAATTCTCGTCTCTTGTAATATTTAGCCAAGACCATGGTTTTTTTTCAGCCCCGACTGCGTCACTAGCATTTCATGCTCCAAAAAAGGGGATAATCCCAATTTACAAACTGGTTTATCATTCATCATGCTTTATTATTTGTACAAGATTTAAGATTTTTTTAACATTCTAATTTCTGTTGGGGGGGGGGGGGCGAGGGGCCCCAAATTCTTAAGCCGCCTATGGTCCCAACATCCATAAACGCGTCACTGCAATCACACTTACCCCACTTGACCCTACTTACAACTTTAATACCCTAAGCAAAAGCATATTTGAGGGATCTAAACATAGCAATCTAAACATACCTGTATCCTGTATAAAATAATCGTGTGAATTTTTCTATATTTTTGTGTTTACCAAAAAATAGCCGAAGTAATTTGCTTGGAAAGCATGCCTACACCCCCCCCCCCAAAAAAAAATATATATATATATTTTGTGAATTAATTACAATAAATATACAACAAAGGTCAAAGTTTGCTTTTGCTCCTCTGAAGAAATATAGCCAGTGGTGACGTTTTTTGTTGTAATTTTAGCAAAACGAAACACAAATATTTTCATTTTTATCTTTATCAAGAGCCTATTTTTCTTCAGATGGTCAGTAAACAATTTTGAAAGGATGTGTTGTAAATTTCAAATTTTGTTTTTATCAAAATTTCTTTCCGTGTGGAAGAGAAGAGTGGAGAATTCTGATTTATTGAAATTTAAAAGTTGAGAGTTGCCCTAAACTATTTTTATTCGATTATAGTATTTTTCTGTATCTGTGGAAATTTTAATTATAAAAAACAAAACAAAAAAATCATTACATTATATTTCTCCGATATGCATTTTTAAACTACAATTTTAACTGTGTGAAAATATGAAATCTTAATAAAAATTTAGTTTGTTATAGAAAGCTAATAGTTAAAGTGTGCATAAAAGTTTCTCATACGAATTAAATGGATCACAAAGAAAAATGAACATAAAATGTATTAATTTTGTTTTGGTATTCAAAAAAACAACAACCCTACATATGAACCTCAAAGGCAACATTAGCCCAAGCTTCGACTCAGTAGTATACTGTAAAACAAAACTGTGTTACGTTACACAGCTTTTGGATGAAACTTTACTCCAATATTAAAGTTATTCAATATTGGAGTAAAGTTTATAATAATATTTTACTCCAATATTGACTTAATTTCAAATTAGTAAGGAACGTTTCTTTAAACTCTGCGTTACCAAGTGTAACCTTCCACAAAGTTAAAGCACATGCGCAATGCAAAAAAAAAAACTTAGAAAAGTTTTAATTTCCAAAATTAAAATTTTTATATTTTATTATTTTATTAATGTGTTACAATTTAATAAAATTTCAGCTTTTTATTATATTAGTTCACGACAATATATAGTGAAACTATAATCACTTTACTTATATTTAGTCAATTTATTCTTATATAATTAAAACTTCATGCCCGTGGACACAAAAATCATAACAGTGGGCCAAATAAACACCGACGTGATACACACAGACGTGAGAGATTACGTGTTTCATCCTTCTAAAACATGGTAAGTTCATATTTAAAACAACGATTTTTAAAAAATTAAGTTCTTTGTATCTAATGCTACACATTATTAAGTAAGAATAGACATTTGATTAGTTTAAGTTCTTTCTTAGCTACCGACGTGATGCACAAATCTTGACTTTTCATTAAATCTTAAGTTTAATGAACGATAAAATAAAATGACTCGAGGCTAAAACAATATGATTCTTCGATTTTGCTATATAATAGGCTGAAAATGAAGCTAAAATGACAGAGACACTGCTTTGTACTGACACATATTAATTGAAGTTTTTATTCATGTCCACGGATGTGAAATACAAATTAAAAAATAAACATAAAATTGCATTAAGAAATTCCCAAACTGTTCTTTTCTTCAATTCTCCAATTTAAAAAGTGAATTCATATCTTAAAAGTTAGATAGAGACTGCCAAACTACACGGACGTGACGCTGGAGCACATCACGGACATAACATATCACTCTCTGTGGACTAAAAACACTGTAAAAATATGGGGAAATGTATAATTCTTTCTATTCTATACTCTATAACTGTATACTCATTTTTCTCCAAGTTACTTTGCTTTTAAAAGCCTACTATACTTTTAAAACTGGCCGCGACAAGAATGGTCCGTTTTCATAGCATTCACCCTTTACTGTGTAATGTGCATTCTTAATCATTAAAGTATTAACAACACTCGAGGCAGGTGGAGTCCCTGAGAAAGTCGAAGAACAAGGAACTGGAGCTGGTGTTCCTCATCGACAGTTCGGCGTCCGTAGGCGCCGATAATTTCTTCAACGAGCTCAAGTTCGTCAAGAAGTTGCTGGCTGACTTCACCGTGGAGTACAACGCGACCAGGGTGTCCGTCATCACGTTCAGCTCCAGAAACAAAGTGGTCAAGCACATCGACCATGTCAGCGAGGTGCATGTCAACAACCACAAGTGTTCGCTGTTCGATGAGCAGTTGCCGACTATTACCTACCAGGGAGGTGGGACGTATACGCTGGGAGCTGTCCTTCAAGCGCAGGTAAGTAGTTTACTTTCACTGTTAGTCTATGACTTTCTTGGTGGGGGGAAAGATCGCCAAGCACTGCGAATTTAAGTCTATTGTACTAAATCCCAAAAATGATACCAGCACAAGAGACACACAAAGAAAGGGACGACACAAACACATAGACAAATAACAACATTTATTGACGGTCGCAAACATCCATGCCTGACCGGGATTCGAACCCGACCCCAGCATCTGTAAAGGCTAGCATCCTAACGATTGCGCCACAGGGGCGGCTCACTGTTTGTCAAAAGTGAGATGAGCTTTGGTGAGGTTGTTTACATAGCTATGTTTGTGATAGCAACTGCATACCTAATTTTAAATGTGAAAATTTTATGGGAAGGCAAAAACTGGTGTAAGCCAAGCTTCATCCTGCTTTGTGGAGTAACGCAAGAGAAGTATTTATGTAGGTAGTCATAGTCTAAAACGTGCCGGATGCCATTTGTGAGAGCAACGTTTAGGTGTTCCAACGTTGTCATTTGCATGTTTCCAAGTTACCCTCATTGCTACCCAATCTGGATTTGATGAGTTAAGGGGGAATGGGACGCGCTGGTCTACGGGTCTCCAAACTAAAGTGCCTCAGTGTTAATCCAATGGGAAAAAATTATTTTCTTTGCCACATTTCTCCGGCTGCATTGAATATTTTTACAAGCGTTTTTTTTTAAATGATAAATGCATAAACTTACAGATGTGTCTATATCTATAATCCATTTTTTTTAAAATTACTTGTAATATTTTGTGTAACATTGTTTATTGAAAAAAAAAATCGTACCCATTTCAAAAGAGTGGGATTGTCGGGACTTGTAAGTCCGCTACATTTATCACATAAAAAATCCGTTTGTAAAAATATTCAATGCAGCCGGAAAAAAGTGGCAAAGAAAATATTTTGTTTTCTATTGGATTAACACTGAAGCACTTTGCTTTGGAAACCAACCGTCCAGCGCCCTCATTCTTCCTTAAGTTACGGAGAAGTTAAGTTATGATTGATTGAAATCCGACTATCTTTCCTATTACTCCTTTTTCTAAATCTGTGAAACGAGTTTATCTATCTCTGCGATAATTTAGACTAAATATAGCACACAAATTGCTTCCAAAAATTTTACGAAAATGTAAAACACAAATTAGTGCACATGCTCAGCTATTTGAACTACAGCTCTCGATTGATTCCTAGTTTTGTAACTTAACCAATGGAGACAAGAGTGATCTATAAATTATTCTGTTATAAACTAAAAGCAACTATTTTCAAAGTTAGTTTGACTGGATTTGAATTATTTTTTTATTTGCTTTCTAAGGATATTGCAAACTGTTTGAAATAAAAAAAATCGAAGCTTTTTTCTGGGGACTTACCTATCAAGATTTATTTAATCAATCATTTTCTTAAAAATAATGTATCATAAATAAGTTTTTAAATACTCTTTTTTTATGCAGATGCAAACGTGAGAATTTGTGGAGAAGTAAAATTAACGATGAACTATGTCGATTGTGGCAACTTTTATCCATTATATTAACTGTGCCCCAAACTATAATTGTACTAGCTCCTCCTTAAAAAAACTCATTTGAAGTTGTTAGTAAGCTCAAATTCATGACTTATTAGTTAAAAATTAGCTAAGTAGAAAGTTTGCTTTTAGTGCAAAAGTTACGCTAATCTTTTAATATTATTGATTATCTTTTTGCAAAATACACAAGAACACAAGAATTGTTTTCATTGATAGAAAATAAATACTAACTTTATTAAATATAATGGATTCAGTAAATGTTTCAATCTTTAATGCAAGTTATTATTACATAATTATTCCACGCGGTTTTGCATTCGCTCTTCCACACAGGTACTAAGCAATTACCGGATGTGAAAACGCTTGCATAGCATAAATTATTCAAAGGGAATATAAATAGGGTTTTTTTTGCAAACATTTCTAATGCTTAATATTCAAAAGTTTTAATTTTATTTGGTTGGACTTTTAAAGACGCATGGAAAATACCTGAGCAAGAGAAAAGAGAAATTACTTGTTATTGTAAATTTTACTTAAGTTATACTAAAACCAATTCTAATGAAAGAATAACTCACAGTTGAATGGAAAGAAGTACAATAGAAACACTTGTTGTAATAAAAAAAATGAAAAGTGAATTGCATATTATTTACGTCATTAAATAACTTTATACGATAAGCTAGACAATATTTTTTTTAAAAAGTCGGTGTTTTGGACTAATGTAGAAGAAATTAAAAAACAAATTCGGTCTTTAGGTTAGACCCTCTATTTTAAATTATAATGCATACACACAAATATCTAAAACAAAAAATAACATAGCTGGCGCAATTATACGACAAACAGTTTATGTGAATATTTTTTTTTTTTACGGCTGTGAATATTTTTGTAATTGTCGCGTAGATTGATACTGAATTAAATATATAGTATTAACGGATCTTCTTTTAATAAATGACCTCTAAATATCCTCCAAAGAGCCCTTTAGTTCAGTCATTTAACCTCAAGGGACTCTTAATACGCAATTAATTCGCATGGTGTAATCTCTTTTGATCTATGGGTCTGCAGTGAAATACGAACTGTAGAAAGACGTAAGTTACTCTGAGGCAAGTTAATACATCAAAAGAAAATATTTCTGAGAAGGAGACATGAAGGGATCCCAGGGGGGTATTACTGCGTCGATCTTCAAACAGATCTGCTTAAAATTTAAGTGAAGGCTAAGTTTTGATATAATTCTTTTGACAGAGAAATGCTTGCAAGTAATGCAAGTAACTGCTGAATCCTCTGAGTGGGATAAGCTTTTTTTTGGCCAAATTGTAAACTTTTTCTTACTGCAACAGAATTAAACTTACTTAAAAAAAAAAAAAAAAAAAGAACTCATTAGTTAGTTTTTATGGTATTTTTTAAATTTGGGTTTGCGTAAAAAATGGTTTTTCGAAAAAAATTCGTAATTCTTTTATTTTTTTTAATCAGATAAAATATTTTTTAATTGAATGTGTTGCTTGGAAAACTAACAGTCACTTGATGGGTTCATACGTCTCTATCATCAGGCTGGCTAAATTATTAATCTTTTAAAATTCACAACACAATTTGTCCTGTCATACTTTGAAGCATGTATAAATGATTTTCAAATAGCAAATAGTTTAATTTAATTAAAATTTTGAACTGATGTTATTACCTGTTAGTATTTCACTTGATACCTATTTTTTATAATTATCTAGTACCCTACGCATAAAAGTATTTTTTAAAGTTAAAAGTTGTCCCAATTATATATTAGTAAGCATAATTAATAAGTATTTATAAATGACGAGTTAAGGGACGCCAAAAACTGTTTGTCAAACGAAATTCAACACCCCAAAAAATGGAGAAAGTTGAAAAGCTATAAACAACTTTCCATTGGCGCCAAGTGTTGACTTACACTTTAACTCTTCCCAAATCGCCATCGGATCTTGGCGCGTGCGTTTCTAATGAGGTCTGCTCGTGTTTTCGAAAAGGCATGAGACATAATTAGCCGGTAATAATCTCTTCGAGCGGCGAACAAAATGAAAAAGAAAGAGAGAAAAACTTCCAATCGTCTGCACTTCAGCGCTGTCTAAAATGAAGTGAGCCGAAAAGGCGGCTTCTCTTTTCCATTCCCATCAGGTTTTAACCTTGCTTGTTGTCTTGAGTTAAGATACTCTGGGTGATGGGAGACGTTATAAATCGCCTAGGCACCAAAACAGAGGTAAATTTCCAGGATGAGTGTCGAGAAAATGAGTTTTAGATGTCTATATTATATATTTCCAGCTTGTCTCTTGTCTATCAAATAAACGAAAGAACAATTAATTACATTTAATGCGTGTAAACTTTATATCAGCATTAGCGACTTCGCTACCAGTATTTTTTTTTAAACTTTTTGGAATACTATGTATTTAGCATACACTACTATTTGGATTAAAGCGGAAATAGTCACTTTAAATTTCCTTTTTATGTGTAGCAAATTTAAAATTGAAAATAAGTGTTCGGTTGAACACTAAAATAATTGTTTAACCTCTATGCTTCGATTGTACTTAAAAATCACTCAATGCAGTTGTAGCATAAAGGTTAAGGTAACTAACATATGCATAAAAACTTCTAAAAATTAACTGAATAAAAAATTAAAAATGATTTGTGCGAAAAAGTTAAAAAAAATTCAGTATTTTCTCCCTTTGAGACCAAATAAGATGCGTCTGCATTAACCAACATTGGAGTAATATGATATTTGAAGAGTATTCACACCATTGAAGAGTAGCAGATCGTAAATTTAGATCTATATTACTTCCAAAACCTGTTGGACTCTAAAGGTATGACATGAATACAACTCATATGACGTGTTAAGTTCAATCTTATAAACCTATTGTCACAGGAAGTCCTGGCGAAGGCACGTCCCAATGCTGCCAAAGCCGTGTTCCTAGTGACCGACGGCTACTCCAACGGTGGTGACCCGAGGCCAGCTGCCAAGGTCCTCCGCGACCAGCAGGTCGAGATCTTCACGTTCGGCATCCAAAACGGCAACGTGCGGGAACTGTACGACATGGCCTCAGATCCGCCAGAAGAACACTCCTACATCCTGGACTCGTTTGAGGAATTTGAAGCTCTGGCAAGGAGGGCGTTGCATGAAGGTACTGAATTGTAGTCTGAGTTTTATGGCATAGAAATCTATGTATCTGTGACAACGATCCTTGGCTTATGTACATTTAAAAACTATTTCAAATGAATAGCACATGATGTTTTTCATTTCTGTCTTCATGACATAGAAAGTTCTGTCTGTGATGACGGTTCTTATCAGATGTCTTGCGCTAATGCAAAAGGTCTTTACAATAAATACCACAGGATTATTAATTTCTTTCGAAATGTCTGTATTAGTAGTATGAGGTTTCCAGTTAACAATTACGTCATACTTTTTTGATGACGTAGAAAGTTATTTCTATCTAACTACTAAGGTGAAATCCTTAAGCTAGGTAATCCTTAAGCTAGTAGCAAGTTATTTCTATCTTTCTACTAAGGTGAAATCCTTAAGCTAGGTATACATGGAGGAACGGGACTTGGGAACCTTTGCCATTACCTCTTTTCCTCCAAGTCGTTATCGAAAGCAGTTTTACTCGTCAGTGATTGGCCGTACGTTTACACGGGACAACTAAGCTCCGCACTCTACCACATGTTTCCTTCGGTGCACAAAAACAACTGAGAGTAAAAATGCTTTCGGTACACTCACAGAAATAATACGCTCACTTTTGACGATTCATTAATCCTCAAGCCTCATTTCGTTAATTTTGAGGATTATTTCGTCAAACTATCACGTGACTTTTGAGTAAACGCGAATCCTCACTTTAATGATCGTGATTTGACGATTCGGTACCTTGATTTTGAGGAAACTGAATCTCATTGTTGAACTCACATGCTCAAAAGTGACGAAATATTTCTTTAGATTAGACGAAATTCGAATCATCCTTAAAATGACGAATCAAATTTCCTCACTTTGAGGAAAGGTAAACTCGAAGCATTTGCCAGTAAACGGCATCGTCAAAATTAAGAAAAATTTCGTCGTTTTTGAGTATTCGTTTCTGAGAGTGTAACGTCTTTGAGGAATAGTGTCAATATTTGGAAAAGATCAATGTGTTATGTCCGTTACTGTATGCCTGGCTTCATTAAATGCAAAGTCCCTGTTTAAATTCAAAAACCCTTTTCAATAAGTAGCACAAGCTGACTTTCGTGAAAGATGTCAATATTTTAAATAGTTTCAGAATAAATGGCTTATTACACATTTAAAAACAAAATTAAAGTGCATGTTTTTAAATAGATCTCCAGATAGGCAGCTATCTAGACCAGCAACCAGAATCGTGTAACCGGCTTTGTACAGCCGGAACTGAATGCTGTGACGAGATGGCTCAATGTACTTGCGGTACAACCAACGGCCACTACGCTTGCCTCTGCAGGAAGGGATTCTATGGCACAGGACTCAAAGGAGACTGCCATGGTATGGTTCAAATCTTAATTGTAAATGTTATATCTATTTTTAAAAAAATGCATCTATCGCACTTCAGGATTTTGAATTTCCCGTCCATTTCATTAGAAAAAAATGCATAACTACACTTTTGTTAGCCTTTGCAAAAAAAAAAAAAAGTACAGGCCTTATTCTACAATTTTCTCAGAAATATACATTTTTAATGACTATATATAAATTAAACAACCGTTTTCTATATATATGGGGTCAGGCCTTGTTTTTGTGATTATGACTTCTCCTCTTTTTTTTTTAGCTAGAGTAAGCAAATCAGTTAAATACAAGTCGTGAAAAACCTACACGTCTTACATTGATAATAATTTTCTCAGATTTTAGAAAAGAAGATGAAAAGACAATGACTCATTCTATCATCTAGACACAATAATTTTATTTTCTAGATCTCCATCACAACATAATTATTAATGTTAATTTAAATATCTCTTTAGAAGATATTTCTATACTTTCACTGCTCAAGTTCCGAATCAGGTCTTGATAACGTCGTGTCTATGATAATGTGCAAAATGTCTCCGAAGTTGTCGAGATAGTTTTTGCAATCTCGTCAGTTCTATATGTATTAAGTAGTATATAGTTCTATATGTATTTAAAGTAGTTTTGTAAAAACATCATTGCCAATGTTAAATAATATGGGCCTGGATTTCTAGGTAGCTAAAGATGTGTTGGGGAGAAACACACAATAATTTCGGTTGGCTCCTCGATGACCACTTAGTTAGAGGCATTGTGTCGGGGAGCTATAGTGGAATGCTTTTTGAGCTATGAGGACAAAAAGATAGAATCAGTTGATGTTTGTGTCCATGAGTTTGCAGTCAAGAAAATACCAAGCTTAATAACTGCCATTCACATAGAAAAATAATAATGATTTTTTTAGCTTGTCCGGCTGGCACATATCGTCCTACGACTAGTCCAGGGGATGTATCTTCCTGTATCCCATGTCCGGATATGAACCAAGTATCCTTGCCGGGAAGCACGAGTTTGGACCAGTGCCTCTGCAAAACTGGATTTCAGAAGGTTGGAAAGAAATGTGTTGGTACGCATAAGTTATGGTCAAAGTATCTCTACCATTCTGAGTGTACATTCAATTCGACTTATTTCTGTAATGTACATTTATTTCAATACAAATTAAAATGAGAATTTTTAAGACTTTATTTATCAATAGTCTTTACTATGTTACTTACTTTTTTAATATACGTTTTTAATTAAGCTGTTAAATTTTGTGCCTTGTTTCACCTCAATAATAGATCATAGTGGCTGCAACGGCTGTGCCGTTAAGTGCTTCATCATATTTTTGGTATTCGGTTGAACCATTTTTTTTATTTTACAAACAAAAACACGAGAAATGCCCTTCAACCTCCTTCTTCTTTAACAGCACTACAGCCCGGGGTGCAGGCCAAAGCTTTCTCAGTCTGCTTTCTCCAGACAGGGCGACTGCAGCCAGATTTCTCCTTCTGGTTATTTCTATCACTTTCAGGTCCCTCTCAACACTGCCCAACCACCTTGTAGCTGGTCTCCCTCTTCTCTTTGTACCCTCAGCTTTTTAACTGTGTCGGCCTTCAACCTAAAACCGAAAATATGGTGATACATTTACACTTAGGTACCACACAGCTGTGATACATGATACATAGGCACAATGATACATACCACCATGGTGATACATGATACATAGGCACCACACAGCTGTTGCAGCTATTAGGTACCATATTCTTGGTGCTAAAAAGCCCCAAATTTTTAACAGTGTACTGAAACTTTTTAACAGTGTACCTACTGAAACTTTTTAACAGTGTACCTACTGAAACCTTTTAACATTGTACTGAAACTTTTTAACATTGTACTGAAACTGTTTAAGATACATGCCATTGATACTGCTCTTGAACACCTCTCTAATGATCTTCATTCCTCAAACTTCTATTTTAATTTCCTCAGTGTTGGAGTGTCCGCTACTGGAGGCTCCTGAACATGGCTACTTCGTCAACGGTGGCTGCAGCCGCGTCTTCAACGCTGCTTGCGGGATACGCTGTGATTCGGGCTACAAGCTGAAAGGGAGCAGTATCCGACTCTGTGCCGAAAATGGGTCTTGGACAGGAGAAGTGCCCACGTGCGAAAGTAAATGTCGTAATTTTTTGTCGTCTATGTAGGCATTTGACAACTATTTGCTATTTCCCATATTTTATTACTGCATTTTGACTACATAAACCGTACACAAAAAAAAAAAAAATTAAGAAAAAAATACAAAACTTTGTAGTTTTTTATGCTTGTTTTTAAATGTTATAACCTAGATCATTAATTAATGAAATGTATATAATTTATTCAAAACAAATGGGATCTGTCATAAAAATATTGATACATTTTATAACCCCAAATTTTTTTTAAAAATTATATTTGCTTTTAAATTCATGTGTCATATGTTAATTTTAATATAAGAATGTAATCAACACTTGTCAGTATAATCCACATTATATATTTCCTTTAGTATAATTCATGCGATGTTCAAATTAATTAATAATTTTGTATTGTATACTATATTTCGTATAATTCATGTTAAACACGATTTTTTATGTAATTCAAATTACGTACAATTTTAGAATATTACACAACATAAAATTATAGAATAATTATTATAACATACTATTTTTTAGCATAATTGATGTATTTTATTTTGTCCCTATCAGTGAAGACCTGTCCCGCCATGAGTCCCCCTCGCTACGGTTCCATGAGTTGCAGCACCCCGGATAACGTGTTCGAGACCGAATGCACCTTCTCTTGCGACCACGGATACACCCTCGTAGGTTCCAAAAAGCGGACCTGCCTCGCCATATCTCTCTGGGACGGTCTACAGGCACTCTGCAGGCGTGAGTACAATTGTTCTTAGCCTTGTTCAGGGGAAATGGGAGAGCTGCATTGTGGGTTTTCAAAGCAAAGTACATCAGTGTTAAACCTATGGAGAAAAAAATATTTTCTCTGCCACATTTCTCCGGCTGTATTGAATATTTTTACAAACGTTTTTACAAACGGATTTTTTATGTGATAAATGTAGCTGACTTGCAGGCCCCGACAATCCCACTTTTGAAATTAAATCGAATTTTTTTTTTAAATTTTGAATAAATAATTTTACAAACAGTATTCGAAGCAATTTAAACAAGTGGGATTATAGAGACCTATAAGTTATCTGCATTTATTATTTATAAAAAAAAAAGCCGTTTGTAAAAATATTCAACACAGCCGGAGAAATGTGACCGAGCAAATATTTTTCCCCCCATTTAATTAACTTGAAATAGGAGACCCCCAGCTTCGTCCAGCACGCCCATTCCCCCTTATGGGGGAATGGGCGCGGTCTCCAAATCAAAGTGCCTCTGTGTAAGTCTAGTGGAAAAAGTAATTTCCAGACCTTATTTTTCCACCTGCAGTGCACATTTTTAGAAATTTTTGAAATTGGTGCGAATACTTTGTTGTGAAATTATTTATTAATATTCTTGAAAAAAATCAAACCAATTTCAAAAGTTGGATTATAGAGCCAGGTTAGTTATCTACATTTAAATCCTTACCCCCCCCCCCCCCAAAAAAAAAAAGAAGAAATAATGCAGCTTGTAAAAGCATTCAATACAGCCAGAGTAATGTGGCTTTTAAGAATACTTGTTTTTCCATTGGACAAACGCAGAGTCATAGAATCATTTTGATTTTCGTGAAGAATTTTTCTGTCGAAAAATATGCTAAACTACTTTACTTTCAATTATTTTTTGAAACCTAATATGAAATAGTAGGTAATGAAAGTATGGAAATGGGTTCGATAATCCGGAATGGAGATTTTGTGTTTGCAATACGTTTCGGAAGATGCTGATTTTGATGAAGTTGGTTTTTGAACAGCTCAAAGTAAAAGAAATAAAAATTTCATTAATTCCTTGAACCTTTCGGACAACATGATAATGTTTTTGAGAAAATCGAGGATCCGCAAATGATAAAGCCATAAAACTTTTTAGGTTTTTATTGGGTTAGAGAGTGGAAATTGAAAATCGTGTAGTGTTACACTTTCCTAGTTTTTGATAGAAAAAGGTAACTCTATAAGAAATGCAACTTTTATTTACTGGCAATGAAAACAGAGTTCAATCGCACAAGTTTTTGATAAAGGACCAATGTTCTAAGAACTGGGTCAAGAGTCACTTTATTTTGATTTTTGCATCGCTTCCAAATCTACTTGTAACACCGAATATTAAGTTCTCTTCTCATCATCTTAGCTTAGCAGTATTTACACTTTAATAGCTACACTAGTTTAGGAATTTATTCGAACTTGGTTATTGTATTACCTACATTCTTAACTCCATAAGAATCCATTTAAATTTAAATTAAAATCTGTAATTTTTTAATGCTGATGTGATGTATATTTTATAATTTTTCAAAATAAGGTTATTACCTCTGAATTCTTTTTTTTGTACTTCTTTCTATACATTCTTTTTTATACAAGAATTTGTTATACAGCCCACTTAAATGAATGCCGATTTTGTTTTTCAATTTTTTTTTGTAACAATGTTTACGAATATATGGCAGGGCTTTAATTAAAAGGAGAAAAGATTTGCAATATCTTACAGACAGCCATCGTTTCTCATTAAACTTAAGTAAAGTTTATTTGACCCTATTTTTTAATATTGATATCATATTTTTTGTACCTTTTTATGTATTGATATCACCTTTTGTTAAAAAGACGCATATTCCCAAACTACTCCTCTGTTTCAATAAAGGTGAAAAAATTGTTAAACACTTCAAAAAAAAAAAAAAAAAAAAAATCGTGATTCATCTTTCCCAGGAAACTTTGGCACTAAAACAGAAAATCTTCTCTGAAAAAGAAGCAACAAAACTTCTTCCGTCTTAAAACGAAAATTTTGAAACACGTACGAAACCTATGTGAAACAAACTCTTTATTTCGAACTTTTTTTATACATTAAACTTAAGTTGGTCTACTTCAGATTCACGGAAAAAGAAGAAACAAATAAAAAATAAAGCTTCGTGACGTTGCACCTATTCACGAACAGGTTAAGAAGTAATCTCTGCAGTGGGCAGGTAAACTGTAGTAATAGCAACAATGAGTTGTACCATTTTTAATCTGAAATAATAAAAAAATCCAGCATGTTTTCTATATTGTTAGAGTAATTGAGTGCTTGCAGCAAAATGGTCCAAGTCATTATGGAAGTTACTGCAGTTTACCTGCCCACGGCAGATCTTCCCTCGTACCTTTTATAAGAGAGTTTTATTTTTAACCTTAGCATCCTCAGATGAAGTTCACGGTTTCTTACGTTCTTTTTTTACGCCATTTCTTTTTGCGCGTCAAGCGGCACTCATTCGAATTGGAGGGATGTCAATGAAGTACCAACCAGTTCTTTCGACTCATGTTTTTTTTTCTAGTTTTCATCAACTGTTATAAATATATGTATAAAATTATATCATGAAAGGTTAACTAAAACATGAACTACTCTTAAAGTAAAATTATGTTTTTATATAAAAGTTCAATTTTTTTTAATTCACCTTCGAAATAAAACTTCAAAGTTTTCAAAGCAATAAAAATACCGTTTTGGAAAGAAGAATTCATATAAGGGCGAAAGAAACAGTTCATATAAAGGCGGCTGTTTACTTTGACATAAAAAAAAATTAAAATGCAGAGCTTTTTTTCGTGGCTCTATATTTATTTTTCTTCTAAGATATAATAATTTAATGTACTTTAATGTACATTTGTATTTTTTTTATAAGTAAAGAATTATTTTTTATGGCATAACGACTATGTTGTAGCCTTTAAAAATATTTCTATTGTTTATGTAAATTTGAATATACTGTACAACCCGGTTATAGCGCCGTTCTAGGGACTGCAACGCTTTTGACGTTATAAACGTGTAACTTTATAAACAAGGTTGAATATTAAGTATAGGAAATCATGTAAAATATGCATTACGTACTGATATTCTAAATCATAGTTATAAAATGACATCTATTAATCTATTACTTAATTTTAAGAGTTAGTGCCATTGGTAGCAGTTTAATTCCTTCTTAGGCCAATAATGTTTTTAGGTAGTCTTAGCATCACTTGGCGATTAATTCATTAAAATAAAATTTCAATGTGGAAAACGATTTTTTTGTCCTTAAGAAGACATTTCGGATATCATATATACAGATATTTTTGCGTTATTATCGAGGAGTAAATTAAAAATTGTCTTGATAAGCAAAATATTACATCAATAATGGCTATGGATAATTCAAGAAACCAATGGCTTTGTAACCATGCTGTTTTGTTTTTGTGGGAGACGAGTTTGATGTTACCGAGTTTGACTCGTATTTGAAAAAAAATGCAAATTGATTTAACTTATTTTCCAAATAAAAAAGGTACGAAAATAGCTAAGAACTATCCCAAACCAAAAAACACAATATTCTACTTTATTAGCACGTTTTCGGGAGAAGGCAATAAATCATTTCCAGAAACATTCTCTGTACTTTTCCAAAAAAAATATCTATGTTTCCCGAGTTGAAACTTGGGTGGTCAAATTTATCCTCCAACAGAGATGAATGTGTTATTTGACGGATATTGTATTATCCATCTGCTTTCAGGGATGGATTCAAAGGCAGTTTCGCTCTTTATTTATTCTTTATTTTTTGTAGAATTCATCATGTCCCCAGGCAAAGCTACTTTATTCCCCAATCGCCTTATATTATAACCTTCTTCAATTGGTGGAATGAATATTTATGATATAAATATATGTCTGTAAAGCAAATTACATGGGTTTAGGCTGAATCGGTATTCAGGGAATTTTCAGTGAAAAAAATAACCCATTAAAACTCGATAACCTATAAAAATTCCTGTCTAAACAGTTTACCCTAAAAATACAACTAAATCATTAATTTAAGTTGTCTAATAAAAAAGGTACACATTTGAAAGGATTGCAACAACTCAAAATCCTATAGAAAGATGAGTCGGTCAAAAAAAATATTTTTATTGACGTTTGCAATGCTGTTAGGCTTTTTGCAACAGGACGTATTCCTATCGCACGTACACATGTACTTTTCAATTGGTATTCTTGTGTTTTTAAATAGCTCTATCCCCTCTACTGAAGAGATATATTTGTAAAGTGGGGATCACATCATCCTTGTTCATTTTGTCCAATTTCAAAAAGCCAATAACTTTAAAAACTGAGCAAATTAACAAAAATCTGGCCGGGTGATTAGTTACAAAGTATTCAATGCATCACACGAAAGAAATTTAAATTGGTGGAATTTGTGATGGATTTTATATAATTACAGACTATAGTGATATCATAGAATATTGTATGTTACTGAAATTCATGATTCTTTCAGCCGTGAGCTGTCCTCCCCTCAAGACCATTCCCAACGCCATCGTCGTTCCTTCGAAATGCACCAAGGGCAAGTCCAGCTTCAATGACGAGTGCGCCTACGAGTGCAAGCCGGGATTTCAACTGGACGGGCCGCCAAGTAGAACGTGCGCTGAGAATGGGGACTGGAGTGATCCTGAAGTCGCCAGTACTTGTGTTGGTGAGTACTGAACATAAGGTGCCGATTATAGTGTTGAGAAGATTTAGTGACTTTTTGCCCGTAGAGATCTACCGTGAAAAAAGATTTGGTGAACGCGTGTTTCCTAATATGCCATACAGCCGAGGTTGGCACGACTCTGTCTACATCGGAACCTTGCGTCATCATAAATATTGCATACCTTTCTAGTTCTACACAGCAAATCGTTCAGTCTTAAATTAATAACAATAAGAGTTCTAAACGTGATTTCAGACCAATTGAGAGTCTTAAACGTGATTTCAGATCCATTGCGAGTCTAAAATGCTAACTTTCTTTATTATTTAAGACATCAGAACCTGTCTTAAAGATTCTGTGACGTCATTTAAGACACCATTGATGAGTGAAAAAAACAGAAACCGGCCAGTTTAAGACGTTTCCAGATTCAGACACGAAATTATTTCAGACGCGAAAGTGGGATGCAGCCTAAGAAGTATTAGGCTCAACTTTTACTTTGTCACAACTCAGAATTAGTCAATTAGACATTGTATTTCTGAAATTAATTATGTTTAAATCAATGTATTTGATCTTTATTCACTACGAACTTTAATTGGATAGCTTAATCTAATCATATGTTAAGGTAGCCATCAGTATACTCATACTCTCAACTGTCATGGCCATTTTCGATATTTTTCAGTATTGTGTGTGTTCTCCTATTGGAAACATGAAGATCTAAAAAAAAAATCAATTAACAAATGTTTCAATGCTGATTTCCATATTAAAATAGGACCATGATTCAGGATTACGAAGGGTATATTTGTCCGTTAAAGTTCTTAATGAGGCGAAACATATCTAGACTAAACATTTGCCAAACGCCAAATACATAATAATCGTATAGCCAGTAGCTAATATAGTTAAACCTTCAATTGGCTTGACGTATTTAGTTCCAGCTTTCATTCATGGGCTTCCTTCAAATGATGATCAGATCTCATTGGAATTTAATTCCACTAATCGAGGCTTGTAAAGGAATTTTATTTCACTTAATATTTCTGTTGCCACACTCGAGACCTGATATATGTCCATTAAGTATTGTGTGAATCAAATGCCATCTTTTTTTCTACATTCCCATTAGGAATTGTCAGTTATTTATTATGTCCCATTAATAAATGTCTATTCGTCATCTTAGACGTGGAACCGCCGACCATCAAATGCCCAGAGGACATCGTAGTGAACTCTGACGAGAACGACGCAAGTGCAGTCGTAGAGTGGCCTATCCCTTTCACATCAGACAACAGTGGTGAGCCCGTTTCACTAACGGTCATTCCGGCAATCGTATCTCCGAGGAGGTTCTTCATTGGTACAGCCTTGGTGGTATATGCCGCTGAAGACCGAGCCAGGAACAAGGCCAAGTGCAATTTCACAGTCACCGTCAGAGGTGAATATGTTTTTCTAGTATGCCAAGTTTTGTTGTAGACAAGAGAAGGTTTTATCTCGAAATACTCCTGATAACTTCAGTATCAAAACCCTAAGATTGCATTTTTCAATCATAGTTTGCTTGAGTGGGGAGAGGGGAGCTTCCTTTGTCATTTGGATTTGCCCCAGGCCTCAATCAAGAATAAATAGGGTTGATTTTTTTACTAACTACCTAGATCGGCGTGTTTCAGTTACTACTTTGCCTAATTTAAACTATAATAAAAATTTGATAGTCAAGGGCTGAATTCGTTTTGTATCGTAGTATCTCTTAAACTGAATCGTCTTTGAAAGTAAACTATTTATAGCAAGAATTTCCTTTAAAGAAAGTGATTTTTTACCATTTTAAAAGCAGCTAATTTAAAGTTATTTTATGCTGTTGGATTGAAGTGAGGATTCGGAACGTCATGCTTTTCCAGTAGCTTTAGATACACTTTTAAGACACCTTAAAGCATTAATCCCTCAACGATGTACTAAATCTGTACCTTACCAAATGCCGTATTTCGAACTTTAACTCATGCCACTCTTTGTAGACGTCCAACCCCCGACAGTGGACAGATGTGTTTCTCCAGCAACTTATCTCTCAAGAGTTCTACCTGTTACTGTCACTTGGGAGGAGCCCATATTTTCGGACAACTGTGGCAAAGAAGTGCAGGTATGGAAGTCCCACGAGAAACCAGCCGCTTTTCCTCTTGGTACCACTAGTGTCATCTACGAAGTGAAGGACGAAGCTGGCAACAACAACACTTGTGTCATCACTGTAACGGTCAGAGGTGAGAGTCTTTTTCTCAAGTAGAACAAAAGCAGTAAAAAACTTCACGTTAACTGGACAGTGTAAATAAAAAGCTAAAAGAAAAAATCAAAGCCAAATTCAGTTTTTGGTCTGGAATATCATTCAAAATGTGTCTATAAACAAGGTACTTTGAGGCATAGACAACTCACAGTAAAATTCGAAGAAGTGAAAAATAAGTTATATTTAGCTTCCGAAACATCTTGGACATAAACGGAATGACATATGAAAGACTCATTTTTGAAAATATCGTTTTTAGAGTGCAGGTAATGTATAAAAATAAACAATATTATGTTTTAAAAAAATCTTATGCCTCCCAAAAATATCATCAACGATTTAATTTCATGAAGAATATATGATGTCATCTTAAATTCCACTTATTTATTTTAAATACTAATTATAAATTTAAATTAAAAGGTATTATAACGTATTGATTTTCACGATATCAAGTCAAGCTCTCTGGTATAATAGAGAATACGAAAACATTACATCCTTTGTGTCTTGTAGAGCATGCTTGTGCCTTTCCTTCGGACCCGGTCAATGGCAAGGCCAACTGCACAGAAGCCGAAAACGGGGTGTTCTGCTCTCTCACCTGCAACGAAGGATACGGATTCGCCATGAAAACTCCCAACTTTTACTTCTGTGCATATGACGGCATATGGCAACCCCAAGAGTATCTCCCGTTCCCGGACTGCTCCAGTGAGTAACAATTCAAAGATATTTTTATGCATCCATACTAGGTAGTTTAATACAGTTTTATTTGTAGGCTAATCAAATGCTTTAAGTTTTCTTCTGTATATAATGGGCCTCGTGCTTCTATAAAAAGGAAGTTGTGTAAAACACGTCTTGTTGTTGTCGTGTGCCACCAGGCCGTAGCCCGGAAGGCAAGAGGGTTGCAGTAGCATCCGTTGGCACAAGGCTTTGAGTACCCATGAGGGGGTGGATGTCTGACTTCTATTCTGAGATGGCGCCACCTCCTCAATTTAGGCATGTCGCTGGAGGGGAGGGGTAATTTTCTCCAGACTACCTGCATCCATGGCGAATTGCGTAATGACAGACCACAGAACCTTCGGTTCCACAGTTTTAACGAGCACGCTCTCCGCATGTACTCAGGACAACATAAATATACATGCTTTACCCGGGGTTCAAACCAGGACCCACTCGCTTGGCAAGCGAGGGTCGTAACCACTATACTAGCTGGGCGACAAAAACACGTCTTGTTTGCCTGAATAGATTTAACAGTTAAACAATTATAACAGTTACCGAAGCAGGACTAATAGGTTGATTATTAGAGCTTAATAATACTATCGTTTCTCCAAAACACTATTCAAACAAATATCTTTAAGGACTCTTAACAAACACTGAAGTCTAATTTAATGAATGGTACATAATTTATTTGCATCATTTTGGTGCTAATATTTGAGTTATAAGAAAATATATACATTTTTATCATGCTACTAATCTTTAAATAATTACTTCTATTTTTGTTTCTTTGAAGTTACTTTCTTTTCCAACTCCATCTACAAAATTGGAACTGTTTCTGTGGCGTCAGATGGTCTTTCCTGTGATGACAATTTCTTGCTGACTCAATTAGAAAAGCATTTGGAGAGGAAGATTTCAAATCGGGTATGACTTTATTATGCTTGTTAAGTTGTCATTTTAAAATTTGATGATATACTATTGATTCGCAATTAACTTAATTTTTTTAAAATTACATTATTAGTTGCAAAGTTATTTTTATTTTATTAGGTTGGTCTTGTGTGTCGCAATAATGTCATCTGTGAAGTCGGGAATATGATTGCCGAATGTGATGATTTGAGAGACAGTAAGTTATAAATTATATTTTCAAAATACTTTATAATATTTTGACTTCCTGCATGATATTTTAACTAAACTAAAAAAAATCAATAAAGTAATCAAAATGCTAATAAAAAATAACCATTATAACTTTTTTTGCAGGATTAGAGGAAGAATCCAACTCAATATTCTACCGACGACGTCGTTCCACCAACCTCAACTCCACACTTCCTATCCTCAGACACAAACGGAACCTACCCCAACCTCACATACTTGCCAAATCCCGGGCCATGAACCATTCCATCGGATTCACCCACCATTCCGATCCCCATTTTCTTGACCACCCTGAGATTCTGAGAGACGTTGCAGGAGACTTGTATGTCACTGAAGGCAGCTCATCTGGAGTTGAGGTTGGCGGGAGTCTGGCGAGATCTGGAGCGGATCTGAAGCCGGATGTGATGCTAGCCACCCAGCCCGTTGGTAATAAGATCGAGTTGGGGTTTGAACTCAAAGGTGAGATTTTATATTCTATCTTGCTTTGTTTTTTGGTATGATGGAGATTAATCATTAATGAAATTTAAGTTGTTTATCAATATGTACGCATTTACGATGCATAAACACACGCAATGATTAATATTGGTCGATGAAACGATGGCTTTTTATTTTTATGGTTTTGCAATCATCGTGCAATTTGAGCAACATAAGTTATTGGATCCAAAACTACACTATCAAACACGGAAGATATCTAGACTGAATTCCGTATATATTTCCTTAAGTATTATCCTAAGCCTTGCCTGTGTCTACTTATTTCGAATAAGAAGAATTATTTTTATTAAGAGTCAATTTTTTGTCTCCACATGACATTGCTACATTGCATTGACATTCCATGGCATTGTAACTTTTCCATTAAGTTAAGACCCTTTTATTCGCATTTTGAACAAATGGACAATCATAACCAAATCCTTTAAAGCTTTCTATTAATTTAGTTCATTCCTCACAAGGTAAGATAGCCGAGACCTCTGAAGAACGTCGTGAACAGAATGCGCTAATGCACAGCGTGCAGGAAGCTATGCAGTTCTTGCAAGATGCTGCGTTTACAGGAGAGCTGGACATTTCGCTGGGCAACAACAGGTTGCACGTCGAGTACGTCAAGTTTGATGAGGACGAACCACTATTCGTCTGTGAACAAGGGACAGTGGCACAGGGTAACATATGCCGTAAGTAATTATCTTTAGTCTAATACTTCATTTAGGTATGATTCTATTCCACAGTGATAATCAAGTTTCTGTATTATAAAAAAAACCCGCATTTTTTGAGACCATATGAAGAGCTTAGTGAAAGAACGTGCTGAGTGACATTTTTTTGTCAATGAGCATGTTAACTATATCTTTACCGATAACAAACTCCCCCTTTTTATAAACTTTAAGTTTGGCATCGTTTTGACGGTTTGCAAGTACTGTTTTCAACAGATCTGAGTTCAAACGAAAAACTTTCTCATTTCGCTCTCTCGTTTTCACTTTTTTGTCACTCGGCACGTTCTTCCACTAATCAATTATATATGAATCACTAAATGCAGAAAAGTGACAAGTTCGCAGAAGGTACATTGCAAAAAAATTCGTGCTTGGTTTCGCCTTAAAAATGGTTCCTAACAGCTGCAACCGCTGTGTGGTGAAATTTTTCTTTATATTTTTGGTTGAACCATTTTTCAGGTTTTGGGAATGGTTCAACCGAACACTTAAAATATGGTGAAAAACTTTACCGCACAGCCGTTGAAACTAGGAATCCTATTTTTGTTAATATTAGAAACAAATTTTTAAAGCGTTATAAGGATTTTATTTATCAAATTATTAACTATCGGAGAATCCCGAATTGCCAGGTAAAAAGCAATATTTCAGTTTATGCTTCTTCTCTAGCTAAAATGTTACAGGGAAGAAGCGTCGTGGGAAATTCTCCAATTGACTTGACTCCTTTTAACAGTAGCTGCGCTATTTATCGATACAGGCAAAACAAATGAAAGGGTGGTTCAAATTCTTCAAAACTTGTATACAAGTTTTGAAGAATTTGAACCACATTATATTAATCTTCTCTCTCTGAAATCGCATACATGCGATTTCAGAGAGAGAAGATTAATATAATATAACATATTATTATACATTATGATGGTTGATAAATTATAAAATCTTTTTCTCAATGTGCTAATCTTAATTAATGTCCTTAGTTAGTCAGATTACTATTACGCATTTTTTACTAAGCCTTCGGTAACTACTTTAAATTGTTCCAAAGGAGCCAATCACGATTGAGTCCTACTAATCATAACTCCGTGATTAGTCTATAACGCTTTCTCAGTCACGTTCCTTTTCCTTCATTATCAAAGCGTGAATCTCGATCTAGCATGGTCTATTCAAAGTCCATTACTCACCGAGCATGCTTTATTCGATTTATCATATTTCATCTATCAAAAGTTTAGTGGCCCCATAAATATTAGTTTTTTTAATAAGTTCATCCCTTATAAATTTTTTCCAGTACATACATTGATTAAAAAAATGCAATGAAAAAATATTCAATTTTTTTTCTTTTATATTTTACTTAAAATACTTACATAATATCATTTCAGAAAAATAGAGGTTTTTTTTTACGGCTTTTGGAAAAAAGAGACACTTGTTTTATCTAGGCTATTTATGTTTTACTGTATATATGTTTGTTTGTATGTAATTTCGTTTATTATGTTATTGGAGAAAAGTTAATGTTACCCAGTTATATTCTGATCTACCATGTCAATTTTTAGTTAAATGCCCCGTTGGTACTCACTTCAATGTAATTGTTGAAAAATGTGAAGCATGTCCTCAAGGCACATATCAGTTTCAAGAAGGACAGTTTTCGTGCCTTGTTTGTCCTGATAAGACATCTACCACAGCTGGACAGTCTAAGAGTGTAGGAGAATGTAAAGGTACGTCTTATTTCCAATAAAGTTTTCTTCTTTCCTTCTTTTATGGCTGAAGTACGACATTTCCAACCTAGATACTGTTTAAAATATTCGAGTAATTTTTTTAAACTCAAGGTTGGATAAAGATCTACTCAATACATGCAGGTGTCAGTTTGATTAGAACTTTAAGTATAACCCTACTTTTAGAAGAAGTTTCATAACTACTTTCATGTGCATGAGTTTACAAATATTTGACATTGCTATCTCGGCATTTTAAAAAAAGTTAATAATTTTATCAAAATAAACTTCAAAATGTGATTTAAATGGGAAATAAAATATTACATAAATTGTTAAATAATTTAATTCTAAAAGAAATAGAAAATATTTAAAAGATATTTTAAAACCATACTAACAATTACAGTTTAAAATCAACCTAATTAATCCATTTTGTCGGTATTTTTTTTGTTGCCAAATCTAGTAATTTCCTTTCATTTTAGCTCAGTGCCTGCCAGGAACTTTCTCAGAAACTGGACTAGAACCATGTGAAACGTGCCCTATAGGACAATTTCAGCCTACATATGCCCAACAAAATTGTCTACCATGTCCACTTGGAACTACCACGCAAAGAAGGGGTGTCCGCAGCTTGACAGAATGCAAATGTAATATAATTTCGTTTTAAAACTTTCCATTTACATTCATAAAGATTGGTCGTAGTCTCTTTCAATCAAATGTCTATCTCGTAATCTCTTTGAAAATTACATGGCAGTAGGAAAAACCAATGACCTCACAAATGTGAAGTATATGGCTGCACCTACAATGATGATTATTTTAAAACTCAAGAAGACCTCGTATGTTTGCCATGGTTTAGCTTTATAGAAGTAAGTATTGGATAACCACTTCTGAGGTTTATAAGCTGGTCTCTAATCAAGCACACTAGCCAGAAATACTTACACCAACCAACGTACTTGCTCATGTGAGCTTTTGATTGCCTTCAGCAATGTTTTTGAATTTTTAACTAACTGGTTTTTCTGTAAAATAGATAGCAGGCCTGCCCACTCTCCTGATTAAACCCAACATGTTTTTTCAGAAAAAAATTGTAACCATTTTCCTCTTTCTGAAACCAATAGTTACATTTTTTCCGGAAATACGAGAAATGGTTAGAAGTACGGCTTTTTTGTTGAAATATGAAGAATTGGCAGGACTGGTATAGGCATCTTTTTGCAAGAGACTGTTATTAATAACAAAACTTTAATTTTGTCTTCTTAAATACATTTGCTTTTTTTTTCTTTACAGTGCCCTGTCCCCCGGGTGAGGTTTCCAGAATAGGTCTGCAGCCGTGTTTTCCGTGTCCGGACGGTTTCTTTCAGCCTCATAAAGGAGAGAGATCCTGCTTCAGATGTCCTGGAAATGCAAAGACGGGAATGCAAGGAGCGAAAGATAAAAGTGCATGTGAAGGCAAGGACTGTTACCTAATCGCTTTATAAATAATTTCTTTAAAATTTACTTTTTAAAAATGGTTGAGGAATGTTATGTGTACACTCTTAAAACATAAGAGCGAATTCCACTCCAGTCGGAGAAGTGCATTTTCGACACTGGAAAGGAGTGAATATTATCTCAGACTGAGTTAAAATCACTCGTTTGGAGTGATCCTGTCGTAGGTTTAACTGATGAATGATCCACTCCAAGAGGAGAAGTGCATTTTCCAGACTGGAGGAGTGAAAATCAATCAGATTGAGTTAAAATCGCTCGTTCGTTTTAAGAGTTTAGTTTAAATTTGCATTAAGCATTTTATGCTGAATATTTGTATACTTTAAACAATTTTTTTCTACATTAGATATGCTGATTTTTTTTCTGAGCTGCTTTTGGCGGAAATTTTTTATAAGTACCAAATAGTATTGGAACTATCAATTTGCATTAATCTTTGGAATGCTAAGAAATTAAAATAAATCAACGTTTCTTTGCTAAAAATTTCAGGTATGTCTTCGGATGCCGCTGCTAGACCATTACCAGTGTCAGCAGAACTTACCATCAACGATTGTTTCTCTGTACCATGTCTAAACGGAGCTTCGTGCCAAGCCCTGGAAATCGGTTTCTTGTGTATCTGTCAACCCGGATATACAGGTAAGTCCATTGTAATACTTGTCAATCATTAATTGTTCTGATTGGATCTTCAGGATAAAGTTTATTTTTTCACATGTGATAATTTCTGTGGTCACCATTTAATGAAAAAAAAATACTACATAACATTTGTGTCACTGGTTTTCTTGGTGGTTATTTAAGTAATAACCAGGGGCGTAGCTACCGCCGTATCAGCCGTATCAATTATACGGGGCCCCCGGTCCACGGGGGCCCCCAACGTGCGTAAGCAAAAATTAATGAAAACTTTTGAATTTTTTTTATATATTTCTCAAATGACAAAAGTTAAAAAAAAAAAACAATCTTCCCTCGCGTAAAGCGTGCGTTCAAAAGTTGGCAACACCGCAACACCCTATATCGGTGTCGCGGGCTCCGGGATTTCCACTTTTAAGTTACATCTACACAACGGGTGAATCAGACGAATCGAAAAATAATTTTTAAATTGGGTCCATTTAAACCACAAGGACCAATTTCAAAAGATTCAGAAAGTAACCGACCTTTTTCGACCTACTATTATTATTCATATATCATTAAAGCAGGCATAAATATTCTAAGACCATGGTTAGGTTATTCTAATGTTTTAAACAAACCGTATTGTCACACCTGTTGGTTATTAGCAGATCGTCATAGCAAATCGTACTCCTCTGCGTGGGTTAACGGTGTTTCTATTAGAGCAATTTTACGCAAACTGTACTTGATCATGAAAAGTCACAGCAGCATATTAATGCATCTTTATCTTATAATAATTGGTTACAAGGAAATACCATCGATACTCTATTGCAAAGTGAAATCAATAGTAAAATTATATTTTGGGGAGATGTATTGCATCGTGTAATTAATGTTATAATTACTTTAGCATCTTGTAATCTACCTTTAAGAGGTCATGATTCTGATTCTGGAAATTTTATGGCAATTTTACGTTTGCTATCTAACTATGATGCAACTTTAAAAGAACTTCTTCTAAAACCAAAAGGCAAAATAAATTATTTAAGCCCTACGATTCAAAATGAAATTATTAATTTGCTTGGTACCGCAGTTAGGAACAATATTATCTCAGAAATTAAAAAGCTCCATTTATGACAATAATTCTAGATACAACACAAGACTTGTCGAAAATTGACCAACGTTCTGTAGTTTTTCGATACATCTCGATTACAGAAAATGATGATAATGTGCCTAAAAAATTAACAATCTGCGAGTCTTTTTTGGGGTTTACAGCAGTATCCGACTGAACAGCTGAAGGACTTAAAACTGAGATTTTAAATACGATTAAACAATATGGAATTGATTTGACTAAATGTAGAGGACAGGGTTACGATGGAGCAAATGTTATGTCGGGTGTTTATGGGGGATTACAAACCCTAATAAAAGAGCATGCTCCGAATGCCGATTATATCCATTGTGCTGCGCACGCATTAAATTTAGTTTTAAACGAAGCTGCGAAACATGTTCGTGAAGTGTCGACTTTTTTTGATAATTTAGAAAAAATATATACTTTTTTTGGATTATTCCCATAAACACCCTACATAACATTTGCTCCAATAGTATACTACGCTGGGCAATGTTAAGTGATGATTCATCTGAAAAATATTTAAATACCCTTAAAAAAGTATGCCCTACCAGATGGTCTTCAAGGAACGACGCTTTATTTGCAGTAAAGAAAAATTATTTATTAATCATGAAAACCTTGTACCAACTAAATTTAATTTCGAAAAAAAAAAAAGATGAACGTGAAGAATGTAAAAATATAATTAACATTCTAGAGAGTTATGATTTCTTTGTGCTTGTCACATTTTTTTCTTCACTATTTGAAATCATTAATCCTGTTTCTAAAGCTCTACAGCATGAAAATAATGACTTACAGAAAACAGTATTTTATTAAGTCTTTGAATAAAGTCTTTAAATAAACTGTCTTTGAATAAACTGTGCGAATTAAAGAATCAAAATTCATTCAATAGTTTGCTAAATGTGTCCAAAGATTTAGAAAAAAAGTGGAGGGTAAAAACTGTTTTTAAAAACAAAAGGCGAAAGATAACGAAGCGGTTTTTTTTTATGAGTTATCACAAGATGAGAGAATTTCAAACCCAGAATCCTATTTCAAAGTCAATGTAGACTACTGCTGTTTAGATATATTAATGTCCCAAACTAAACAAAGATTTCAGAGCCTTTGCGACCTGAGTAGTATGTTCGAAATCTTACAACCAGAGAAACTCCTATCTTCTTCAAACGAAGAGATATTAAACGCTTCCGGTAAACTGTCGGCTAAATAAAGTGAAGACATCTCAGTTAATCTTTATGACCAATTAAAAGCTCTAAAAACATGCTTAAAATCTGAAATTCAAAAAATTCATGCCATTAAGGAACTCAATGAATTATTGTTGATAAAATTCAATAGTCTTGCCTCCAGTTTTCCCGAAGTAATAACTGCGTGCTTTTTATTCTTAACCCTTTCAGTTACAACCGCAACTGCTGAAAGGAGTTTTTCAAAATTAAAACTGATTAAAAATTACCCAAGAACCATATTGTCCATAGAGGCAGAAACTTTAGAAAAACTTAAAACCTCATCAGCTATAAATGATATAATAAATGAGTTTTTTCTTTTGTGAGAAATCTTTACCCTTTCTTTGGGCCCCCAAACAAATTTTTATACGGGGCCCCGCCGAGGCACGCTACGCTACTGGTAATAACTAGCGACACAAATGTTACGTAACATTTCAGTTAAATAAACGTGAAAAAATGAGAACTTACTTTTAAAAGAACCAGATCTTAGAGAATATATTTTGGACATTTTGAAACTGCTGTGTTGAAAATGTATTTTAGGTATCTACTGTTAAATTGAAATCGATTATCACATTTGAGGAAAAAATAATGCTACATAACATTTGTAGCATTCGTATTCCTGATCACTATTTATAATAAGTATTTGAATAACAATGTGAAATCGAACTTACTCATACAGTAACTAGAACTTTTGGGAATATATATTGGAAATTTTAAAGTTTTTGAAATGCATTTAAGGTATCTACTGTGAAATTGAAATCGATGAATGTGAATCCACTCCATGCTTGAACGGTGGTTCATGCCAGGACGAGATCAATGCCTACAAGTGCTTCTGCCCTCCTGGATATTCGGGCGAACATTGCGAAATAGACGTTGACGACTGTCTCTTCCAGCCTTGTTTCAATGGAGCCACTTGTTACGACAACGTCAATGGATTTCAGTGCAAATGCTCAGCAGGATTTGTTGGTAAGTAAAGGCATATTGAAAGTTCCTCAAATTTGGATTTTTTTACAAGAAGTTTAGTTGAGTTGAATTGTCGTTTGCACTAGAGCTACATGACGGCTGTTGGAGACATAGTTTAGAATCACAGTAAAGTGACGAGCCAACATATGGGTAATCACCTAGCGCACTTTATAGGATCGAAATCGTATACAGCGTTGGGTGTTTAGTTTAGTTTGAATTATCGTCTCACTAGAGCTACACGAGGTCTATTGGCGACGGGCGTCGTATTTTAGAATCATAGTAAAGTGACGAGCCAATATATGGGTAGGCACCCAGCGCAACTTTTAGGATCGACATCGTACACAGCGTTGGGACTTAGGAGCATATTTAACGTGCACTCTCTCGCTCGGAGAGAGTGCAGGAGAGGTCGTTGGAGGTTTTGGCTGCACAGACCATTAATTGGTTTGCAGTTCTGTTTTGGTAATGTACGGTGCTGAACCTGAGACTTTTGGCATGCAAGACAAATTCCTCTCCGACTGGGCTCGCCAGGAAATTTAGTAAATAACAGAAAAATTCCTCTACCGGCCTTAATCTTAAAACGTATTTAAATAATTTTTAATTTGTAACTAATAAATAGTGATTTTGTTGTCTTTCTTTGATTTGTATATTTTTAAACAAACAAATATAAAACACTCATTCAAAATATTTATTTCAGTATACATCGACGATACAGTTATTTTAAATAAATAAGTTATCTTCGTATTTAAACTATAAATTCAACTTTGCTAGTTTGTTATTTAAAGAAATACTTTATAGGTCCTCTTTGCCAGTACAACATCGACGAATGCATCAGTAATCCCTGCCTGAACGATGGCTTCTGCGTGGACTTGATTGCCAATTACTCTTGCGACTGCATGCTAGGGTTTGAAGGAAGGAATTGCGAAATTAATATAGACGACTGTGCTGGTTCACCTTGCAAGAACAACGCGACTTGTGTTGATGATGTCATGCTTTTCAAGTGAGTTTAGTTAGATACTTTTATAGTTATTCAGATAATCGATTTCATTTGATATTGATAACCGAGACTTAACAATTTAAATTCATTAGCTGAATCATTAATGAATAAAAATCCGACATTAATTTGCTTTTTAAATTGTTTGTCCAAAGAAGTACAATTTGGCGCTTCGGTAATGTTTTGGGGAATTAACGTAAATGACAAATACTTCATCATGGTGCAAAACCGACTTCTTGGCTGTTGTTCACATCGCACCAAAGCCTGTCACTGTTATCAATGACATACCATCTGGGTCTCGTTTTGCTATTTACCCAGGGTTATGATAGTTAACAATCATCAAGTTCATCATAGTTAACAATCAACCGTTTACTTTTAAAACAACGTCAATCCTTAAAAAAGTACGTATTATAATATTTTAAATGTCGCATGGATTTATTACTGTAAAAAAGGAAGTTATTAACAGGAATAAGCTTAAGGGCAATTAGTTGACATCCCAAATCCCCCCCCCCCCCCTGTATTGATTAAAATGTACCCATAAAATTTTTACTTAGTAAGTTGCACAAATTGATTCTGCTTATAGTTGTTAAATTATTTAATGGTTTGTTAGTTACTTAGTTTGATCAATCTTGATCTTCATTTAGGTGCGAGTGTTTGCTTGGATACGAGGGTACGCTTTGTGAAGTGGATATCAATGAATGCCAGCCCCAGCCCTGCATGAATGGTGCCACTTGCATCGACAAAGTGGCAGGGTTCAAATGTCTTTGCCCTCCGTCTTACATTGGGGATCTATGTGAAACAGGTTCAAAGTTATTTATTGAGCATAGTTGTTGTTTGAATTGAAACTTACTCTTTTTTTCAAAATAGTAGTTTGAAAAAACAAAGCACTTGCTTAAGCAATCAGCGGTGAAGGTAATTTACTAATTAAATCATCTGAATTTCTACTGCTTTATTTAATTGCTTTAATAGAAAAAGGTATTATTTTGTCAAAAAAAACTCATTTACTACATATTAAGATTTAAAATGTTTTGTCTGAAGTTTCTGTTTTTTAGTTCTGAAACCATTTGAATAGAGATAAACTTTGGGGGTACAATTCACATTCGTATTGTGCTATAAATGTTTTCATGTTTTGTTTAGCATAATAAAATGCAGTTGTATATCTTTTTTTTGTTTAAAGAATAACAACGATTCTTCTGGCTGAGAGTCTCCTCTGCAAATTCGTTAGTTAATTTTGTTCTTTTTAGAAAGCTGTTTCTTTATAAGCAAGTTTCAGAAGTTTTTATGTCAAAAATTATTTATATTTAGTGATTCATAATGATAAGTGATAATTCTTCCAGAGTTGTCCTCGGACTTTCTCCTCAACTTCCCCAACTCCGGGATCATGGACTTCGTACAGTTGGACTACTTACCCAGGGAGCTGAGGGAAGTGACTCTGTGCTTCTGGATGCGAACCAGAGACAAACTCAACTACGGGACCCCAGTATCGTACGCCACTGACGAGGCGGACAATCTTCTCACCCTCACTGACTACAGTGGGTAATGGAATTGAGACGCACTATTTAGTGGGTGTCTGTAACTAAACTGGCGGTATTCAGGGATCCCTGTAGACAAAACTAAATAGAGTACATTGTTAAAAAAAAAGTTTGGTGCAAAGTTGCACTGGAATCCTGGAACTTTTTAGCTGCCACCACTATTTGGAGCGTTGATACGCAGGGCCGGATTTCTAAATAGGCTAAGTAGGCTGTAGCCTAGAGCGGCAAATTTTTGGGGGCGGCGAATTTTACAACCAGTTAAAGCGGCATTCGGCATAAAAAAATATAAAAAGATACTAATATTTTTAAGAAAGAAAACAAATAATTTACATTAATGCGTTAATCGTAAACGTATATATTTTATTAATATTTAGTAGTAAATATAGTAGTTGCAAGGGTAATTGTACACTCTCCCCCTGATCCAGAAGTTGAAAGAGAAATAGTAAAACAGTTTTAAAAATGTGCAGTTATTTCACTTTCAGTTTAGAGTGTAAAGGTACGTACATAGATAATTCTAATATATAGAAAGAAAGAAAAAAGTCAAGAAAACCATATCGGGCGGCAAATCGATCGTAGCCTACAGGCGGCAAATCTTTAAATCCGGCCCTGTTGATACGCCACTTTTGCAGTGCATCAAAGTAATGCCTTTACCACAAAATTGGTAAATTCACGCATTTAATAGTGGTGGCAGCTAGAAAGTTCCAGGATCCCTGTGCTGTGCAACCTTGCGCCAAAATTTTTAACAGTTTATCAGGCTTGGTATCTCAAAAATTAGCATTGTATTTAAACTAGTCGCATAGAAAATTACTGACATAGTGCTTGTGGCGCACAACTGAACTTGATGTGACGGACCTTTATCGTATCGGGCTCTACTCCTGTAAAGCGGGGAAAAGTGTTACTATTAATTCTAACAAAATCTCGTTCATTGGAAAACCATTTCCACCGCTTCACTGGAGTGGCGCTTTTAAAGGTGTAATCCCGTCCATATGATGTGATCACTTAACAGCTTTGTTGTGGGGACCTGATACTCTATTTTGTTTGGCTTTGTTGTAGAGCAGGCTAATAGGCAGAATCACTATTCATTTCGTAGAGGGCTATCGACTACATGTGTGTGTGTTAGTAGAGAATTTTTTTTTAATAATTCAATCCTTAAAAAAGTAATTCTCAAGTTTCCAATAAATGGATAATATTCGGCGCCACTGCCATTATTTGAAGCCACGGTATACAAAAACGAATCGAAACTTCAAAAACTCAAATTTTGATGCCAAAGTTTTAAAATACAATTTATAAACGTTAAGTTAAATCAATAATCTTGCTGAAAATTAAAAAGTACTGTATAATAAATTTATGGTGACTTTATGTTTAGAAACCCTACAATGGTGCCAAAGTTCTTCGAACGTAAAAGTTTCATTTTTTTTCATAAATAGCCTTTCTACCAAATAAATAGTGATTCCGCCCATTACTTTGCTTTAGACAACCTTGAGTTGAGTACCTTTAGTTTAATTATAGACACCTCACCTTGCATATTCGATTCACTCGGCTGATAGTGAAAACAATTTTCACTAGAAAAAACTAAAGATTTTATATTTTAATTTAAATTTATGCCTTTTTCAAGAGGGCTAAGTTGGCAGCCATATTTTAAGAAAATCGCATCTGTGTTAAAAGTTAACATGCTTAATAGGTTCAGATATGATGTACAAATTATGAGTTTTATTCAAGGAGCTGAAAACAAATTGAATTAAATTTTTAAATTATAAGAGAGTCCATTCTTATGTGAATTACATAAAACTCTAATTTCAGAACTCACATTCTCCAAAGTATAACTAAGATATAGACGCGATTTTTCATTTATAATAAAATTAAAAGTAAATATTTTCAACTAACATCATTATGCGTGTGACACATTTAATGGAGATTCTTAAATGACTTTTTTTAAAATTTAGTTATATTACGCTGTCAATCAATGGAATAAATCTAAAACAAAAACTTTATCTCAAATTTAAATCCGTTTATTTCAAAGAATGTACGTCATTGGACTTACCAATCTTTTGAGTGCATTGCTTAGTTTATGTAAGCATTAGTTTCTCACCATTACTAAAAAATATCTTATTACAAAGACAAATATCAAATGCTAACTCTTCTTTATTCCTAGCTTCGTGTTATACGTGAACATGGAGAAAGTAGTGACAGACGTGACTGCCAATGATGGCCAGTGGCATCACATCTGCATCACGTGGTCTTCCACCCACGGAACATGGGCCCTTTACAAAGACGGCACAGCACGTGACAGCGGCATAGGTCTAGCACCAAACACATATATACCTAGTGAGTACGAGATTACAAGCTACTAGACGAAGTATTTAGGGATCTGCTCTAAAAATGAGCGGCTAAGTAAAAGAACCCCAGTAGGAGAATTTAGCCATTCTATTCCAATTCCAGATGATCCCGGTTAGCATAAAACTAATTTTACAATGGTACTCATAATTTTATATAAATACATCAAAAGGTTGTAAGGAAGGTTTAGTTACAAGAACAATCTTTATTTGCACACCAAATGGCTTATTTTAGATAAAATAAATTCATTTTCGAAAAATTCCTAGGGTCACCTTTCCTTTTTATTTTTTGTTCATAGATGGCAGCACCATCTGTAGAATTGAAAATGTTCAAGTTAACTTTGCTTTCAATCAATGGTAATAGGGTTGATAGGTTGACGACCAAGGGACTCAACGTTATCAACCGTAACTTGCCAGAAACATCTTCCACATAAATATATAGCGATTTCTAAGCATTGGAGTCGTGATGGACGTTACAATATCGCAATTTTGAAAATGGATCTTTATAGAGAAATTGACTCTCTGTTACTAGTCTTTTGCAACCCATTGTTCCCCAGAACAATCCTCAAGGTAGAGATGAGTTACTTCGACTTTTATACTACTGTATTAGATGTTAACTAGATTACTGGCGGGAATGAAGTGCTATCTTCTGGTGGCCTTTTTGTAGGCTTTCTAGATGTCCATTGTCCACAGGTGTACGTAGCTTTTCAAATTTGGACGAATTAACTGCCAGTTTCCTTGTTTGTGGGGTACAAGACAACCTTTTACGTATCTGTGACGTAACTGTAGGCGAGGTCTTTTTATTAGTTTTAAAGTTTTGAACGTTTTTAATTGTGACCATGGATAATTAAATGGGCACGTTTGTCTTTAAAACTGCTAGACATCCGCTAGTTAAAATACATCCGTGCTGTAGAAGACCTCTAAAAGTTCTAAAACCAGCAGCACCATACTTAGTTGTAAAATATCTGTGGAAGGGTTGAGTACTTGATAATGTGATTCGGGGTTCTTGCGGGGAATATAAGTTCTCTTTTTGTCAGGAAAAAATTTCATCCTTTTATAGTGATTTGCTCTTAAGTCTTGCAATTGCTGCTGTTAAGATTCTACGGCAATCAGAGTCAGTGATGAGGTGTTTCTTAGAGAAATGGTTCAGAAGTATATTTTGCACGTTTATAATATTATCACACTTCATTCCAGTGAGCGGCACCCTCATTCTGGGGCAGAAACAGGACAAGCATGCTGCCGGGCTCAGTACTAGTTTGTTTGTTGGGCACAAGACAAAACATTTTCGTATCTGTGACGTAACCGTAGGTGTGGCCGTTCTAGTTTTTCATCGAAAGTTTTGCGCTTTTATATATATTATTACATCCCATTCCAGTGAGCAGCACCTTTGTTCTGGGACACGAAGAGAACAAGCGCGCTGCACGTTTCTGTACTTGTTTGTTTCTGGGGTACATGACAAAGTTTTACATAGCTGTGACGTCACTGTAAGCTTGACCGTTCCGGTTTACCATGGAAACTTTCGAAACGTTTTTCAATATTATTACATCTTCATTCCAGCTAAACAGCACCCTTGTTCTAGGACGCGAACAGGACAAGCGCGCCGCCCATTTCTGTACCAGTAAGTTTCTGGGGTACAAGACAAAGTTTTGCATACCTGTGACGTCACTATAGGCGTAGCCATTCCGGTTTGCCATAGAAACTTTTAACATGTTTCTTAATATTATTGCATCTTCATTCCAGTAAACAGCACCCTTGTTCTGGGACGCGAACAGGACAAGCGCGCTGCCCGTTTGAGTGCCGGTTTGTCTCTGGGGTGCTAGCAAAGTTTCACATAACTGTGATGTCACTATAGGCTTGGGAGTTCGGTTTACCATAGCAATTTTTAACACGTTACTTAATATTATTACATCTTCATTTCCAGTAAACAGCACTCTTGTTATGGGACGCTAACAGAACAAGCGCGCAGCCCGTTTCAGTAACGGTTTGTTTAAGGGGTCCAAGACAAAGTTTTACATAGCTATGCCGCCACAGTAGGCGTGGCCGTTCCGGTTTACCATAGAAACTTTTAACGCGTTTCTTAATATTATTACATCTTCATTCCAGTAAACAGCACCCTTGTTCTGGGACACGAACAGGACAAGCTCGCTGCTCGTTTCTGTACCGGTTTGTTTCTGGGGTACAAGACAAAGTTTTGCATAGCCGTGTCGCCACGTGGACATTCTAGCTTACCATAGAAACTGACACGTTTCTTAATACTCTATTGCATCTTCATTCCGGTAAACAGATCCATTGTTCTGGGAAACGAACAAGACACGCAAGCTCCCCTTTCAGTAATGGTTTGTTTCAGGGGTCCAAGACAAAGTTTTACATAGCTATGCCGCCACAGTAGGCGTGGACGTTCCGGTTTACCATAGAAACTTTTTAAACGTCTCTTAATACTTTTACATCTTCATTCCAGTAAACAGCACCCTTGTTCTGGGACACAAACAAGACAAGCGGGCTGCCTGTTTCCGTACCAGTTTGTTTCTTGGGTTCAGGACAAAGTTTTACATAGCTGTGACATCACTATCTGCGTGGCCGTTCCGGTTTACCATAGCAATTTTTAACACGTTACTTAATATTATTACATCTTCATTTCCAGTAAACAGCACTCTTGTTCTGGGACGCTAACAGAACAAGCGCGCAGCCCGTTTCAGTAACGGTTTGTTTCAGGGGTACAAGACAATGTTTTACATAGCTATGCCGCCACAGTAGGCGTGGCCGTTCCGGTTTACCATCGAAACTTTTAACACTTTTCTTAATACTATTACATCTTCATTCCAGTGAGTGGCACCCTCATTCTGGGCCAGGAACAGGACAAGCGCGCGGCCGGATTCAGCACTCCGGAATCTTTTGTGGGCACGATGACCCTCTTGAACATTTGGGACTACGTCATGACCCCTGGAGACATCTCAGCACTCATGACGAGATGCGACAAGTACCACGGAAACGTCAGGTCTTGGGCAGACTTCTTGGCTGGGGTCAGAGGTCGCGTTGAGAATACCGACTCGCATTTCTGTGGTGGTAAGTTATCGAACGATAAGAATTTTATGGATAGTTAATGATTTTAATTTAGATTAGTTCAGCATTAGTATAATAATAGTTTAAAATACTTTTTAAGTCTTGTGTAAAAAATAACAGTATTTAACTCATTTATTTCAACAACGCAATTAATTTTCCTGTACCGTAGAGGAAATACAATTTTTAAGTAGCGTTTGAAAAGTAATGAAAGTTTGTGTGTTTCTTTATTAGTATCGAGATGTGAAACTAAGATGAAAAGACTAAAATATTTCGACTAACAGACTTTGGTTCGGTTACAGCATTGCAATATGTGAAGAATTTTTAAATTTTAAGAACTAATCCCATTTTAACCAATTCTGAAATATCCTTTTATACGGTCAAACAGCAATAGCTACATTTGACATCTTTTTAGACCCAAGGCTACATAAACAAAGATTTGTAACGCGTCTCGAGGAAAACTATACGTGATAAGTTTATAATTTTAACTGCATAATTACAAGATCTAGATAACTAAAACAAAGTATTGACTTCTGCAGGTTAAATTCCTTGTTTCCCATTTTATTTTAAGGTTGCATACCTCCAGACTCTCCCCTGAACGGTGAGGTGGCCATCAACGGTAAAAAGACTGAAGCCCGGCTTTCCTACACATGCAATCCTGGATACGAGATCAATGGTGAATCCGAAAGAAAGTGCCTCGCGTCGGGCAACTGGTCTGCAGGCGAACCTAAGTGTGACCGTAAGTGATTCGTACGAGTGGTTTATCAATTGCATTTGGTGGTTAATTGCAAAAATGGTTCCACGTGGCTGCCACAGTTGTATTGTGAAGTGTTGTACCATCTTTTTAGAATTCACTTGAACCATTCCATTATTCAGGTTTCAGTTTCCAAATTCTGAATTTTTTTTAACTTATAGCCGAAAATAGTGAGACGTTTCACTAAACAGGCGTTACAGCTACTAGGAACCATTTTTAGGTAAAACCCAAGTACAAAATGTGTAGCAGTGTAATTCAAAGCAGAGATAATGCATTAAGCCTTTAAGAGCCATTTTTTTTAAACTTGGCCAAATTGAATAGGGGCGTGATAGTTGATGTCTTCGATTTTCTTGAAACTTTCAGGATATGTTAGTAGTACAGTGATAAGAAAAAGTGAATTTCAGTTTTTCTTAAATTCGACTTGTTTGACCTTGAGAGGAGGTCAAAGTTCGAGGTAATGGACCAATGGCGTACATTACATCATCCTTCTACTTCCAAAGACATGAGTGTTCCAAGAATATTTTATGAAATATGGATACTACTTGATACTAGGTACATGCTAGCATAATTAGTTTGGTGGGGCACTCATGGCTTTGAAGGTCAGGGTCCTTTGAAAAGGTCATTTTCGTCGATTTTTGTCATTTTTCTGCCTAATTATCCGCTTAAACCATATGCTAGCAACAAAAATAATTATTGGAGTAGTTGCACACATTAGGGCAGAACATAAAAAAATACAAAACACCATGGGTGGCCCTTTAATTTAGTAGTTACAGAGTTTCAAAGATGACCATTTTCGAAAAAAGGCCACATTCAAAGGTCAATAACTCGAGAAGGCACGAGTCAGGAACTTTGAGACACTGTTGTAAATACACTTCAAATACTGTAGTTTTAGACCCAGGTTACAAATCCATGGGACCTAACTTACTTTTTTTTTATTATAGTCATTTTTATATCTTCATTTCTCAACTGTGTACATTCCAACTATACTTTAGTTCCACGCTTCACATATTCGATCATAGATGGCAGCATGATACAAATCTTCAAAATGTTTAGAAATGATCAAAATAGATAGTATGAAATTGATTGTAATTAAAAAGGTAATCATGATGCCTTTTATTCGTAACCTGGGTCTAAAACAACAATATCCAAAGTGTATTTACAACTGTGTCGCCTAGTTATAGTACTAGTGCTTCTAGAATAATGGAATTTTAAATTTGAATATTTTTTGGAAATGCTCAAAAGGGACTGCACAAAATGGACTATAATAAAAAAAGTAAGCGAGGTCCCATAGGTTTTTCACCTGGGTCTAAAACTTCAATATTTGAGGTGTATTCACAACCGTGTCTCCAAGTTACTGACTCGTGCCTTCTCGAGTTATTGAACTTTGAATATAGCCTTTTTTCGAAACTGGTCATCTTTGAAACTCTGTAACTACCAAATTAAAGGGCTACCCATGGTGTTTTGCATTTTTCTATGTACTACCCTAATGTGTGCAACTACTCCAATAATTATTTCTGTTGCTAGCATATGGTTTAAGCAGATAATTAGGCAGAAAAATGACGAAAATGACCTTTTTCAAAGGACCCTGACCTTCAAAGCCTTGAGTGCCCCACCAAACTAATTATGCTGACATGTACCTAGTATCAAGTAGCATCCATATTTCAAAAAAAAAATCTTTGAACACTTATGGCTTTAAAAGTAGGAGGACGATATAATGTACACCCTTGGTCCATTACCTCGAACTTTGACCTCCTCTCAAGGTCAAACAAGTCGGATTTTAGAAAAACTGAAATTCACTTTTTCTTATCATAGTAGTACTAACATATCCTGAAAGTTGCAAGAAAATCGAAGATATCAACTATCACAAGTTGTCCCCCTTTAAAAAAAATGACTCTTAAACACAGTGCACTTTATTAAGATTTATTTTCAAAAAGTAATGAAATGGAGACCAAGTAAGGTAGTTAGCATAGTAAAGCACAAATTGCAATATTTCATACCTTCCTTTAATCTGAGGGAACATCAGCGTTTTTTAATGCATTCAAAAACAGCCAATAGACTTTTAAGTTCATTATTCTTGATTCC
The DNA here is from genome assembly GCA_023701765.1 of Hylyphantes graminicola. Classification (NCBI taxonomy): domain Eukaryota; kingdom Metazoa; phylum Arthropoda; class Arachnida; order Araneae; family Linyphiidae; genus Hylyphantes; species Hylyphantes graminicola. Next base: position 52,953,814 of record CM043119.1, read on the forward strand.
AAAGGTATTAGTTGCGGATTTCCTGGTTACATCTCCAATGGCTATATCAATGGACGTCAGTATTACTTCCAAGACATCATACAGTATGTGTGTAATCCTGGATATCGACTGTCTGGAGAATCAACCAGAACTTGTCAGGTGGATCATAACTGGAGTGGAAATACACCCAAATGTGAAGGTAACGTTTTCTACGAATTAAAAAAAAATGTCATTCCAACTTGTAATATTCGTTTAATTGAAGATAAGTTTGACACAATAATTGGTAATATGGCTCTAGTAAAGCAGGAACAAAACTTTAAATGTGACAGTTTTCAAATTTTGATCTATTCTCACTCCTTTAACATAAGTTACCTGTTAAAAGTTCATATTTGCTTATTCCTGTTGGTTCTTAGCTCGAAAAAAAACCCAATAATTCATACTAATGCATGATATACCAAAGGCTACATATTCTCTTCGTGACATCACGCTATTTGTCCGGCTCGTATTTACGCCTTCTTCGAAAAACACCCTAACTCTATGAAGAAAACTAAGAAACATATTCGCGAACGGAGGACTAAACATTTCTTTTTAGTGAACAGGCTTCATTTCTCTCTTTCGGTTAGGTGAGGTTGAATTATCGTCGCATTATAGAACTGCACGTGGGATATTGGCGACGGGCGTTATAATTTAGAACCCCAATCAAGTGACGAGCCGACATCTAAAGTAGGCACTCACAGCGCAACTTTAAAGGGCGACATCCCTCTTTTTAGGAAAATCTAACAATAAGGATAGTGCGGCGTCAAAGACAGCTTCCCTGACCTTATTAATTAAGACGGCCGTTGATATAAACCATTTTTACCTTTTTCTACTTCCAGAAATCCTTTGTCTCCCTCCAAAAACCATCCACAACGGTCTTGTGGTGTCGCCTCAACCCAGCTACCGTCTCGGTCACCGAATTCAGATCACCTGCGACGACGGATACAAATTGGACGGCTCCGGCACCCTCACGTGTTCCAGTAAAGGCCAATGGAACGACTCTCTACCCACCTGTCAGCCAAGATCTTGTGAATCGCCTCCGAGGGTGCCACATGGCCACTTGGTCGATCATGTTGGGGATGACTCGATGGACGTCGGTACTGTGGTGAAGTGAGCGTCATTCTCAAATTTTCTAACTGTGTTCACTCTGTGTACCGATAAGCCCGTTTCACTAACAACAGTAAAGAAAACTTTAGTCGTACTTAAGGTGCCGGATGATATCAGTGGCAATGTTGATTTAATTTGATCTTTCACTGCGACGGAAAACCGCTCTCAACTCGTGTGTTGAAACTATGTAAGCCGAAATAACTTAGTTGGGAAAGCGTTGGTCTGAATATCTAAAGGTCAGTGGTTCGAACATGGTTCAGCGGTTTATCATTCCTCGATAGTATTATCAATATCCCCCCTGACGTGTTCAGGAGGGGGAATCGGGAAGATTGATTTTGCACAGGAAAAGGTAGAATTTTTTTTTATACAATTTGTCGGTGTTGCCTGAAAATTATACTGTAATTTTCTGGCAACCAGCTGGCAGTTTTCTGTAAAAACAGCATATTTTTTTACAGTATACTAGAATAAAACCCGCGGGTATAGCCTAAAGTACGGTTTTTGCTTTCGTCATAAGTTATTCAATTTTCTTAACATTTCCACTATGGTATCATCCATATGTACGGAAAACATGAACTGAACCCTAGGATGTGAAACAAAGCTATAGAGTAATTAAAAATAACTTTGACATTTTTATATCACATTAATACATATAAAACTATTGACCCAGGTACGAGTGCGACGCGGGTTTCGAGATGGCCGAGTCCGGAGAGATGCACTGCGAGCTGAAGAACCGGTGGGTGGGCGACTTGCCGAGGTGCGAGAGGGTCAGCTGCCCGACCCCAGCTGCTGTCGCCCAGGGGTGAGTATTTTCCTGATGAAGGCTTAAAAAAAAGAGGCAGTTGCTTTTTTTTCCCTCAAACGCTGTAAAACATTCAAGTAAACATATCGCTGTTTGTCTGAACACTTACTAGTACACTACAATGTTAAAGCGAGATTGCACAGGAATCCTGGAACTTTCTAGAAGCCACCACAATTTGGAGTGTTGATTCACAATTTTTGCGGTGTATCAAAGCTATGATTTCACCACAGAATCACTAAATTCACGCTCTAAGTAATGGTGCAGCTAGAAAGTTCCAGGATTCCAGTGCAATCTTGTGCCAAAATTTTTAACAGTGTACGAGAGAGCTATCCCTCAAAAATGAATAAAACTTTGCTTTTGCAATACTATGAGTAGAGATATATTTGGAATTTAAGTGATATTTCTATTTTAACACAGTACAGTATGAACTACTTTAGTGTACTTTATTTAGAAGTTATCTTTTGTACTCAAAACATTTTTCGACACACTATATATTATTACGCTGATTTAAAGAAGCTTTTTCCACTACTCAACGCCAACTCAACAAAACCACAATATAGGAGCCACAACAAAAAATAGCTCTCAGTTTCGGCGAAACCACCGGATTTACAAATACCGTTCGCCAAAAGATATCTCATTAAAGAAAAATAAGCATATAAATATCAGGGTTTCCGAAATTGACCAGCCATGAAAGTTTGAAGTCCTATTTAAAACAACCGGTCAATTTTGGAACTTTCTATCACGTGTATGTATTTAAAGAGAAAGTACAACTTGCGTTTCTTGACAACAGATCCATTGAAGGCAAAGAATACAAATTTGGTGCGATGATCAAATACAAGTGCGACCAGGGCTACGAGCTGCAAGGGACCTCGTTCTCGGTGTGCCAGGCCAACAAGACGTGGTCCTACGATCTTCCCTCGTGCAAACCCGTTAGCTGCGGCTGGTTGGAAAACCCGGAATACGGTGGAATGGAAATTACAGAAGTGACCTATGGAAGCGTGGTGAAGTACTACTGTCATTCGGGGTATGAGTTACAGGTAGGTACATAACTCTATTCAGACAATCTTTTATGGAGAAACTATTTTACTGAGCCACTATCAAAAATTTCGTGCTAGGTTTCACCTAGAAATGAATTGTGTGGTGAAACGTTTAACTATATTTTCGTTTGAACCATTTTTCCGATTTTTAAAAACAAAACCGTAAATCTTTTTGGAGATAGGTTAAGTTCTTATTTGGTAAATAAGTTAATGGAAATTACGATTGACATTTTAAAAAAAAATCCGGTATTCTTCAAAGTTTTGCATATTCGTTTGCACTTTCGCAAATTTAATTTTTTCTAAAATTCAATAGTTTTCTTTTTTCCTAGAAGCTTACAAGATATTCAATACGTTTTTAAAGAATTGATTGATTGTAGTATTCGATTATCTAAATGAATGTCGAACTATAAACCCTGAAGGAGTTCTTTTTGAATGCACATGCCAACAAATTTAAAGAAAATTTAAGAAGGATAGTGTAAACTTTGCGCACAAGAAGAAACCTTAATTAATTATGCTGAAAACCCGTTTTTAAAAAAAGAAGTTGTATGATTTAGCCTAATGAGAGTCATTTTAAGTGGTATTTATATATTATGGAACTGCATCAGTATGGATTACTTTACTGTACTTTATTTTGAGGCTACTTATTGTAGTTTAATACTTAAGAATTTTTTTTGGGGCAGCAGGGAACAATCTTGTTATCCTCTGAATAACATATAACCTATTCAGTCTGAGTGTTTTTATACTTTTGGCAGGGAGTAAGGTCCCGCAAATGTCGCAGCAATGGAGAGTGGAGCAGCGAAGCACCTACGTGTGTTCCGGTCAGCTGCAGCCAACCAGAATCAATTTCAAATGGAAGGTAACGAGATACATTTTCCTAGCTTTCATCTATGTCTTAAGTCTGGCTGAACAAGCTTGAAAACAACCGATTCATCCCTTATGGATGTACAACATGCTACACATAAAGAGTTTTTCTAATAACGAGCAATTGCTTTATCCAAATTTGATTCGTTGTACTATTCGACTTAAACTTCTTCACGATAATTTGACATTTAAGGAAAAATAGTTTTACTAAGTACCCGTGGAGAGACCAAAAATAGGTGGAAAGAATTTAAAGGCATCAAGTTGTGGAGATTTTACTACTGTGAAGTTTGGTTGTCTGGAACGATTCCAGTAACTTAGTTCGCATGATCACTTCACAGTAGCAAATTCTCCACAAGTTGCCTTTAAATTCTCTCCACCTATCCATGCAAAAAAAGTTACCGGAACCATTCCTGTCTATGTTCCACAATCTACATTAGTAAATTTTCTTCATCTTGCGTTTTTAAATTCACTCCACTTGGCTGGTTTACTGTAAAACTACTTTTTCCTTGATTGTCGATTGGTAGCAGTGAAGCATAAGCCCCGTACCTAACATAATTATTAATAAGAAAAATAAACTATGTTGAATTGTGTAATGGAAAATCTTTAACTTTTGTATGATTTAAAATGTTTTGTTGTAATTTTTTTTTTTTGGTTACAAACTATTTTGGCTAGAGAATAACAAGATATCAGTTGCGTAAAAGTCATGTTCTCTGCACTTGAACTCAAGGTATAAGTAGTATTTTCCCGTACGTAAAGATGTCCATTTAAATCGTCGCATCCTGTTGAAATTCTGATATTCGTTGCAAAAGTCATTCGGTGTAGTCTTAGTAGAGTATGATTCCTCAACAGTCTTTAGACAGCTTTCGTCTAACATTACTTTCCGAGGTTTGACATACATGAATTCTGATGAACATAGAACTTTTTAGAAGCAGCCTTTTTCATCGCAAGAGTCTGCCTTTTTGTTATCCGGAACATCACATAATTGGGGAATCAATTGAAACATATAATTATCAAACCATATTTGTTTAGCAAGAAAAAAATATACAATATTTCGTTCTAGATACAGCGGTAGCGACTGGACAGTGGGCAACACAGTCACCTACAGCTGCAATCCTGGGTACATTCTCATCGGCGAACTTGACCGTGTCTGCCTCGAGTCGGGCCAATGGCTGCACGACGTGCCCAGTTGCGAGCCCGTCGAATGCCCGACGCCAGAAGAAATCGAGCACGGGCGCTGGAAGAGTGACGGGCACAGGTTCGGGCAGAGGGTCAGTTATGCCTGCGACGAGGGGTACCAGATTGCGGGACAAACTGTGAGGGTGTGTATGGAGGACCAGAAATGGGAGCCCGGACCGCCGGAGTGTCGGCCTGTTGCTTGCGGACCACTTCCAACGGTATGTTTTCATATAAATTCGTAAGTTATTCACAGGTGTTCGTATGTTTTTCCAGAAGAAGTTCGTATTTTAGATGCTTTTCTATATTATGAGGGAATAGGAGTGGGATATCTAAGCCGAAGTCATCTGCTCTTTGTTAATCCAGTAAAAAAAAATCCTAAACCAAATTACTCCGGCTCTATTGAATATTTTAAAAAATGGTTAGATTATATGACAAATGTAGCTGGCTTATATGGCTGTATAATGCCACCAGCTGTTAAAGTGTACGAACAAATTGTCCTTTGAATGATCGACGCCCGAAGATATCGATCAGGGGAGCTGGAAGAGTGACGGGCATAGGTTACGGCAAAGGGTCAGTTATGTCAGTGTGTACGGAGGTACAGAAAAGGGAGCCATCACCGCCGGAGTGTAGGCCTGTTGTTTGTGGACCGCTTCCTACGGTATGTTTTCATAGAAGTTAAATTGTTTTAATTTTTCAAGTATTAAAGTTATAAAGGAGGAATTGTTTGATTTACTACACTGTAAAGAAACCGCCAAACCCGGTTTCCGAACCATGAACCTATATCGTGCCTATAGAGATATTCATTCCAATTCTCTACCTATTCTGATATTTCGGCACGAAGAGTTTTAACAAACAGTTAAAATGCTTGTACACGAAATAGTTAAATACTGAAACACCATAATTTTACAACAAAAGAAAAAAATTAAAAGAAAATAATAGCATTATTTAAATATGTGTTTTTCTGGAAAATTAACAGATTGTTTTACATTGCGAAAACTGTAAACTCATATTAAAAATCTACGCCCTTCTCTTTTTGTTGGGTAACAGGGTGAGAATATTGTTCAGGAAGTCACCTCCCTCGTGTTCAGAGGTCGGGCCACTTACTCCTGCAGAGAGGGATTTCGACTCGATGGGCCTCGGACTAGGGAGTGCCTCGCCACAGGGAAGTGGAGTGGCCACGATCCGAACTGTGAAGTCATACGGTGTCCTGATCCTCATAAAGTGTCGCATGCCTACCTCATCTACTCAGACAACAGGTAGGTATAAATTCTTGTACAACCATTATTCGATAAAAAAAATTTAATTTATTAGATTAATTCCAAACAAGAATTCTTCATATATCTTTCAAAAAAAAACATCCATACATTTTATGGGTACAGCTCCAGTATGGATGTATGGATGCAGTACGATGACTGATAAAAACTAATTGGTCCTGTACAGTGAATTTGAAATGTATTCTTAGCTCATTTTAGAAATTTATTTATAGCTCATTCCTGTTCAAACACATTTTAAATTAACATCTATACATTTTATAGGTACGGCTCAGGTGTGGAGTATTACTGCGATGAAGGCTACAAACTAATCGGTCCTGTTCAGAGACTCTGCACAGCCACTGGCGAATGGGCCGGACCAGAACCACAGTGCGTACAGATACGGTGTGTGATGCCTCCGCCACTGGCTGATGGCGACATGACATCACATGACACAACTTATCGTAGTCTCGTCCAGTATGAGTGTCATAAGGGATTCGAATTGAAAGGGTCTGCCGAGAGGGTGTGTTTGTCTGATGAGACCTGGAGTGGGGTGGATCCAGTGTGTACTGCTATTAGGTGCAACATGGATGGGCTGAAGCTCGACAATGGCAGGATTCTTGGTGAGTTAGTAGTTATCTTGTGCTTGTGAATAAATATAGTGAAGTTTGTTTTTGAAGTGCAAAATGAAAAATAATGTAACTTTCTTTTAAATACTAAGAGTAAATGGTAGGGATGGGATAGTCTGGTTAGTAGAGTGTTGGACTGACATCCGTTAGGTTGTAAGTACGAGTCATATCGGCCGAATGAGGAAGCAATGAACTCTTTGGCGTCGAAGAATCAACTTTCTCAAGCTAATGGTGACTAGTGTAAGTAAAAATCCATTGTGGTCACAAAGTTCTCCAAGTTTCCATAACTAATTTGCGGGTGATAAGCCTGTTTTGCTATCTTCTGCTTGGCCTCTGTCTCTGAAAATTAGATGGATTCACTTATGGTCTATAGTGCTGCTCTCGGACGTTTTGGTCTTAAAAAGAGTATTCTGGTCTCGAACGGAGTAGTGTACCCAAACGAAAGAGATTGGTGGTAGTAGTACTACCATCTACCTTGTCGAACAAGGTAGCAATATACGGTTGGGCGTCCGTGGTGAGGGTGGCTTCTACCAACGAATCACTTTAGGTATTTGGGATTGTTACAAAATGCTTATATGGAGAGGTGCCTTAATCCATATAATTCTCTCCACTCAGACAGTCAAGGACTTTTCTTGTGAATAAATATATTGACGTGTCTATTTATTGATTGATTTTTTCAACTATTCGGTTATTCTATTCTACTAAATTAAAACTATACAGTTACTCTACTGTGCACTATGTACTTTCCTTCACACATTGGTATTTTTTTAGGTGACAGCAACCTTGTAGGTTCTACAATCCAGTACGAATGTGATGTTGGATATCATATGGTGGGAGTTGCAGCACGTACGTGCTTGCAGGAGAAAAAATGGTCCGGGGAGGAACCGCACTGTGAGAAAGTGGTCTGCCCTGTGCCAGTTCCACCACAGAATGGTGAAATTGCCTGGAGAGGACACAGGTAAGGTATTTTCTTACTATTTTTTTTATAGTTGTGCCATTGTCTGAAGAAGTTTTCATGTTCTAAGTGGGATTTATAATTCACATTATCTGTTATGTATTCATTTAATTTTGAAAAGAAATTCAACGAAAGTTATGTTCCTTAACAAAATCGTCAGATAGCAATATTTTTCTTAAATTTTCATAGCGTTCTAGTTCTTATTATTATTCTAGCATTACTTTGGATCAACTTGTAAAAAAAAATTCAGGGTAAACTACTTTAATTATCTGTATTTGTTTATTTAAGCACAACTAGAAGTTGGCTTAAGAGATGGATCAATAAAACATTCAAAGAACAAAAACGAACTTAAAAATACGACAGACGCTCTCCTTCCTGTTACCATTTGGTTGAAATAATAATTAAAGAAATCTTTAAAAGTCTGAACTTTAAAAATATTTTTTGAAAATCTTATACAATTCCCAAGAATCTGGAAACTTGACTTTCCTTTGAAATTCTTCTAAAACTAAGCATAACACATGCACTACATTTTTGAAGATCTTCATTCGGACAACTACCTTCAGTTTATTGAGGCTGTGTGGCCCATGCATTATTCCCTTATTTGATCTTCAGAATTTCTATTCTGAGACAAGGCAAAAAAGACAAAACATATCTGTGACCCTAGTGAGTATAGTTAGAAATTTCATTTCAGCTTCGGAGACACAGTCACCATAACCTGTCACGAAGGACACTATCTAGTGGGTGAAAAAACCAAATCCTGTCTTCCTGACGGGATCTGGAGCGGGAAAGATTCAACATGCAAGCCAGTCGAGTGCTCCCCTCTACCACCTTTACCACACGGCCGCATCAACGTCAAGTCCCCATACTTTGGTGGCAAGACGGAATATGCATGTGATCCTGGGTACAGACTAAAAGGAGCGAGGAAAAGAGTGTGCAGAGCGGACAAGACCTGGAGTGAACGCGAGCCTGTGTGTCAGCTCATTGTTTGTCCGGATCCTCCAAGTGTGCAGAACGGGTTTTCGGTGTCACCTAAGGAAGTAAGTGGTTGTGATTATGATCTCAATTTATATATGAAAGGTATTTGTAGATCATTTTACAGAATAACAGAGCCTTAAATACAAATGTATATTTAATTCTTCTTCAAATAAATCTAACTTACTAACACAGTTTATTCACCAAATATACTGCACGCGTGCAAGCATATTAATTTTGTATTATATTATGTTTAGAAATAAAGATTTTCAATTAAATCAAATGTACTTACAAAAAAAATATTAATTTTTTAAAAAAAATTTCACGTTTGTATATTTTTTTCAGAATCACACTGTTGGTGCTGCCGTCGAATATGCTTGCCGTAAAGGTTACAACTTAGAATATCAAATGCCAAGACTTACTTGCAATAACCAAGGCAAATGGACTGGTCTCCAACCCATCTGCAGAATAGTCCAATGTCCAAAACCACCTACTTTGAAGTTCGGGTACATCGATGGGAAAAACTACTCCTTTGGAAATACCATCCACTTTACTTGCAATGTGGGTTGGAAATTGATTGGTGAAAATTCATTGACTTGTGAATCCAACGGTAAATGGTCTGGTCCTTTTCCATCATGTGAAGGAACCCTGTGTCCAGATCCTAACCACATTGAAAATGGTCACATTGCAGCATCGGATTTTACAAATGGGGCCATAATAACATACGAATGTCTAAAGGGACATACTCTGATAGGTACGGCGGAGCACAGATGCCAAAACGATAATACCTGGAGTGGAAAACCACCAACTTGCAAACCAGTCACGTGCAATGCCCCAAGAAATATTTCCAATGGTAAATACGAAGGAGACGTATTTGAATATGGGAAAAGTGTAGTGTACAAGTGTGATTTAGGGTATGAGTTACATGGAGCTTCCAGTCTAACTTGCAAAGAAGATCAACATTGGAACGCCGATCCTCCTGTGTGTGAACAGATCTCTTGTCCCCTACCTGATCCTTTACCTCATGGTGAGGTTTTAGTACACAGTTTTTCGCAAGGAGTTACAGGGAGAGAAGTACAAGTATGGCCACTTGATGACCCGAGAGGTGATATAACTATTGATGGAAAGACTATGTTGGAAGCAGCAAGATCCAATATATTTCATCTTGGAGATGAAGTGATGTATCGTTGTTCAACTGGCTACAAGTTACAAGGAAATGTTACACGGATATGCCAAGAAGATGGAACATGGTCTGGCGAAAGTCCTCGTTGCAAACCCGTCAGCTGTCGTGCTCCCGAAAACATAATGCTGGGCGAAATGGCCTACACTTCTATCGTGTTCATGGCGGAAGTAAACTACAACTGCGAAGTTGGCTACAAATTACAAGGCCCCTCAACCCGAAAATGCCAAGCTAATGCAACGTGGTCTTTTGGAGTGCCTTCATGCCAGCCAATTGTCTGTCCACTTGTACAGAACATTCCACATGGACAAGCCAAATGGAACTCGTCGAGATACGGGGCAGCTACAACTTATGAATGTTCACCAGGATATAAAATTATTGGTGAACCTGTTAGGCTCTGTGGACTTTCAGGAGCTTGGAGTGGAGAAGAACCTCAATGTATTGTAAGAGAATGTGGTACTTTGCCACCATTTGACAACGGATGGATAGAGTCTGAAGGACTCATTGTTGGAAGCACAGCTACATACCATTGCAACGATGGCTACGAGTTAGAAGGTACAATGACACGATCCTGTTTGATAAATGAAAGTTGGAGTTTGAGCCCTCCTAAATGTAAACTTGTGTCTTGCATGCCACCATTAGATATAGAACATGGCTACGTGGAAGTAGCAAACCTTACATTCGGTTCAAGCGTTGAGTACTCCTGTGACTTTGGGTATGAAATAGAAGGAAATGCTGAACTCCTATGCATGGCCAATAAAATGTGGAGTCATGCAGTTCCAAAATGCCAACCTCTGCCGTGTTCAAGGCCTATACCCCCTAATCATGGAACAGTTCTTTTTAGAGAGCTTCTTGTAGAAAGTTCGGTTCAATTCAGTTGCATCGAGGGTTACGAAATGCATGGCTTTTCTAATAGCACATGCTTGACCAATCAAACTTGGGATACAGATCCGCCAACTTGCAAAATCATCTCTTGTCCTGCAATAAAAACTCTTAAGCATGGGAAAGTCAATGGCACGGCCTTTACTTATGGTTCTAAATTACATTTCAAATGTAACCCTAAGTACAAAATTGATGGTCCAGAAGACATTATCTGTACTTCGTCTAAAAAATGGTCTAAACCTGCCCCCAAATGCAAGAGATATCTCTGTGATGTTCCCGAGGCTGTTCCAAATTCCAATGTCACAGTTGGACCCTATATAGTTGGCCAAACTATCGAATACTTTTGTGATAAAGGTTACGTTATGGAAGGCAACGGCACTCGAATGTGTGATAATCATGGCCACTGGGAAGGATCAGAGCCCAAGTGCAATCCTGTTGACTGTGGAATTCCCCCAAGTGTTAATAATTCCCAGTTTGTCACAGAAGGAGGTTGGATACTTGGAGGAAAAGTGACATTTGATTGTGAATATGGATATCAACTAAAAGGACCAGTAAGTAAGTAGCTTTTATGTAACAACCATTAAATTTTTGTGAAACCTTAAAATGGAATTAATTTTTATGCATAATGCAAACTAAATGAATGTAATAAAAATATTATTAAAATGAGTTATTCAATTGTCTGGAGATAAAAATTAATTTATTACTCACACACATACCATATTTGTGTGTACTAGCGAAATATGGTTTTATAAAAAACTATTAAAACATCAATGTCTAAAAAATTATATTTAAGCGTTTTATTTATTAAGAACATCCTATGTTATCTAATATTACTAATAAATATCATAGAACATATTTGAATAAGTTAAGTGAATTACAAGTTAAAACACTTGGAAAAAAATTGAGTTGGTTAGCATTTCATCAAGCAGATTATATACGTACTGATGATTATGAGTAATTATAATCATTTATATACATACGATTTAACTTTTTTATGCAAATCAAAATGTTGGTGGATCCTTTCCTACAATACCTGTATGAAAAGCTAACCAACTCAATTTTTTCCAAAAAGTGATTTAACTTGTTTTGCACTTGAGCTCTTCATTTATAAATTATGCTATTCCATTCAAGTACGGTGAATAGTTTAAAAAATATATTTTTTATTTCAAAATATTTAAATTAAATAATCATGTTCAACAGTATACATACTTAGCTTGTTCCCTATTCCTGCGTGCTAGAACATAGAATAATTCTTTAAACTTCACTCTTAAAACGAACGAGCAATTTTAACTCAGTCTGATTGATTTTCACTCCTCCAGTCTAGAAAATGCACTTCTCCTTTTGGAGTGGATCCTTTGTGTGTTAAACCTCCGACAGGATCACTCCAAACGAGTGATTTTAACTCAGTCTGAGTTAATATTCACTCCTTTCCAGTGTCGAAAATGCACTTCTCCAACTGGAGTGGATTTCACTCTTTTGTTTTAAGAGTGTAAAAGACCTACGCTTTTCTTGCAAATAAACCAATTTTCTTTCCTTTTAAAACCAGGTGTGACGTGTGGCAGCGATGGTCACTGGACATCTCCACCGACTTGCGAAGTGGTCAATTGCGATTCCCCACCAAGCATCGACAACGGGATGGTGGAAGTGATCAATATGCCGGGCCTGAGCGAGGCCACCTATTCCTGCGAGAAGGGATACAAGCTGAGGGGCACCCCAAAACACTTCTGCATACTGAATGACGAATGGAACGTAACGGAGTAAGCTCTTATTTTTTTGCTATTTATATAATGTGTAATGATTCTGAGTTTTTTTAGGTAAAAACTATTGTCCAGGGTTTTCCAAAAGTAGGCTAACAGTTAATGCTGTATCATTTGTAAGAACTTTGGGTTATTTAGAACAGGTATTTGATTATATCGTGCTTAGTTTTGTTGGTTGGCTAAAATAAAGTCGCACTGCAGCGTATCTTATCCAAATATTAGAGGTTGGGGGACTTGGTTTGGTTTAGTTTCGAGATAGCTTCAGAATATTTATTTCATGCTTGAGGAATAAGCAAATAATGTTTCCAGAGTATGAAACTTCGAACGAATCTCGCCATCTGCCAGCTATCTTATAAAATGATTTGTGCTGTTGGCAAATTTGTGCTTTTGTTTATAAGTGCAAGACACTGCTGGGAATCTGAGGGAGGAGCACCGACGGTGGATCCTTAAGATCAACTGAAAGTAAGAAAATGCGGAGACAATGGAAGATGGAGACAGAAAAATGGAAACAATGCGTAGCATAACACTCATAAATATAAAAAAAAGTCAACTCGACAGCTGATACCCCAAACTAATTTTTAAATAGTTAGTGTTATTACATAATATACAGGGTGAGGCAAACAAAACCGGCCCCGAGCTAGAGATGGGAATACGTTTAAATGCTTGGCGAGAAAAACTCTTGAAGCCGCCTGAAACCTGTTTTTGCATTGGTTGGATCGGATTAGCTTCACATTAGAGCTACTCATCGACTAGTGGCGAATTCAGATCTTAGTTCGTATTGTATGAAAACGTCCCATAATGCAAATTTAGGGTCTTGCAATCAATTTAGAATGTTTTGTATTACCAAATACAAAAAGGTCCGATTCTCTAGGATAAATAACGATCGAAACAATCAAATAATCACTAAATCTTGATCAGCTCTACTAACCTTGTTTATATTCCATTTCAAATAGCTTTTAAGGGGTCATAGGAGTCTTAAAAATGTGCAAAGAAGGTACTACAAAGTATAGTTTGATCTTTCATGTAATTTTTTAACTACTCAATATATAAGTACTATAATTTTTTATATGTAATTCTATAAGATTTATTTAATATAAGACAAATTTTAAAATTTATGAAACTTTAGCCAAAACTAAAATAAATGATATTAAACATAAAGCTATTTGAACACATTGTGATTAGGCTTGCGCGGCAAATTTTGAGGTCAAAATTGAAAAAATGACCAAGAAAATGACTTAATATTGTACAAATATGTATAAACAAAGACTTATACCTAAATTCTCAGCTCAATTTTAATAAGAAATTATTTTTAAAAAAAATTAAAATCAAAATTTTAATTTTTATTATTTTTTTTTTTTTAGAAAAAGTTCTTAAAATAATTTCCAATTGAAATTGAGCTGAGAATTTAGGTATAAGTCTTTGTTTGTACATATTTGTACAATATAAAGTCATTTTCTAGGTCATTTTTTCAATTTTGACCTCAAAATTTGCCGCGCGAGCCTAATCACAATGTGTTCAAATAGCTTTATGTTTAATATCATTTATTTTAGTTTTGGCTAAAGTTTCATAAATTTTAAAATTTGCTTTATATTAAATAAAGCTTGTAGAATTACATATATAAAAAAATACTTAGAAATTGAGTAGTTAAAAAATTACATGAAAGATCAAACTATGCTTTGTAGTACCTTCTTTGCACATTTTTAAGACTCCTATGACCCCTTAAAAGCGTAGCGTAGTTGCCGGCAAATAAGTCGCCAAGCGTTTGCTTGGGCTTAATATTGAAGCGATCAATAGCTTCAGTGAGTAAGCCTGTTTTTGTATTGGTTTTAGACTTGGCAACATTTCTGTCGTATTCTAATCTCCTTCTCGGGGCCGGTTTTGTTTGCCTCACCCTGTATAATAATATATGTGTGCACTCTGCATCTTAATACTTTATAAATTATAAACTATAAAATGTCGATATCCCCATTGCTATAATATTGGAAGTCTTTTCTCTTTTTCTATTAAAAAAGTACGTCGTGTTTAATACAAGCTACTTTTTTAACTGGTGCACAAAGCTTAGTTACGCACTTAGAAAATCAATATTATAATGCAGTCTTACAACTCAAATAAGTCCATGTACACTCAGCTCCCAAATTTTCTTTACGTGAATTTTTCTCACATTTTTGACTCCACGAAAATATACAAGTGATGCACAAAAATGTGGTACCTAACAAAGACATAATTAATTAAAATATCACTTACGTTTTTTGGATATTTGGTTCACAAACTTCCAAAATTTTATGCAACTTTTTAAAGAGTTTCATAAAACATTACACATCACAAAATAAAATCAAAAGCCTCAACTACCTAATAGTCTCCCTTTTGGTGTAATAGAGCACTTATAGCTTGTGGTCTTGCACGAGAGCTTCATAGCTTGTGGTCAGGGTGCGATTCCCCGGTAAAACTTGCTTGCAGACTTCAGTCTTTAATACGGTGCAGAACCCTCTTAGGATTCCGTTTAACCATTTCAGTCCCAATGATGCCGTTTGACATCTTCATGTTTCTGATTATAATTTTTAAAAAATAATAGGGCTGGTATTTATTGGGATTCATAAAAAAAATATTTTCCAATAGAAAAAAGTATGTAGAATCGAACTATGTGCTTTTTGATGTCATAAATGGCAATAGACGATCAGAAAAAAAATTCTAAAATGATGATGCGAAATTGTCATTGGCACTGAAAGGGTTAAATAAATCTTCAAAAATAATTTACCCGGTATTTATCTCTTTCAGCACTTACTGCGAACTCATCCTATGCGGCGAACCCTCATCCATAGCATTCGGCAAGATCGTTGTTCCGGTGAAACACGCTACGGTGGGGACAAGGGGAACCTACCACTGCTTTCCCGGATTCAGGATAGTGGGCAGCTCCGGGGTAGAGTGTTCCTGGAGGGGTGTGTGGGAGGGCAAAACGCCCCACTGTGTGCCCGTCGCATGCCCGACACCCGAGGCACCTGAGCATGGAATCGTGGAAGGGGATGACTTCTCATTCCAGGTTGGTTGGGTCGAATTAAGGTCGCACTAGAGCTAGGGTGACCAGTTTGCAATATAATGCGCTCAATATCCGTAATAGAATGTCCGAGGTTCAAATTGTAATAGTATCAGCTGTAATCGTTTGACAGTTGTGGTTGAAGGGGACGAATAAAGAATACCTCCAAAAGTTTTAGATAAAGCGCATGCGTTTGTACCGCTACATTGTTTTCACAGTTGCACAGGTTTATGCTTCCATTACTCCGGACTTGCTGCAGACTGTATGGGAAGAATTGCATTTTCGTTTGGACGTGTGCCGTATTACTAAAGGCGCACTTATTGAGCACTTATAGGAAAAACTAGGTCAGTTTTCCTTCAATTTCATGTATGATTTGTAATGTTTAGCATAAAAATAAATTACTGTAATATACCATTAAAACTCGGACATTCTTTTACGGACACCCTGTTCTTTGGAATAAAGATTTCCAGCAAAGCGGCGTGTGTGTATGTGCTGTAGAAACAATTAACAGCTAAACTTTTATAACTTTACCGATAATGAGTGAGAGTTAGTAAATGGTTACAAGTAGCCAAAAAAAAAAAAAAAAAAACAGCTTTTTAGTTTCAGAAAAGTCCAAATAGTAGTTTCTAGGTATCTGTCGCGTTTTCATAACATCGAACAGTCCATCCAGTATATATCATAGATCGTTGGTTTAAAACAACGAATATAAAATATAGTTTTAATATTTGAAAAATTAATTAATGAAACAAATCGAGGAGCCTCTAATATTAAACCGCGCACACGTGATGACACCTTCTTTGTTTTCTAGAGTGCGGTGTTGTACACGTGTGACAAAGGATATCAAATTTTTGGAAGAGATGAGAGATTCTGCTTAGAAGATGGCACGTGGTCTGGAGAGGTGCCGCTTTGTAGGAGTAAGTATATGTTGTGTTGGAGGGTTTGAAAATAAAAGGGCATAATTTATATTTAAGGGCACTCTACAGAAATTTCCATTTTCAAAATAAATGAAGCGTTTGAAACATTTTGCAATCATAATAGTATGAAACCTGGATTGGTTGTCAGTTGAGGGAAAAAGGAATTTCTTAATTGCAAACTAAGGTCAGTACTTTTCTTTAAACATCACCAGCAGATGGCAGCACCACAATTGTGGGTCTAAATTATTACAATTTTATGCTCAACAGATGTCGCCACCACGGAATTGAATGTATATGTCATTGAATTATTTATTTCAAAAACAAGATGTACTTCACTGGTTTTTGAAATAAAGGTTTGGATTTAAAATTTCTTTTTATCGTCTTTGATTAAGTTAATCTAAATCGAAGGTTATTTTTTTACTTCGAAAAATCTATTTCATGATCATGTGTCATATAAATAAAATATCATTAATGCAGGAAGTTTTTGTTAATGTTAGCCATGTAAAAATCTTGTTCTGTATGATTTTTATCTCTTAACTCCAAAGTGACAAGAAATGTTATTGAGCTGACTAGTTGTATTTAATGAACGTGAGTTGTGAAAATTTATAACAATGCAAAAATTTTCAATTGTTCTATGCATATAAGCTAAAGGACCATAAGGAAATGAAAAAAAAAATCATATCTTCAGGTGATGAGCTCCATAGGAAGTAATGTTAGGGAGCATAGCAAGTTTTTAATTTCTGCAGAACTCCTGTTATCGCAGGGAATTGGGACTTAACCATATTAAGATAATAAGAAATTTGGGTAGTTGGAGTTAATCGGAAGAAACCGGATAACCAATCAATTGCCTTTTTATATGACAAATGAATGCCTAATAAAAAAGCACTTACAGTGAGTACAAAAGTTTTTATGCACCGGCCTATCTTTTGCTGTTCGTCTATGTTGGATGTTATGCCAAAAAAAAAAAAAAAAAAAACTAGGCAACGTGACAGATTGGTCGGTTGGAATTTTTCCTGAAATTTGGATAATCGGCTACTAATTGGAGTTCTACTGTACAGATGAAATATGACCACATAATATACTTTCATTGGTTCACCATTAAAACAAAACTCATTAATTCCTTTTATCTACACCATATTTATTACCCTGTTAATGTTAAAGTACAGCTCAGCTTATTGAATCAGATTAATTCTGAATATTTTATATGTAGCAAGATAATAAAGTCAACATATTATTCGGCTACTAAAAATATAATTATACTCGTTATATTCTTAATTTTCATCTATATTAAAGAATTCTATATTGATGATATCAGGATGTAAATTAATGATTCTATAATGTATCATTTAGAAATCTCCTGTGGCCAACTGGATGCCCCAGACAATGGCTACGTCTTGCAAGACGTATCTGGACACTACGGGGACAGAGTACGGTTCGCCTGCCACAAGGGATACGAGATGGTGGGCAGTGACACAGCGCGATGTTTGGAATCCGGAAAATGGGATAAGGCAGCACCCAAGTGTACAGGTCGGTGAAATAATCTATGGTAACGAAAATATACGGAATAAAAAAATACTAAAGTAATATTCCAAATTTGAGTGATATGATGAAAACCTGTTCTTGACTTCGCTTGACAGAAAAAAAAAATTTACTAACGTTTTTCTACGATAAGGATTTAATGGTGTCAATTTGTAAGGGCAGTTGCTTCAAATGTATCGTTAATGGGTTAAAGAAACACGTAATGGGTCCGATTATGTTAATGGGTTATTAATTAAAAACACGTTGAGTCCGGCTATGTTAATGGGTTATTAATTAAAAACATGTTAATGGGTCCGGTTATGTTAATGGGTATTTAATTAGAAACACGTTAATAGGTCCAGTTTTGTTAATGGGTCATTGGTTAGAAACAAGTTAATGGGTTAACGAAGCCATACAAAAATTATTTTATTTTATGATTTTTTAAGGCAATGAAATTCTGTAAATTTATATGAACAGAGTTAATTGGGGGGGGGGGCAAATTAATTATTTGAATAGGGGGGGGGGAAGCATCAAAATCACAAAATTTAATAAGTATTATGTATTCTAAAATATATGAAGTACTAAAAAAAAAAGGTTTAATTATATTATAACTTATTAATGATGTACTTTGCAAAAGCCTTATTATGTATAATAATATTCGTAGGTGTCACTTGTGGTCCTTTGAAACAGTTTCCTTCTCACGTTGTGGCGTTCGAATTCAACGAAGAGAAATTTGCGATTGGAGATAAACTGCACTACACATGTGAGCCTGGATTCAAGGCATTTGGGGACATGTCCTCAGACTGCTTGTCAAATGGATCGTGGTCATTGCCTACTGGTGTTTGCAAACGTAAGTTTATACCATTAGTATATTGAACTATCTTAATTTATAAAAAAAAATCCTAGCTGATCATTTGAACGCCGTGCTATGTAGGCTACATCACCAAAAGAAATGTTTACAAATGAAGAGTACGTGGGAAAAACCGCTTGATTTCGTAGAAGGCTTTTCTCTCTTTGGCGATGATAGCGAGTAATCGCTTAAACTGGTGTAAAGAGACCAGTTACACGCTTTGTTTTTCTTTCGCGGCAACTCTGTTTCACGCCATTTATCAGTGGCCACGAGTCACACGTTTATACCGCGAATGAAGAACGAAAGAAAACCGGTTTCCTGTCACCAATGTACGCCAAGCAGACACAATTACGGAAAGACTTCTAATAAATCAAGCGGTTCTTCCCATGTACTCTTCAAACGTAATATACAAGAAACATTTTTAAAAAAAATTTAATGTCAATTACACATTCAAATAATTTTATCTTTATGTAGATGAATGCAGAGGTAGAGGTAGAATTGCAGAAAATAAAGTGGAGGGAAGAATGCGATTTGGTTTAAGTGTCCCCCTCCCTCCTCCCAATTTGATTAAGTTACTTATAATTTCTTATTTTATTTACTCTTGTATTAATAAGTTAACAAATATAATAATTAATAGAAATATCAATTTATATTAAAAAGGAGTTGGATCCTTCCGTTGCATTATAGCTGTTGCAACACCGAGCTGTAACTGTTAGCTTGGTTGAATGAGAATAACTATAAATATAAAAAGGTTTATTTATTTATTTAGTTTTGTTAAAATGGAAAACAGCTAAATAAAGTGGGGTGGATTTTAGTGATAATAGAAGTGGGGACTCAAGATCATTTTTTTTTTAAAGTGGGGGCTTGCATCTACCCAAACTTTTCCTACTAGATGAATGATTTTATTTTTAAGTGTAGTTGCTGTTTGTGTCACTGTATTACCTTAGTTGTTTCGTTCACTTGGATTAGTAAATCCCTCTTTTACAAAGCTTATATATTTCTCCCTCAGGAATGGTCTGTGGTCGACCCAGAACTAATACAGGTGCCATCTTACTGGGGATGTCTTACCAGTACAGGGATAACCTGGTTGTTGTGTGCCCTCCAGGGACTAAAGTCAAGGGCAAAAAGATCCTTACATGCACTGGTAGTGGCCAGTGGGATGGGACGGCAGCATGTGAAGGCAAGATTTTTATGAAGTTTCCTTATTTGTATGTTATATCTGAATTATAGCAGTGGTTCCAAACCTTTTTGCACCTGCATACCACTTGATTTTTTTAGAAACTTTAGTGTACCACCAGACCTAAAAATCGTAATCAGTGTATAATATTTACTCTTCTTAAAGTGTTCAAAGATTTTTTAAATTAAATTTCTGAGAAAATTTCATTTTTAATGGTTAGATATTTATTTATAACATGCTTACAATAAAGGAGAAATAAAAATTTTATTAATTTACAGTTCTATTTATTACCCATGCCTAAAAATATACAAATACAAAAATAGCACAAACTCAGAAAAAAATTAACAAAATATTCTTTTATAGCCTTTAGTGTGAAACTTGTTGTATTTTTGTCTGTGATTCAAATATCAAAATTAGGATTTATGGAACTTATCTTCACTCTTAATCCTCACATCCCTCAAGCGTACCACTTGAAATTTTTTCGCGTTCCACCGATTGGGAACCCATTATGGTAAGGAGATTGGTTTTGTAAGGTTAAGGTGAAATTGAACATATCTTATCCTTTCTTTCAATTACCAAGTTAAGTTTATGATATATTACTTGTTGCTGTTGCTTATCCTTCAGTGGGATGACAGAGTCCCAAAAATATGCAAGTTTGTTTACTGTTAGGAAGTCAAAGACAAATAGATGATTCCGAAATAGATTCTGCCTAGAGAGTAAAATGCAATTCAAGATAATTTTTAATTCATTTCGTACTTTGTTTTGCTTCAAATATTAGTTCCTGGTAACTGCAATGTCTGTTTGGAAACAAGTAGCTGTATTTTCGTTTTTTAGGTCAAATCTTTTTCAGATTTTGGAAATAAAAACTTCAAAAATAATTAAACCGAAGTCCATAAATATAGAGAAACAATTCACCACACACCCGCCATCTACAAGGAACCAGTTTTTGGTGAAACCTACTAAAAGTTTAATTAGTTGTACTACCCAGACTAAATTTTTTTCATCTCTGAACTTAATTTGCAGCAACATTTCATTGACACTATTCCTATCTATTCAAAATAAGAAGTGAAGAGATTAGTGGAAGAGCGTGCTAAGGGAGAAAAAGGTGAAAAAAGGATAAACTAGCTTTCAAGTTTTTAGTTTGCACTCGCATCTCTTGAAAACTATACTTGAAAACTGTAAAAAATATACTAAACTTAAAGTTTATTGAAAAAGAGGAAGCTTGTTATTGAAGTTGGTAATATATTGAAGTTGGTAATATATGTTCATTAATGCAAAAATCTTGATTTTGTTCTTCAAAAATGTCACTTAGCATGTTCTTCCACAAGCTCTTCAAATAATACTTCGTTACTTAAGTTCCCACATGTGATATCTCACTTTGCCCAATGGATCAGATTTACTGTGCATTAACCCTTGGCACGAATTTTTCGGATTTTGCCATAAATAATTTTTTGCAGCAACATGTCTGACTTCGACTGATGATTCGAATTCTTTGACTTCCCAACGATTAGTTTTCCGGCAATCCTATCTGACCATTATTTATTTGCGCAGTATAGAGAACGTGACGTCAAAAGTCGCCAAAATGCAGACTTTTTGTGCGATGTTGAAAAGTTCGCCCAGGGTTACCGTACAGTAAATCAGATCCGTTGTGCAAAGTGAGATAGCACATGTGATAGCTTAAGTGACGACTTATTAACAAATGTGTTATATTAATTAATAATTGCCTCCAATAGGAATGTGCACACGGCCATGCTTGAATGGGGGTGCCTGTGTTCCCCCAGGATTATGCAGCTGCCCATCTGGATTTGTTGGAGATGTATGCCAACATGGTAGATATTATTTTACAATTTATTACAAAATTAGATTAATGAATCTTAATATATCTTCAATGAATCTTAATATATCTTCAATGAATCTTAATGGTTCAAAGTTTTTTAAATTGTGAAATAAAATATGAAGAAATTTGTTGGATTAAGCTAAATAGTTAATATACATTTGATCGATAAGATCAATATAATGTAATTTTTTTTAAAAGAGATATATTGAACTGATACAGCATCTGATTTAATAATGGTTAAAAAAACAATGCCTCTTTTTATAACCACAACTGGAAGTGTAGCTTTTATGTTTCTCAGCCCTGTGAGAAATAAGCAATCTGCTTAATTGTAAACAATTCATAAAATTTTAAAAATGTATAAATTTTTAAAAAGGCAGCGTGCTGCTGGAAATCATCAGTCAACTGACAGGTTTATATGTCTCTTATTGTAAGTCTACTAATTCTTAGAACAACATTAGCACGCCAGAGTAGGAGTTGATTGGTTGGTTGGTTTGACATATATTTTCAGGTTTGTGTGCTTGGTCGCAAGGACCCGCTTATAAACCATCGTCAAGTAGGACAACACAAGACACACACAAACACACAGGGGGGTTGATTTAAACTTTATTTACAAAAACTGACTAGAAGTTACAAGTGTTGCCACATGGCATTGTGAAATGATTGATGATGACGTATTATACAATGATCAATGAACTAAGACCTGAGTAGGTAATTTAGGCAACACTTGAGCTAGTAATTTTCACTAACATTAACAACATTCTCCCACCTTAAGTTAATTGAAACAGAAATTAACTTAACTACTAAATACTAATTACTAGCAGTAAAATTTAAACTTAGAACTTGAACAGCTAACATTAAAACACTTTAAAATTAATACTATAAAAACATTAGGAACAATAAAACATTTTAAAGCTCTTAAAATTTAAAGTCCTAAAACATGAATCTATCAGGTACTCTAATGACACGTCCATTAGGCTGGGCCGAAACAGGGGGTCAAAAACAAAATATTTTGTTTTCGCTTAGCGATAGTGCGGAAAAGTTGTATTTTTCATCCAAATTGAAGATCCTAAAATTTAAAAGCGATCAAAAAATAATTTCATGGGGCGCCAGCGACAAGAAAATTGGGGGTCATAAGACCGGGGGTCAAAAATACAATTAGTTTTTTTTGGCTTAGTGATAGAGCGGAAAAGTTATATTTTCTCTTCAAATAAAATTCCCTAAAATTTAGAAGCAATAAAACAATTCCTTCATGGAGCGCCGGCCACCAGAAATTGGTTTTTCTCAATAAAAAAAAGGGCTTTTTTAAGAATTGTTCCCTTAAAAAAGGGCAATTCATAAAAATCATCGACATAAAATAAATAAAAGTAAGAACATATACTAAATTTGAAAACAAATCGTCATTAGATTTATTAAAACAGAAATATTCCTCTATATAATCATCAGTAAGGTTACATTTTTAGGAAATCGCCCCTAAAAAAAACTCCAAACGCAAATATACACGATAAAAACATTTCAATTCATATTTACTAATATTTTTCTACTTTAAAATATTTTTTATACTTCCAAATGCAGAGAAATAGAAAGAGGCAATGATTCTTTTTTTAGTAGATGAAACAATCCCTCGCATCTTTGCACCAAACTACTGTTTCCGTGATAAGCTTTACTATTCTCTCAACAGGATATGACATGAAAATTTGGGAACTCTATGAGAGACCATCACTCATTAATGGTAGATAACTCTTCAATTAATTGCTTGAGTTTTTCGTCTTTAATTTCCAATTGATGGCTCCAATATGTGACTTTTGCCATGAAATCATCTAAACAGAATCAGTAGCTTAGAAGTTTAGTAAGGATGGCGAAATTTTTA
This sequence comes from Hylyphantes graminicola, assembly GCA_023701765.1. Classification (NCBI taxonomy): domain Eukaryota; kingdom Metazoa; phylum Arthropoda; class Arachnida; order Araneae; family Linyphiidae; genus Hylyphantes; species Hylyphantes graminicola. The sequence continues at coordinate 52,977,628 of CM043119.1, forward strand.
TATGTATTGTTGACTGAATATTTACTTTTCCTTACTATTAAGTATTCTTGGTGTAACTAATTCTTGAATAAATTTTAATTCATCCGGAAACTTAAGAGGGAAAATATTCTTTGGAGAGGCAGTTATCCATTAGTCTGTATAACAGGATCAACTACATTTTGGAGTTGTACTGGAAGGTTACGAGAAAGTTAGATCAGCTTAAATAGATGACTGGAACCATCGTCACAAGAGGGCTTTAATTTAATATGAGAGTATATTAGTTCATATACCTTTACTAAATACGTAGACAATATCTTAAGAGTTTCCGTAGGATATTTTTGGCTGATGTATAACCAAAAAATGAGGTTTGCTGTTGTAAGCGATCTTGAATGAGACAGCTTTCCAGGGTTCTGCGCAGCTAAATCAGGGGTCTAAATACCGCTTGATACTGTCAAACATGTATCAAGAAGATACTTTTGATCACTACTGAGATCTGAAAATGCTCGCAATCGATCCGGAAAACTTCATTGAACCCGTTGAAAGTTAATAAATGGTTGGTTTCACAGTTCTGTAAGTGACTTATTCGGCCCTGCAGTCTTTCCACCTATAAATTTATGGAGATGTCTCAAAGTTCATTTCCATGAAACAAACAAATAAGCCATTGTAGAGGTTTTCTTGCTTCTTTTTCCAACAATGTAATGATACCATTCTTATTACCTGTATTGATTGCAGTTCAATCACTTATACTGGCTACAAGATTTGTAATATTTTTTTGTCTTGAAAAAAAAAAGAATAATTCCTTGGGTGATGTTCAAAGAGCTTCTTGATTTCAAAGTCACGTAACCTAAATACTTTGATGCAGGATCTTTAATTAAATAGATGTTCTCCTGCTCTTCTGAAATCGTTTAGCGGTAGAATTTATGAGTGCAGATCAACCAGGTGCGATCCCGTTGCTGAGACAGGCTTGCGCTTGCAACTCTTCTCTTCGCCCCCCCCCCCCCATGTTCCACACTCTACCTACTTTTTTTTAAATACATATAACTATTAAAAAATGACCATTTGATAATATATGTATATATATATATTTTTTTAGAAGCTATTCAAAGGTGCTCGCGCGCGCGACATCTTATTTTGAACACTTTTCCGATGAAAAACAAAATGCTGAAAAATACGACAAAATTCGAAAATTTGGTGCCGTGGCGCTCCATGAAAAATTTTTTTGATCGGAAAAATATTTTTAGTACTTGACCTAGATGAGAAAATACAACTTTTTTTCACTATCGCTAACGATTTTACGAACTTTAATTTTTTCGGCCCACCCTAACGTCCATATCTTGATAGTCTCTTTTCGCCTTGCTGAACTTTCACCAAACTCGATTTTGTATCTTCCAAACAGTTGTCATGCTTAATCGGCATTACAGGTGGTAATTTGCTTTCAACAATCTGCTGACGATCTACAACTTCAAGCGGGTACAACCTTTGAATGGGACGAAGTAAAACACCAGACTGAGTCTTGAGTCGCACTACTCGGGTTCTTCCATCCTTGCCAGGTAGTAACTCAATAACTCTAGCAAGTGGCCAGTCAGACCTTTTCTTATTATCGGAGCCGATGAGAACAATTTCATCCAACATTATTTCTCTTGATTTTAACTTCGGAAATTGCATCTTTAGCTGGCCAAGATATTCAATCCTGAACCTCTTTAACAGCAGCTCTCTTAGATTCGCACGATATCTCAATCTCTTGTTCAGGCTCCTTATCTCGATCATATCCAAATCTGGTTTGCCCACTTCATCTAGGTCTTTGAGAAACATATCTGGAGTGATTGGTTCAAGATCTGTAGGATTTTCTGTCATAACAGTCAAAGGCCTTTTATTGACAGCAGCCTCACAATCGCATAGTATCGTCTGCAATTCTTCATAACTCAAAACAGCATTTCCAAGTACTCTTCTAAGCAACTGTTTAAGAACGCCAACTAGTCGTTCATACCAACCTCCCCACCAGGGAGCTGCAGGAGGGTTAAAGTTCCAACGGATCTTCCTTACCATGCTAAACTGCTTATCTTATCCCAATCAACTCGGTCGCAAGCATTGGAGGCTCCAGTAAAATTGGTTGCATTGTCACAATACACAATACTTGGTCTTCCTCTACGACTTATGAACCTTCTGAAACCTTGCAGAAAAGCATCCGTTGACAAGGAGGAAACAAGTTCAAAATGTACTGCCCTGTATACTGCGCATGTAAACAGGCAAATCCACACCTTTTGAGACATCTTTGCACCAGTCTTCACGTACAGAGGCCCAGCAAAGTCCATCCCCAGCACTTCGAATACTCTAGCCTCTCGTACTCTGTCTTCAGGCAAGGGGTTTGGTACAGCTTCCAATTTCTTTGCCTTAAACCTCCTGCATGCATTCATTGATTGATGCATTGGAACGTGCCTCCACTGCTCACAAGAAGTCAAGCGCTTTATCTCATTTACTCTATTATTGACGAAAACTCCCCATTCATCCACTCGACAAATCCAGGCTAAAACTGTTGTAGAATCAGTCCAAAGGTAGGATTCCACATTGTCCATGTTAAGATTCTGGAGTACTGATGAATGCATTCTTGCTCCAATTGTAGCTGCGAGCAACTCTAGTCGAGGAATGGTTACTTTCTTAATTGGTGCAACTCTGCTTCGGGCTTGAACCAATTGAACTGTTACTCCAGCGACTGTTTCACATCTGATAAATACAGCTGCAGCATAAGCTAACTTGCTAGCATCACAAAAGGTATGCAGACTAATTCTAACTGCATCAGCAACTCCAAACCATCTGGGGATCTCTATTTGTCCTATATATTGAAGATCTTTAGTCCACTTTACAAAGTCCTCCTTCAGGTCAGCAGGTACCTCTGTATCCCAAGTCTCTTTGGTCTTCCAAGTTGACTGTAAAAGAAGCTTTGGACGCAACGTGAAAGGACAGGCCACACCCACCGGATCATAAACTCTATTGACAGCTGCTAACATCTTCCTCTTGGTAACTGTAGTACTGTCATCAACTTCCAAGCAATCTGAAGTGATTTTCAAAGTATCAGAATTTCTATTCCGTACTATGCCTAGAACCTTTGACTCACAACATCCAGGAATACATGTATTAAGGCAAGTGTGCTCCCACCCTCTCAAGTCAAATTGTCCTTTTGCCATGATCGCAGTTGCCTCTTCAATGAAATTGTACAGCTGTTCTTCCGTATCGACACTAGTGACACAATTGTCAACGTAGAAACTATCTTGAAGCTTTTCAATGTTTGAGGGGTGCCAATTTCTTTCTCCACTTTCACACATTAAACGCTCTCGAGATAAATGATGCCTAATAACTGCTTCCAACAGAAATGGTGAACATGTGACGCCGAAAACCACTCTATTGTGACGAAGAACAATAAGGTTAACCTCAACGTCATACCACAAAAAACGCAGATAATTCCTGTCACCTTTGAAGAGCCTAATCTGGAGAAACGCTTTTCTTATATCAGATATTACACCAATCTTTTTAGACCTAAACTTGGTCAGCACAGTAGGAATAGACTCTATCAGGTTAATTCCAGTTTCTAAACAGTCATTCAAAGAAGGATGGCCAGGTGACTTTGCAGAGGCGTCAAACACAGGACGAACTTTGGTTGTACTATCTTCTTTTAAAATTGGTCGATGGGGTAAATAATGTCCTGGTTCAGATATTTCATTTTGTGGAACCCTTTCTATTATTCCATCTTGCAACCATTCATCAAAGACTTCCTGGTATCTGTTCATCAATTTATCTCTCTTCAGCTTTTGAGTAGTGGATTCCAGTCGCCTCCTAGCTAAATCATAGTTGTCAGGCAGGGGCTGGTGACCAATCTTCCAGGGCATATGTGCTTCATATCTTCCATCTTCACCCTGGGAAACTGTTTCTTCAAAATGTTGCGAAATCGCTTGTTTCTTTTCTTCTGTACTTCTCTGCTCCACAGGATCTCTAATACCTAACAATTCCAAATTCCATAGATTGGAGAGATTAACCTGCTCTACAAACATTGTTGTCACTGTCAAGCTCATTCTTTCTTTCTGGGTTTTAGGGACTTTTCCTATTAATGTCCAACCTAGCTTTGTTTCCATAGCCACCAAACCATTCTTCAATTCTTTCCTTTGACCAGTAAAAAGTTTCCCTGCGACGTCAGCTCCAATTAGAACTTCAATAGGACCAGGTGTCTTCTCTATGTCTGTCAGATTAATATCCCACGACTTTAGTTCTCGAATCCAAGACCCATTCTCAATGGTAGGTATTTCACCACAAATAACCCTTTGGTCTAGTGCTTCCAAACTGCACTGGTAACTGTCGTCCAAACTTCCCAGATATATTTTATAGCTCCTGTGTTGACACGCTTCTGTGACTTCGCCACCAAACAATCTGTGACTGAACAATTCTTCTTTAATAGGTTCATAACCCATCTTCACTGCAGTCGACTTCAAGACGTAGGATTTTTGTGCTCCTTTATCAACTATTGCACGAACTCGTCTGCTTTTATCCCCATTCCTCATATTTACTACCAGCGTCTGCAGGAAAACCTCAGGACTTCCTAATCCTGACGAACTGGAGTGCAATGATTCCACAGACTGGTCCGAGACTTTAGCTTGAGCAGTATCCCCCTCGCGCGTAGTTTTTCCCTCGCATTTTTCAGCAATACCTTTGGGTAAATCTGAGCACATGATTGTTGTATGTTTTCTTCGACATATCAAACACCTAACAAAAGTCTTGCATACTCGGCCAGTGTGCCCAGGAACTAAACAATTGAAACAGCATCGTTTATCAGAAAGAACCTTTCTTCTCTGTGCTAATGACATGTCTCTGGCCTTAAAGCACTCACTGCTACTATGTTGACCATCACAAAAACAACAAAGTCTATTTACTTTAACTTCTTTTCCGGCAAACAAATCAGTGGCGGTAGAAATTCTATCTTCATTCTTCAGGTAAAGCTTCTTTTCAATGGGTTTCTTGAACTTCTTGGCATCAAACCCCTCGGTAGCTGTACTGATCCTTTCTTCATTCGCTATCTCCTGCCTCACAAACTGCATCAGGTTCTTAAGTCTATCCTTGGGTGTCCCAGCACTAGCCTGCCTCTGCCAAATTCGTAACAAATCCCCAGGAATACTCGATTCAACCATAGGGAAAAGCATGGCGTCATACATTTCAGTGACAACACCCAGACTGTCCAACGCTCTCAGATGAGATTCGAGACGATCATACAATGAAGAAAGTGAAACTGCATTTCGAGAGTTTGTGTTCTGCATAACTAAACTTAAAAGTTCTCTAATATATACTTCTACTAATCGATCTTTCTGACCAAAGCGTTCCTTCAAACTTTCCACTGCTTTAGGATAATTCTTCTCAGTGGCCGGGTAACTTTCCACTAGTTCCTTGGCTCTAGTGTTCGGTTCCATACACTGCAACAAATATTGGAACTTATCAGCGGGGTCAAGTGTACTGTCCTCATGGATTTTTTTAAACTGTGCCCAAAACGGTAACCATTCCTTAATGTTACCATTAAATTTTCTCAGTTGCAGCTGCGGAAGTTTATACGTTCTTTTCTTAGTTTCGGCTTCCGCACCACTTTCCGAGCCGTCAGTCCTCCTACTCTGTTCTATCATCACACGCGCTTTCATGAAGTTTTTCAAATAAATCTCTTTGGAAGATATTTCCTTTTCTAGTTCTTCTTCAGATTTCTTACTTTCCAGCATACCTTCAAAAATCGTAGAATCCAGCTTAAGTAATTCCTCATACTTGAGTTTCAAGGTTTCGAAACTTGCCACGACTTCAATTCGTTCTTGTACAGTTTCACACTCCTTTACCGCTACTACTTCGTTGAAATTTCGGGTAAAAGCGCGTCGTAGAACAGTTCTAGCTTGAACAACCTTATCCATATTATTTGTGGGAAGCCGTTACGTTTAGGGCGCCAAATCTTATTGTAAGTCTACTAATTCTTAGAACAACATTAGCACGCCAGAGTAGGAGTTGATTTAAACTTTATTTACAAAAACTGACTAGAAGTTACAAGTGTTGCCACATGGCATTGTGAAATGATTGATGATGACGTATTATACAATGATCAATGAACTAAGACCTGAGTAGGTAATTTAGGCAACACTTGAGCTAGTAATTTTCACTAACATTAACAACAATGTCTATACCCCTAAGAGTTAAAATGCTCCTTTATATAAATGATCCATATAATTACAATTCAATTGTTTAAAGTAAAGAGGGGTCAATTTCACAGAAATTTTTCTTTTAACACATATTCCTTAACTAAAATATTGAAAAGAAGTGCAAGTGTAAATTCTCCAAAGCACTCAACACTTTTTTTTTGTAATTTTTACAATCAGTGATTAAATGTTACAACTCTTTTTCAGCTGTTTGCATTCTGCCATGTTTAAATGGCGGCACCTGCGTAGGACCTTATAAGTGCCAATGTAGAGATGGCTTCACTGGAACAAGATGCCAAATAGGTAAAAAGAAAACTTTTTTTTTTGCAAAACTATAATTAAAAAATATATATACAGGGTGTCCGTAAGAGAATGTCTGAGTTTTAATGGTATATTAGAGAAGTTTATTTTATACTGAATATAACAAATCATGCATAAAATTGAAGCAAAACTAACCTAGTTTTTCCTATAAGTTCTCATATGTGCTCCTTTAGTGATACAGCACACATGCAAAAGAAAATGCAATTATTCCCATACTGTCTGCAGCAAGTCCAGAGTAATGGAAGCAAGTAATGAATAGATGACACTGCAACTGTTAAAACTATGTAGCAATACAAGCGCATGCACTTATCTGAAACTGTTTATTCGTCACTTTCAACCACAACTGTCGTTTGATTACAGCTGATACTATTACAATTTGAAACTCGGTCATTCTTTTACGGACACTCTGTATATTTATACACTTTGTGCAAGAGTTATCTTTAAGTTCAACTACCAAATATGAATTATTAGGTAGTGAAAATAATAATAAGCAATTAATAAGTTTTTTTTATTTTATTATTTTTTAACAAAAATTATAAGAATATAAAAGTTAAATAAGTTATATGTTGTTATTATATTAATGTAAATTATAAAATATCGATATAAAAATTCAATGTATTTGGTGCATTAACATGTACAATTCTATTTTATTTAATTTCAAAATTATGCATTTCAGCTACGAGTTTTAAAAGAAGGATGTATGGATAATGAGCCAAACTTCAAAAGTTTAATGAAGAGGTTATGAAGAATGGTGTTCCATGATGAAAGCATATCACCAAAGCATTTTAAATTGGTTCCAAAGTGTTTATCATGTCATATATACATTGAAAAGTTTGAATCAAACCTGTAAAAATGTATAATCAAACATTTGTACTTTTCTTTTTGTAAATAAATGCATAAGAATATATTTACACACATATACATTTTCCACTTCACAAAATAGTTAACATAATATTTATGTTTTGTATTATAAGACTGCACATGTTTCGTTCAAGTTTCTGATGCAGAATATACTTGGCCATAATTTGCTGACAAGTGCCTGGCATTTTGTATTTGTTCAGGTTTACAATAGTCTTGCAAGAATACTGAAGCCAAGTTAGAAAATCGCCTGTTGCTACTTTCTTGAAATCTAAGCATGCAGTCAATCACTGGAGCAGTTGTGATATCTAGAAAAATAATAGATACAATATTTTTGCTGAACTTTTTTTCCAACTAAAATCAATTCTTTTTGTTATATAAAAAAATAAAACTTGTCTTTAAAAAACACATTTACAAGATTATGATTTGTAGAATTTATATAACGTCCAGTTTTTATAAATTAAAAGCCATTCTTATTAAAATTTTATTAAGTAATTGAAAAGAAACTTATTTTGTCTTACAATTAAAAAAAAAGAAGTCAAGTAAAACATAACTTGCTTAGAAAAAAAATTGCATATCAATTTTTTTTTTTTTTTAAATAATGTTATGGTACTGCAGTAAGCATTGTTAAAGTTTTACTAAGTAGTACTTCTCAAAGATTAAAATTTAAAGAGAAAGAACTTATTAACCAACAATTTCAAAATATGTAAAAGAATTTACAAATAAAATTATTTACCATTCATAGTAGAGTACACTTAACTATGATGGGGTTATAGTTGGCCATTTCACACTACTTATTTTGTAAAATAAATATAGACCAAATATCACATTACCTGCTTTACTTTCTGGACAAACTAGAAACATAAGAGCAGTGATTGCAGATAACACTGTTTCTTCTCTTTCACTAGATAAACAACTTATGATTTTGTCAACACCTCCATGTTTGTAGATTAGAAGTTTGAAGTTTTTATCTACAATAGAAATAATAAAGCGTAACACAAACATAACAAACAACATACAAAAGTCTGAGCTATTTTATTAAAAACTAATTTTATTTTATACGACATTGGATAAAAACATATTATAATTTGAAGTTCACTGCTAGATTGTAATTGGCGTATTTAATGATTTGGCTTTTACAAATAAATTGGTTAGTAGTATAGAATTTATAAAAGTAAAAACAGGCAAGTTTGCAAACGAAAAAAACAGGGATTGGAAAGTTACTTTTAAAAAGTAACTCTGTTACAGTTACAGTTACTTGAGTAAAAAAGTAACTCTGTTACAGTTACAGTTACTTAATATGAAAAGTAACGCGTTACAGTTACTTTTACAAAAAGTAACGAATCACAGTTACTTTTTCAAATTCCAAGTTATAAGAAAAATTTGAATTTAGCCATTATCTTAAAATTGGGGGGGGGGGGGGGGGGGGTTATAAATGTTCGTTGTTGCCGACATGGTTTAACCAATACTAAATAGGTTATGATTAATAAAAAAAATCAAGGGCAGATTAATTAACTGAAATTGCTCGTTAATTACAATTAATTATATGAAAAGACGCATTAATTATTATTAATTACAATTAATTTTTAAAATAGATTAATTCATTCATTAAAATAATTTCAAATTTTATTCCTCCTAATGATTTAAAACTATTAACTTAAACGCAACTATAAACAGTTAAACGCTGTTTAATTAATTTTAATTTATTATATTAGCGAACAAAAAATTTGGCGAGTCTTGAGGAAATCTAAGGAGGCCTATTTAAGTAAATGTTAATTAATAAATATAAGCCTAACATTATATTAGTCACTGCAAATAACATTACAAAATGATAACTATAAACAAAATAAATTAATAACATGAAACAACAACAAAAATTAATAACATAAACGATGGCAAATCATCACTTACATTTTATTATTTGAAGACTTTCGTAATTCAAGGTTCGTAATTCTGTTTTGCAAAATTAAGTAATTTGGTTATTAGAGAGTAACCAAAATTTATTTTTGAATCAAAATATCATGGATTTGATACAAAAAGACAAAGAAATTAAATTACAAATATAGGGCAGGGGTTTTAAACATCAAGTGCGAGAAAGAATGACTGTATTATATAGCAGAGTTAGATGTTTACTTTCGTGAAGAAGCTACGGACCACGCACTGTGCTGGAAGTGCACTGTGTCAAGGAATAGATAAGGAGCAGAGGGGTCCATCAAGATCAGCGGGTACATTCCTCTACACGAAAACGGAAATGAGTCTCCCTGCTCGACAAGAAACAGTTTTCGTTAATTTTACGAGTCAACTAAAATGTGATAACCGGACATCCTTTAATGAGATTTATTGTGTAAAAAAATTACTATTTTTAGAACATTGAATTTTTATAAGTATTTTTTTTATTCAATAAGCTCAAATGTACTGTATTTTTTATATTAATTAATAAAAATACAAAATATTTTTATTTAATATTTAATTAATCATTTAATATGTAGACGAAATACGAAATTTAATTACTCAATAATATATATTTTCAAAACATAAAAAAAACTAACGTTATAGTTGAATTGACGTAATTTCTATCCATCCAAATAAAAATTATCCTGATTAAGTAACCATAAAATTACTATACTGTTTCCAGCTAAAAAATAAATTCAAAAGCTACTAGCCATTAACTCCGATATAAAAACTTCTAAAAAAGCGTAATTTTAGTACATTTTCATTCTACATAATCTCCCGAGCAGCATGGAGAAGAAAATGTGGCTGATTGTACTGATCCTCGTAATCTACTGATTTCTCGATCGTGAAGTACAAACTTTTAGTGGTAGGAAGATTCACAATCAAAAATCACTGTCTCGGCAGATATTTACTTCCTGCAATACCCAGACCCTTTACAGCTTAAAGTAACAAGATTTTCTTATCTCATAGGTCATAAATTCCTCTTCACCAGATGTGTATATAAGTAGCAAACCTCGGAACGGGTAATTCGACACCAGTTCAGGGAAAAGAGTTCGGCACTCTCCACCATCGTCCCGCTCGAGAGGGGAGGTGGGTAATTTCTCCCCCGACCCCTGACCTTCCTTCTGTCGACTCCTATACTCTAGTGGTTGGATTTTAAAAAAAATCGTCTTCTGGGAATGCGAAATGTTCCCTTCCTAGGAGTGGAATTTCAAAATTGGCAGCAGACAGTCTTCAGAAAGTAAGGGAAAAGTAACGGAATTTTCCGTTACTTCGTTACCACTAAAAGTAACTAAGTTACAGTTACAGTTACTTTCTGAAAACTGTAACGGCGTTACTCATCGTTACCTAAAAAAAGTAACTGTTACAAGTAACGGCGTTACAAGTAACGCGTTACTCCAATCCCTGGAAAAAAATTATATTTATTTTATATAAAACCTGACTATTCCTACAAATTTGATTCAAGATCTCCACAATAGTTTGAACATAAAATAGCATCCACTGTAATCCTATATTTCAGTTGATAAATGACTATCTGTGAGGAATTTATTTCATTTTCTAGAATGGTTTTAGTGCTTCAAAATCAAATTTAAGTTTTATTTTGAAAGCAAAATAGTAATTGAAGTAAAGGATGCATTTCTCTTTTATCAATGCTAAAAATTAATTTGAAGTTATTTCAATTGGCATAAAATTCATTATGCAATATATAAATTCGAAAAATAGTATTGTATTGAAGTATTTATTTAGTAAGCCAAATTTTAAATATTTGAGGATAGGAAGAAAAAATATGATAATTTCTATAAAAGTTTTTAAAAGAAAAACTTTATTTAAAATAACAATTGGACCAGCACAAAACGGGGGGAAAAAATATCACATGTAATATACTTTACCTAATGCCAGATTACAAATTCCACCGATTGCAAATTCCACTAAATTTCTATTTTCATCAAGTAGGTGATCTAGAACATAAGATAATAATTAATTTTGGAGTATTATTAATAAATAATTATTTTTCACTTTAATCATATATATGTAGAAAACTAAGCATCATTGCTATTCTAACTATTTGCCATTATTCAAAGCAATTCAATAAGTTTTCTGTGTTTCACAATTGGTTTCAGTTTAAATTTAGCTCAAAGATGGATTGGGGGAAAATAGTACTAATTTTACTATTTAATGAATTCAATCATAAAGCTACAATAAAAGCTTCATTTTAAAACTAATCAGGCTAATAGTATCCCAATAAACTAACGTTTTAACATTTAAAAAAACTTTTTAAAAATTTATTGGAGCAGCACTTGACATTGCACCATTCTCTAGTATGGTAGACCATGACAATATCAAAATATTTGAACAAAACTTGCAAATACTTCATATGCTTACGAAACAATTATACATGTGAAGGTATTTCATCTGTACTAAAAAAATTAGCTTAGTTTACAGTAAAAAGAAACCTAGATTTTTGGAAAAGTGTCTAAAAGGTAAAATTGATGTTGAATTGATCTTTGACAAGCAAGCAAATACTGGAAAAACATTATCTATAGCTCTAACATAACCCAACATCAATATTTAGACGCTGATACTTTTAATTTTAACTTGAGGAATAAAAATATCCTACTATTAAATCGTCTAACCTTTGCAAGTTAACATGATTTTTGCACCCTAGGATGTGTACACCCTCTTTTGTACCTTGCTCCAAATAACATCTCGCCTTGTTATACACATCATACATTATTACAGGATGGCATTGTTGGTGTTAGGAAAAAAGGTACAAATAAAAATTATAGTCCATATAAAACATCAATGGAAAAATTGTTTGTAGAATTAAAACTTAAACAGTCTTATCTGCTATCCTAATTACATACCTATAAACAAATCCACGATATTAAGTTCTTTGATGTGTGTATAGTTGTCAGGATCATAAGAAAAGTTTGCTAGATTTGCCAGTACTTGTTCTTTGGCATCTGAAAAGTAAAAACTATATCATTTATTTGTATAATAAAGTACTGTAAGTTAACTAAAAGAAATTAAATTGATTTCGTTTCTATTTCAGCTTTTAGTGCGAATTTATGGCAAGCAATAATAAATTCAAATATATCACAAAACAATAGGAAAACTTTTGAATTATTTCTCAAAATTTGAGATGAACTTTCATATCTTGGGATGATAATTTGAAATAATATAATTATACTTCAAACATTTTAGTAAAAACACTTACTTTAACAGTGTAGCTATCATAAAACTAACATCATATCATCAGACCAAAACCAATCATAAAATCAGTTTGTACTTCTAGCGTATTCAGGCCGGTCCCGATTTGGCTGCTTAACTTTTGCAGCCAAGTAGCGAAAACGTACTAGTCGAACCGAATGCCAAAAGTTGCCAAATAGCATTCCGGCCCGAATACGCTAGGTGTTCCAATCAGTGTCTCGCAATAGATGTTAATTTTAAAGTATTGCAAGGTTATCAAATACTACTTATATACGGAAGTTTGCAGTAATGTTATAGTTTAAAAATACCGACTTGTTGCTAATTTGACAAATATACCATTTGATTTAACTTACCGACGGATGCTGTGTCTTGAAATTCTGTAACTAATTCTCTAAGATATGAAAATCGCTCCCGAGGATTTTTCTTCCGATTAGCCATTGCACTAAGAAAGTATTGAACACAAGGAAAAGTAAATTGTCTATCTATATGTCAGTAAAACAATTATTAACATGGTGATCAGAGAACGAAACTGTTTGTGTTCATTTGTTTACGAAAGTGTCAAGCGGGAGCAGAGCAATTGTGCAGATACAGTTAAGTGAGTTTAGTATGATCGTTAATTTATTTTCAACGATAAAGAAAAATGAATTTATTTAAAAAGAATGCATAATGTACAAACACATTTTAAAACAAATAAAACATTTTTATGATTTAGAACTACTATTCATTCCAAATAATAAATTTATGATTTCTTCACTTTGTCATGTGATCGAGTTATTTTTCAATTCATTTCCGTTTCCCTCGTAAAGTCGTAGCTTGTTGCTCAGTATTTTAGTTTTACTTTTAGTATTGTTGTTAAAAACATGGCGGAGAAAGGGCAATCACAAACTTCTGTAGGTCAGCCTTTAATGAAAATTGGATTTTACATATTAGGTGAAACTTTAGGAGTGGGGACATTTGGAAAAGTTAAGAGTAAGTATACACATCAGGTACCTAATAAATAAGAGATTTGCTGTTACTTAAAAAAGTATGGCGAAGGCTGCGGTGTCTAACCATGTGCGTTTTAAAATGTAAACATTTACTGTTGCAATGGAATATGTGGATGAAAATATAAACAAATGACAGTGTGTTACAATAGTTTCAGTCATTATTGCAATTTAACTGTTTGTTTTGTTTTTTGGTTCTTGTATTTGGTTAAAATAAATATAAACATAGTGTTCGTTGTTATTTTTCCATATTTAGCTGCGAAACATGAATTGACTGGGCATAAAGTAGCTGTAAAGATTTTGAATCGACAGAAGATTAAGAATTTAGATGTCGTCGGAAAAATTCGAAGAGAAATTCAAAATCTCAAGCTGTTTCGCCACCCTCATATTATCAAATTGTAAGTAAATGTAAATTTTCTACCTGTACACTATTTGTTGGAGCAGCAAACGTTTTATAATTTGTTTTTAATTATGCATTCTTAACTTTTAAGTTTTTAGTAAATTATATGTTAAAATTAATTGACACTTTCAAACTTGGTTCAATTAACTAGGATAAATGCAGCATATTTTTATATAAAAAGACAGCTTATATTAACTTAACTATAAACTAGGCTTGACTTAATTTTATACTTATTGCAAAAATATAAAATTAAGCACTTAATTTTTCACTTTTCTTTACAAAAATTATTGCATAATTGTTATGTAGTTTCAATTTTGTGAAGACATAAATTTGTATGTTTCAAGGTCAAGTAAAGAAATATTGATGTGTGTGATGTAAACTATAAACATTACCTTAGCTCCTTTGTACTAATAAGTTTATTTAGTTTAAAACAAGATTTTTTTTCTGGCATGCAATTATGGGGTATTCAGGCAAATCAACTTAATACATTGTATCCTAATTTTGTTATCAATAAAAGTCATACCTAGATACAATTATGTTATATATATTTTTAGTAATGATATAGCTTTTACCATAGAGTTAGGAAGGAGAGGTAGAGGGGTCTATATGAGTTCAAATGGTTTGAAGCAGGGCTGTCAGGTTTTTGGAGCTACTGCGCATTACATATTGACACCGAGGTATCCCAAGAAGCACCCTTCTAGTGTTTTTTCAGGGTGGCTACAGGATCAGGGAATCATGGCAAAGTCAGGGAATTTAATCAATCTGGGAAAATCAGGAAAAAGTCAGGGAAATTGATGATTTTTTAAAAAATCAGGGAAAATTTCCAAATGTGCCCATTTTAACCGGTAAAAGAGAGGATAAAAAAGTTTAAACCTGAAAAAGCTTTCAGTGGTTGAGTTACTGCTTATTAATCTTTCGTTTTAACTGCCTTGCCCTTCCCCAAGCTCTAGTGCAATGTATTCTACTTCACCATTCTCGGCCCATATCAATAAAAACTAAACTTAAATTTCAATAAAAAACAAGTTTAAATTATAATTAGGAAATTTAAGATGTGAGAAATCTAATAAAAATTTGAAGATTACTCAAGATTTTAATTGCATTAAGATCTCTTCAAATATTCTTTAACTAACTTCTAGTGCAATCCAACAATGCTTCCTCATTGAACTTATTTTGCTGCCTGGTATTTTTTTTTACAATCCACCGAACACCTAATAATACTTTATTTTTATATCATAGCTTGATAACCTTTATAAGTCTTATCATAACTAAAAAAATTTATTATATGGGCTTTAATACTTGCTTTTTTTGTGGATTTGTTTTAAAAAGCTCATTGTATATTCATTAATTTTTTTAAATCTTTTTTTTTATGTTAAATATACTAGAAAGTGGTTCTACTAATACCAGGAGGAAACCAGCATGCTAATATAGTTCATTGCCGCTAATCAGGGAAATTTTTTACATTTAGCCTGGAAAATCAGGGAAAAGTCAGGGAATTTGTTTTCTCAGATTCTGTAGCCACCCTGTTTTTCGAGCTACTGCACATAACATAGTAACTGAAACTGACACTGAGGTATCCCAAGATGCACCACTCTAGCCTGCTTCATTTGTGCGCTACTGCACATATACAAGGACCTCTCTATTATCTTTCCTATATCTATGGCTTTTACTCTCATTTATGTATTGATTTATGAACAACTGTGTGCTTCTATATCGTTTAGGTATCAAGTTATTAGTACTCCAACAGATATTTTTATGATAATGGAATATGTATCTGGAGGAGAACTATTTGATTACATTGTAAAGCATGGCAAGGTAAGCGAATAAAGATTTTTTTATATACAATCAAACTTAAGAAAGGTAGTGTTCTGTGCTCTGAACTAAAATCTAAAAAACAAAGTTAGTTACTAGCTCAAAATTCTGCTTAATATTTATTGATACAAAGTTATAAAATTATAATTTTTTTTATATCGGAAGGTCTACATTTCAAGTTTTAAGAAGAAAAAAAAAGGACTTAAAACTTGTTATTTTAGTATCTATACTAAATATTCTAAAAATTCAAAACAGGCAAGATGCATTTTTAAGTATTGCTTTTACTTGTACTCAAAATTAAGTTTAAAGAATTTGATTTTATATTATGATTAAATAAGCAGTTACATTTAATTTTAAATATTTATATTTACTTTTTCCGCATGGAATGTCATATATTTTTGGACAATTAACAAAAATTATTTGGATGAGCTCCTTAAGTTCATGGGAACGAGCTTCGACTGTTACAAACTGTAGTTAGGCACAAATGGTTTTATTATTAGCCTGTATGTTTTCTACTTTAGAAGGATATGCAGATAAGGCTTTGCCATATTTTAATTTACTTTTCTATTTAAGCACAAAATTGTACTACTTGACTGAATAACTGTAGACTTTTCATTTAAAAGTTGAAATAAACTAAGGTTGTCAATTATCACCAAAACAGGTTTTACCGCTACATGTTTTTCTCATAAATTATCACGTTTTTTATTGTACGTTTCCTGATTTATTAGGAAACGTAGACTTAACTTTTTGATAATGAATGTACAAAAGTTTAATTTTTATCAGAGCAATTATTAAATGTTCATTTCACCAAATGAACACCAGAGCTCCTTTTCTTAGACCTCTAAAGTATTTAACTATACAAATTGGTTAATGATTTTGAATCTTAAAAATTTGATGTGCATTTTAATTGGATTTGTTCTTTTGTTTTTTAGCTAAAAGAAGCTGATGCGAGGAGGTTTTTCCAACAAATAATTTCTGGTGTGGACTATTGCCATCGTCACATGGTTGTTCATAGAGACCTTAAACCTGAAAATTTGCTGTTGGACCAGCATTTGAATGTGAAGATAGCTGATTTTGGTAAGCACCATAGTTTTTAGCTTTAATATGTTGTTTTAATTTGTTTTTAGTTTGAACTGTAACGGTTTTATGAGTTAGGTTAGAAATTTTGATTCAAGTTATGAAAATTCTCGGCATCCACAACTTTTCAAATTTAGTCGAGAGTCTCTGCCAATTTTTGTAAATTCTGCCAACTAGTTCCCAGTTTTGCAGTGTATTTCTCCTAAATTCTTGGTAGCCTCAAGTAGCTTTTGTGTGACCATAACTCGACTAAACTCTCCTGACTTTGGAGATATTTCAGAATTTCTACAATTTTTAGTACTACTTTATTTATTTTTAGTACTTTTTACTACAATTTTAGAAATTAGGAAGAAAAAAGGGAATTTTCATTATTTCCTCCAAGGATTTTCCTGATTTTTCTACATGACTTGTTGGCAACTCTGTATGCTGCATTATATGACTTATTTTGTATTTTGAATATGTTTGTAGATTTACTGATGTGGCTACTAGTCAGTAGTCTACATGACTGGATCAGAAGGTTAATTTAGCTGAAGGCGTGTGAACGATTGAAATAATGCTAGTCTTGAACGGGAACAAATATGTATAATTTATTACAAGAAATAAAACATAAAAATCTAAACTGCCCTTAGGGCACAGTGCTAAGCTTAGACTCTGGTAAGAGCACGACTGCTGGTACATAAGCAGTACACGCTTATATAGAGAATCAAAATAAATCAAATTTGCATTTACAGAAGTTAGATACCATAGAATACTACATATTGGTGGAAATAGTTCGTTGTACTAGAACATCCAATTTGCTAGCACCACAGGGTTTTTTTATTAACATGTATAACTTAAAAAGTTTGTGGGCAGAATTGTTTTCAAACCAAAAAATAAAACTTTAAAAGTAAAATACAAGTGTGATTATACAGTTTGTAATAAACATGGCTCATTTGTGTCTTTCAGGCTTATCCAACATGATGATGGACGGAGAATTTCTTCGAACTAGTTGTGGATCTCCAAACTATGCCGCTCCTGAGGTGATATCAGGAAAGTAAGTAGTATATAGTTAAACAAGTTGGTTTGTTACAGAACCTGTCACTAAAACCGCTTCCACACCATATTTATGCTCACAGGAAACACACTTATTATACACCTCAGAAAGAAATTCGCCTAACAGAGACTTCTAATTTAGAATTGTAAACACCAAAATTATCTATTTTCATTAATATACTTTGTCAAATTAAAAATTACTCATTATCGTTTGCTAAATTTGTTTGAAATTCGTCGAATAATGATGCAAATTTTTAATATATATAATTCTTTTAGTCGCCGGAATTTAATTTACAGTTCGAAAAATGTATAATTAGTAAAAATGATGCTTTAAAAATAAAAGAGAAACTTTGCATATATTTTATGCAAAATTAGAATTCTTAATACATCTTTCTTCATACATATATAATGAACCATCAAAAGAAGTCTATTGTGATATTTCAACAATCCAAACCAAATTATATCACATAAATAAATTTTCTTTCAAAGGTTTTAGTTTTATTTTAAATAAAGTTTCTCGTACGTTTGACGAAATGGCAACAGTGAAAATATTGAGTGAAAATGGAATTTGCATGTTATTTCAATGTAGATTAAATTTTTAGTTATTTAAATTTTAAATGTACTTCTAATTTAAATTTTTTAATGAAATTTGGGATGTAACCTAGCCCGATTTTTTGCTTTAAAATGACGTATCCCAATTGTTTGTACGACTTTTGGTTCGCTCTGTGAAAGTGGGTGACAGACAGACGGACTGAACGATTATAAAACCTTCCACTTTTTACGTTATAAACATAATGTGGAAGCTAAAACATGAAAGGTAAATAATGGAAGTATTTTGCTAGAAATTTATTAGTAAGCTTATTTTATAAATTTTGTTATTTAGGTTGTATGCTGGACCAGAGGTTGATATTTGGAGTTGTGGAGTTATTTTGTATGCCTTACTTTGTGGAACAGTAAGTTATTTATCTTTATTTACTAATTGATGGATTGTATCTATACTTAAAGGTGAATTGGAACCTTTACTGCATGGAAACTGAATATAAAGTGTTTTTAAAAAATTAAGTTCCTATAATTTGTAAAGGTTTTTTTAAATCTAAATTTCAGCGGGTTATGAGCTAGGTTTAGAAAGTATAGGAATTCAAACGAAAAAATTGTATAAACTATACTGCTTCAACAACACATTATATACTGGATGTAGATATACTAGTGTGATGGTATATTACAGAAGAGTTAATATTGCTATGTAAACTGATTAGATTGATCTAAGGCTTTCCTGATAATTGTTATAACAGTATGTATTATTTATTTAATAAACGTGATTTATGTTTGTATTTATATTTTGCATCTTGTTTTTAGTTACCTTTTGATGATGAGCATGTTCCTACCCTATTCAGAAAAATTAGATGTAAGTTACAATTTTTTAAAATATGTTTTAGTAATAGTAAGTTAATTAGTTTTAATAATTTTAATTGTAGTGTTAAATGTAGGTTGATACCAAGTTTTAAAACTAAATAATGTCTCATTCTATATGTTTTTATTCATAATTAGATTTCAATGATGGTTTGGAAAGTTCTATTATTAAATGCTAATTTTTTTTGAAAATTTTTAATTTGAATTTCTTTTCATAATGTTAAGAAGTAAAAGAGCTGCTATCTATTTTTTTTCTGTTAATCCAAAGTAAATGTATCTTTTTTTATTTGTACAGCTGGAATATTCCCTATCCCTGATTACCTGAATAAATCAGTAGTGAATCTCCTTGTATACATGTTGCAAGTGGATCCGATGAAAAGAGCATCGATGAATGATATCAAGTAAAAAAATTATATCTTAAAAGTATTATAAATCATTAACACTATGAGAGATTTGCAAACTTAACTGAAGTGTAAATGTGTGTTCTCTGCATGAGTTTAAAATTTTAATTTATAACTAAAAAGTTAAATTCCTTTAATATTTTTTAATTACATATATTTTTGTATAGAATATGATTGTAAATTACTCCTATCTGTAACCTTTTAAGACCCGAGAAATATCCTACACTTATATTCTTAAATTCAACATACTTTTTATGCTAATAAGTATGCTTTTTAAAAAGTTATTTTATAATGACCTAGAGACACGCCTTAAACTAAAAAAATATAATTTTTTTTACTATGAATATAACAAAAATTCTGTATCGCTTATTTGTAGTTAACCGATTATTTTAACAGTGTTTTTAATGCAAAATGCCTTTTTAAATTAACTACTTTAAATAAATTTTACATTTTTTTTTAAGAACTCCCTTAGATCCTTGTTCAATTTAATTTTTTTATAGAAAAAAATGACTAATACCTGTAATCAAAGGCTAAAAACTGATATTTTTACCTTCTATTTGAACAGGTCGATTTCAATGCTAATTAAGGTTTTTGAAAAAATTCGAAAATGGGGACACCAGGTCGCAAGATGTTAAAATGTTAACTTTTAGTGAAAATTGTAGCTGAAAACAAGACTGTCAGATTTATATCTATGTATCTCTTGAGTTTAAGTCTAGTTTTGTTTATAGTTAAGTAATATTATAGTGTTATGAAGCATCAAAAACATGTAATGAAATTGTGTTTAGGGAGCATGATTGGTTCAAGAAAGATCTGCCTGCATACCTGTTCCCAGCTACAAATGACCAGGACACATCGCTCATTAATACTAGTGCACTCTTGGACGTCTGTGAAGTAAGTTTTTATTGCATAGTTGTCGTCCCATACTGCCGACCCATTAGCACAATGGTTAGAGAGCTAGCCTTTGGAGCTTCTGGGTTCTGGTTTGAATCCCAGTAAGGCATGGATGTTTCTGTTTGTCACTAAACGTTATTTGCCTCTGTGTTTGTGTCGTCATTTCTATGTGTGTCGCTTGTGTCTGTGTCACTTGTGGTGAGTGATGTTACAGGCCATAAAGTTTATGCCCCCTTCTAGAGGGCGCATTCTAAGTTATGTTATGTTACATAATCCCATACTTCAAACTAATTGTATCACATCTGTATTTTTTTCGTTAGAAAATTTAGATGACTGTTTTGTTGAAGGAAGTAACTATTTAAACTGGTAGTTAAAATTTTGATACTTCTATGAAATTTAATTTATCATGATTTTGCAGATAAAAATGCTTTTCCTTACCAGCCTTACATAAGGAACAAAACTTTGACATGGAGTCAAACTATTTTAAAATTACTTTGGGGGAACTACAGCTTTTTTCCTTTTAAATAATAATCAAACTAACTTTATTCTTCATTCATTTCTAGAAACTGTCGGTGTCTGAACGTGAGGTTCACAGTGCACTTCTAAGTGGCGATCCCCATGATCAGCTGGCCATTGCATATCACCTGATTCTTGACAATAAAAGAATCGAAGACGAAACATCAAAGTTGGAAAAGAACAGTTTCTATTGGGCTGCAAGCCCCCCACCAGTAGCTGGGACCAGTGATGTCAGTGTGAGTCATTATTTCCTAGCTACAGTCGAACTAGGTTACAAAGATATCTTTGTTTTTTAATGCCAAAAATGTCCAGTCCATTAAATCGCCCATAGACCCTAATGTTATAATGTCTTCCTCATACCGACAATTTTTGATTAACTCTCTAGTTAAGATGCTAAAATTATACATGTACATATGACTTCCAAACAATATATTTTTGATAAATTAAATGTGTTAAGATCTTTGAAATATGTGTACCTTTGCTAATGGCTAGGGATTTCTTTTCCAAATTGATGCTTTAAAAAAAATTGGGTTTTGCATTTATTACGTATGTATTAGCTGTACTTGGAGTAAATTAATAGTAATTTTTATTGATTTTTTAAATTGAATATATTCACTAAGCACTAATTCTTATGAATTGCACTAATTCTTATGTTAACTGTTTTGTATTCTTTCATATTGTAGAGCCCTGGAAGAAGTCACCCTGAAAGAATAGGAGGTAAAATTTCAATCTTATTATTTGCTTTGATTCTACAAAAGTTGAATTTAATTTTAAAAAATAAATTTTATCTAGTTACTTGTTTTGTACTTGATTGACTGTTAAATAAAAATCTATTTTAAATTTCTATCAAATTTTATGTTTTTTAAAATCGTATGATAAAACAAATATTAGTACCTCAATCTAGTTGAGTTACTTATTTTCTTTTGAAGTTTCTGTTACTGGTCGTCAAAGAATGATGAGCGGAGGGAACAGCACTGATAAAAGCAAAGGAACTCCAATGAAACGGGCCAAGTGGCATTTAGGTATCCGTTTTTTTCTTATTCTCAACAAATGTTTTGACTGTTTAATCTATTGTTTTAGTATTTGGCTGTGGTTCTTAGTTTATTAACCTTAAATAATTTTGTCTGAAATAGTATTCCAATTCATAAAGTTTTTTTAATTTTACGTAATACGTAACATAACAAGCAGGAATTTAATGTTTTAAGTAAATTTTGTATTTTTATCCCTTCTCATCATGCCTGTACTTTTTCCGATCACAACGTTAGCTTTGAAAATTTTCTTTCCCTACCCATGTATATGGTTTTATTTGGAACCGACTGGACTCCCCAGCCCCCAAATAGGATAGGGGAAAAGAAAAACAACGGCAGGTGCATTGTTGTTTTTCTTTTCCCCTATCCTATTTGGGGGGCTGAGGAGGCCAGTCGGTTAGGCTTACGCCTTGCATGCGAAAGGATTTAGATTCTAGTCCGGGCATCAGCAAAATAACTGCCGACCTATTAACGGCCCGTGCAGCCTAAAAATGTCCGACAAATAATTATTTTAATTATTTAGAGGAGGGAATGCAAAATATAAAAATATATTAAATATGGTCCAACGCTGCATACTATCTTGCCCTTAAGGGGTGCATTGGATGCCTACTCAGGAGTCGGCTCATCACTTGACTGTGGTACTAAATTACAATGCCTTTCGCCAATAGCCCTTGTAGCTCTGGTGAGATGAAAATTCAAACCTACCTATCTACCCTATTTGGGTTTGGACTGGGTTGAACTTTCTAACAAGGTACATTTAGAGCAGTGATGCTCACACTGATTTCTAAAAATCCACACGAGGATATGGGGGGAAAGAGTGTTTTCAAAGTTTGCATTGTAATCAGAAAGAGTAACATTTGCAATAACAGTAAGAACTGTCTTTGTAATTAAAAATAATTAAAAGTGTTAAGCTTCCGATTTCTTAAAGTTATACTTATATGAAATGCACTCTATCATAGTTGTTCTCAATTTTATAGATACCTTTTATTAATTTAATATAATCACTTGTTAATTTGTCTGTTTTAGGTATTAGATCTCAGAGTAAACCCTTCGATATTATGACTGAGGTCTATCGAGCCATGAAAGCTTTGAATTTTGTAAGTACTTTTAATTTTTGAAAGTAATGCAAATTTTATTTTTTAAGTATAGGATGCTATAATAGAAAATATCGTTTGTAGGAATGGAAAACTGCAAATCCCTTTCATATCATTGTCAGAAGACAGCACCCTATTACCAAAAAATATGTAAGCATTTTATATATTACAATGGTTGTTTTAATATAGCTTAAAGGTTAATTTTTACTAAAACTATCAAAGAAAGGATTGCAAACTTTTAATGTACCAAACTACCAATCAATTTCCTACAATATTAAACAAAAAATAATGCTTTGATCTAGTACAATAATAATTTAGGTCTTTTTTTTATGTCAATTTATTTGAGTTTGTATTTGATACTTTTTTGCTTAATACTTTTCTACTTCCTTCATTTTGGAGGCCCAACTTGAGCTTAATTTAGCTTAAAGATTTTAGGCTTTTAAATTTAAGATCTTGAGTTTTAAGATTTGTTATATTGTTCAGATGCATTGTATATTTTGATTGTTTCATTTTAGACCAAGATGACTCTTCAACTGTACCATGTAGATGCCAAAAGTTATTTGTTGGATTTTAAATCTCTTGCTAACAACGAAGAGTTGAACGATAGCCAAAGTATGATTTTTTTATTTCCTTGTGCATAAAAGTGGCTACAATTTAGGATTGCAGTTATCTCTGTATATTAAGTAAATTTGTCATTCTGCTTAAAGATTACAACATTACCAGTTTTGAAATCGTATCTTTACAAATTTCCTTTAAGAAAACCCTCTTCCCGAGGAGGAGAAGATGTTAGTTATAAATATAAGCTTGTTGAATATTTAGTTTAATTTTATTGAATTTTGTTATTGTTATTCATTACATTGACTTCTTTTATCAAAATCTAAATCTTGTTTTTGTGGTGTAAAAAGTTTTAATAGAAGCGGGAGGTTTCATACGTTTCACATTTTTTGCCCTATCTGTATGATATTATGTGTAGTATATTATTTTAGAAATTGTTAATATACTACTGATATTGTCTCTATATCCCTTTAAGGCCTGAAAAATTTTCATACTTAAATGTGACTTTTCTCCAGTGTTTCTCTCTATACTAGTCTGATTCTGAAAAAAATTATTTTAAAAAATTGAGGACCCCTCTAAAGCATAGGGGGTACCCCCACGATCGTGCAGGTCTTTACTTATCCCCACGATTGTACAGTTCAGGCTTTTCCTGTGAAAACACCACTTGTAAAATTTTACATTTTTCTATCTATAAATAAAATTATATAAATTTAACTGATATCGTTACAAATAATTAATGATTAATAATCATTTAATTGATAATAAAATATTATTTATAGTTAACAATTATATTTATTATTTGATTATTTACAATAAGATACTTGACATGGAATTTATTTTTTGTCTTAGCAATTAAGTATTACTTTGACAAAATCCCATGTTAAAAGTCTTTAAAAGTGTTTAATGTACCACTGTAAAAAATTTCACACCAATATGTCCTCTAGATTTTCAAAAAAAAAAAAAAAAACCATTCTAAAAAGGGACTAACTTAACATTACAGTCTATGGGAACTCTGTGAGATTCCGGGTTGCCTTACAGAATCAATCGTAACTAATAACGCCGAAGTAGTACGATCGTGCGGGTCGAGATTTTATGTGTTCTAAAAGTAAAATAATTTATGTATAATTAAGATTTCTTATTATTTTTCATTTATTGAGACTTAACAGCAATTATTTGTATCTAAGAAATTTAAAATAGTGATATTTGCCTTTTTGCGATCTATAAATTCTTGAGCTGTTTCCTGCTTACATGTAAACAACGCTAAGATTGACGACTGGAACTGAAATACAGACAACTACTGCAATCTGTTGATCAAAAGTGAAAGTTCATGTTCTCCAGAAACCCACACGATCAATCGAATCCGACTTATTTTACAAACGACTACACAAGAAATAAATAAAATAGTAGAAGCAGGATGCACACGATCGTGCTAGCTCGGTCGGAAAGGGATAAATAATTCGCTTATATTGCTCCCAAATTTCCTTATATTTGATTTCTAACTCCGCAATTACAACAATCGAGTTTGTTTATCCGTTATATAAGATTCGTTATTAGTTTGAAAAAACAACTTGAGGATCAAATTGGAAAGTTTGACTTAAAATATGCATAATATTAGGATGTGGAATGTATCAAAATTGAAATTATAATTTTGATCGGAACTACCAAACACTATTGTTAATAAAAAAGGAAAAATTCAAATTGTTTTTGAACATAGCTTCTTAACGTTGACTGCTACCATGGTTTCCAATTTAGTTACTAATAAATCTCAGTCAAGCACGGAACTACGCAAGCAGTTTCTGAGGGTTGGCGAGCAACAGCGAGCAGGGTGAATGTTCCTAATATATAATATACAGTATACTATGTAATCAGTTTCCTACGTTGTGAATTTTTGACCTTAGTCTGTATGATAGTTATTCATTTTGCTTGTTTTAGGTTCTTCTGAATCCATTTCGTCCAACTGCCAACAGTCCTACAACATTATGGAATTCTTTGAAATGTGTGCCGCCCTCATTGCACAGTTAGCCCGTTAGATTTCCTTTTCCAAAGCATTTATTGAGATTTAACAGCGTTTTGTCTTGCAAATGTATCTGGAAGATTTGTCGTTGTGATATGTACATTTTGGAAAGGAGATTTTTTTGTATATAAATTCAAAATTGTACAGACATTTAGTCAACTAAATGATAGGGTAGCGTGTACATAGCTTGTTCTAGTTGTGATTTAGTGTATTTGTGATACTTAGTGAATTTTTTTAATTGATCATAAACACAGCAATATGTAGAGTGTATTTACAATATTTTTAGCTAAGACTTCTTTGAATACTTTTCTTGTAAAATACCTTTGTGCTATACCTATATATTCAATATACTCTTGTCAAATATATGCAATATATATGCGCAATTCTAGAAATAAAATATTTGTAAAAAAATTTTAATCAGTTTTTCTAAGAACCAATGATTGAAACTTAGTTGTTCATGTGATTTATTATAATTGTTTTTTCAAAATTTAAAAAAATGTGAAATTGCCATCGGAAGTTTTAGCCTTCAACTATTTAAAATGAATTTAAGGTAATGTAAGTATTTTGTTGGAGTTAAAAATACGAAATGGGGATTTTATTTATTATTCTAGAGGGTGCAGTTTCGAAAAAAGTGGTTTTAGAACATCAGTCACTCTATTTGAAACAAACCTACAATGTAACTAAAAGAGCTATGGACTTCAAATTTGGTAGACGAACTCCCGGTACCTGTCGAACGTCAATATATATATATGTATATATGTATGTATAGATGTATATATATTAAAATTAATTGTATTTAAATATTGGTAATTGGGAAGCTTTTGCCGATGAATGCGGGTAACTTTGGCCACAGATGTAAATATTTATTTATGGAACTTTGCACTTTAAAAAATGTAAGTAAAAGTGTATTCTGTTTAACTATTTTTGAAAAATTCTTACTTTTATGATTACTCATTTTTTAGATATTTTTTTTAAAAAAAATCAAACTATTTTAAACATTAAAAAGATAAAGATAGAATGCAAGAAACGTATACCACTCAAAATCGTAAATGTCGAAAGGTTAACATTTTCAGATTCCTAATTATGAATATATTATTTTTTCCCCTATTATAATAAAATCGTTTGCTTTTTATAAATATATTTGTTATTACATCTTGCTTCAAAAAAGTTCTTTTTCCCTTATTAAAATGGAAGTTTATTTTTCTTTTAAGTGACAAAAAATACTAGTATTCGATGTGTAATGCCATTCCACGATGCACTGCAATGTAAATGTTAAGGTATATACATTTTTAATAACTATATGTCTTATAACTTTGTTATTTTAAGTTAAAAGTTTTAATATTGCTATTTAATTCGCTAATACAGCCTTTAAGGATGTTAAAAAGTATGTTTCTTATTTATTTCAAGGGTGGCCAAAGTTACCATCCCGGCTCCTAACAGTGTAGTGATTTTTTAAATTAATACCAATTTTTTATTAATTTATAAAAATTAACAAAAATGCTTGAAAATTATTTCTAAAAGTACAATACTTAGAATGCATAATGATTTCAAAGTGTTTAAATCGTTTTTGTAGTTAAATTTTTCGTCTTTTGTAGAAAAAACTATGATTTTGGCCAAAGTTACCCGCACTGACGGTACTTAAAAATCAAAATCCTGTATTTGGAAGGGGTTGGGGTGCCCAGTAGGTTAGGCAATAGCATAGCATGCGGAAGGTCCCAGGTTCGTGCCTGAGCATCTCCAAAATTACTGCCGACCTATAAACTGTACGTGCAGCCAAAAATTTCCGACGAATAATACCCCATGTAGAGGAAGTGCATGTTAAATACACTAAGTCCCAAAGATTCTTACGATGTCGCCAAAAATTTAATTTTTTTAAAACTGGTTAAATAACAAATTTGTAAAATTTGGTTTAAAAAACAAAAATGCTTAAAATTTTTAGTGCATAATTAAAGAAAAATATATGAACTTTCAAATAATAAAGGATAAGTTCATTTAAATAATTATCAAGGGCATTAATAGAAGTTGGTTTCTATTAAATTAAATACTGGGCATTTTTATGTTTCTTTGCAACAAAAAAAAATAGTTTCTTGATTTTGTGTTGCAATGGTTTCAACTTGTCTTTAGAGCTAACAATACTAAATTTGATCAGTTATTATTTCTCATCAGGTGAAAGAGACCTTTTTTGTTTATTTGATTCAATTTCTTGTCATAATTTTGAGATACTTAAAAAAACAAAATAAGTTGGTTTGTTACAGAATCTGTCACTTACACCGCTTCCACACAATATTTACGCTCAACAGGAAACACTAACAGCACCTCAGAAAGAAATTCGCCAAACAGGGCTTTTAGCTAGTTGTAATTAAAACTTTTATAAGCCAAAATTAAAAATTGCCTTTAATCTTCTTTTGAAGATTTGATAATTAATTTTTATCGTTTGCTTTTTTTTTGAAGTTCAAAGAATAATGATGTATTTTTTTAAATAAGTATCTTTTTGAAGCCTCAATTTACATTTCGAAAAATAAATTCATATTTCATATTTTTTATGCATCTTTCTTCATTAATATATAATGAACCTTCATAATAACTGTGCTATTACAACAATCCAAATTGAATTATTACACAGAAATATTTTTTCAAGAACTTTATTTTTATTTTAAATTAAGTTTCTCGCACGTTTGATGTAATGGCAACAGTGAAAATATTGAATAAAAATGGAATTTGAACGTTATTTCAATGTAGATTATATTTTTAGTTATTTAAATTTTAAATAAACTTGCAATTAAAAAATTTTAATGAAATTTGGAATGTAGCCCAAGCTGATTTTTTGCTTCAAAATGACGTATCCCACTTGTTTGTGAGACTTTTGGTTCGTTCTGTGAAAGTGGGTGACAGACGGACGGACGGACTGCACGATTATAAAACCTTCCACTTTTTACGTTATAAACGTAGTGTGGAAGCTAAAATGAATAAATTATTTTTATTGGAAGTTTCCAGGGATGCCGCTGACTCATTTCAGCAACATATGCCTTTAATTTTTAAAGTTTGAGGACCTGTTTTTAAAACCTTTTTTTATACTATATTGAGGATATTGTTCCCTCAAGCCAAGACCCATTAATAGATAAAGATATGTTTTTCTGTGCTTTATTCCATTTTCTGTTAATTAAAAATTTAGCCTAATATTTGTAAGCAGGCCTTAAAAAAACAGAATTAAAAAAATAAGCAGTTTTTTATCTGCCTTTTTAATATATTTAAAAAAAAACTACAATAGAAATATTGCTATTATCAGCTTATATTTTATGTTAGTGTTTATTGTGTTTTTGCAGATAAAATAATAGAATTTACTAATGAAAAATTATAAAATTTAATGAATACATAGAGCTAATTTGTGAAAGCTAAGTAAATTATATGCTGCTGTTATGTTCACTTGTCTCTGTTGGCTCTGGCTTGAAGAAATATTTCCTATAGTCGTAATATGGCGAAACTGAAATAAAGAAAGAAATGACAAAATAAAGGTAAATTAAATAATTTACTCAAGATTAAAGCAACAAAAATATATACATTTTTTACAGTCTCTCATAAATGTACATACAATTATGATGACAACATATGTAAGAAACATAACTGTAAAGACTAATTGGAAAAATGACTACAATAAAACTACAGGATCTACACAAATAAGCTATATAGAGAATAGTAATGACTGCAAGCAATTTGTGCTCTTTAAAAGAACGATTTAAAAAAATCTTCATAATTGTGTAGAATCACTAATATTCTAAAAGAAACAGAAATTTAAAAAATGTATAGCATCAGACAGGCTTTTTTTTCGAATGCTAAATACGTATACGATTGGTTAATAGTTTGTTCTTTAGACATTTTAGCCCCTTACGCAATTGGACTTTTTCGGTAAAACTAAAGAATCGTGGCCGGATATTATACGCTTATTATAATTGGTACCTTTGGCAAAATTAGCAATGGTAAAGTTTCTTATTGTATCACGTTCTCCATACTGGTGTCATTCATTGGTTGTTTCGGCACGCGCCGGGGTTTGTTGTCATTCAACCTGGCGATATTTTTTAAAAAAACGCCAAATCCGGCCACGATTCTTTAGTTTAACCGAGTTTCTTAACTATGGATTTCATTTGGCTGCGGTCGTAATACTACACGCCCTCGAAATTGAAAAGTACCAAATTGAGTTTAATAGGAATTATTAAAACGTTATATGCTTAAATGATAAAAAAAATATTTTAAGCTCATATCAATGGTATTTTAACCGCATTTGTCTTAAGCTAAGAACACCAAATAATAAATTCATTTAATATCAATGTTAAAAAAAAGTTTTATGTTGTAACCAGTTTAATGAAATGTTTTTTTAAGAAAAGGTCACATTTAGAGGAGAAAAATTTAGGGGTAAATTTGAATTTTTATAGAACTCGAAAATTATGATGTAAGAAATATGATGTAAATACAATGCTCATCATCATATGAAATCACATTTAAATAAAATTTAACTAGTGGATACTCCTAAGGAAAATGCATTGGTACATTATTATAATTTGTTCAACTTTTGAACTGTAAAAATTATAAATAGCATTTTACACAAATAATGCACATGATAAAATAATCATTTAATCATGTCAAGTTAAGAGTGCAAAACTAATCTACTTTAACTAATCAAGGGCGCAAGTGTAGAAAATAATTTAATGGCGATCACTTGAACTTGCAAAAATGAACCCAAGCATATTTGGTGGGTTCAGAGGACAATTGAAACAAGTAGCAATAAAGAAAATTTTGCTGCTTAAAAAAGTTACAATGAACTAGAGCTTCACTGAATTAAGTGGATAAAAATTGGGTACATAATTTTAGAAGTTATTTGTTTTGTTTGAACACATTAATTTGCTTGTACCTTAGAGCCAAAAGAAGTAACTTCGATAATGAAGCCAGAATTCTTAGCTGATTACGTTTTTTTTACATAATATCTAGTAGACGTGTGCCATATTTTTTTGGTTAGGCAAATTCGTGCATAACTCATAAAAATAGTTATGGCATGCAAATTCAAATATTTTTGCAAAGTAAGACTGTTCACCGCCAACGATCTATAAAATATATTGGATAAACTCCTAGAGCCAACAGATCTCAGAAAACACGATTAATTTTGTCTCCCGCAAAATGGCGCACAGCAAAAATTTACGCCAAATAGCGATGCATTACATACCCTAAATGATAGCGATAAAGTTGTATAAAAAGCGTTCAAAAAGGCTAAAGACGGAGAAGATAATCTCCAGCTAACGCTTCATCGGTCGTGTATTCTTACTATTGAGCAGTTTATCCAGTATACATTATAGATCGTTGTTCATCGCATGAGAGTACACGGTTTGTAACCAGTTATGATTGGCTTTCTTCAGCATAAGCGGGCCATTCACATCTGGGAAAGCAGTTTCCGTAACCGACTACGGATTCTCATATGCGGCTAAAATGCGATCAACACAGTTAGCCCTTTTCGGAACTGAGATACAGACATACAAATAAATAACTCAATATTGAATTCTTCACTGAACCACATCGTGCAAACAATAGATGGGTTCTCAGCAATCCATGGCCATAAGACAATCAAGAGTCTATTTGGTGAAACAAAGTTACGAAGGTTTAGAAGTTTAAGTGGAATGCAAATCCATAATACTTGGTGGTGAGCTGTCGTAGGGCGAGCCGTGGGGTGGTGGCAAGCCCCCATGGGCCATCATCATGGGATGGCCGGGTAGAAGCATGGGCTGGGAGTGCGGAGATCTGAGCTGGGCGTAGCTTGCCATGTGGCCTAGTGTCATGTTGTCTGGGCAAGATAGGTTCTGGAGACCTGGTGTGCAGGAAGAAAATAGTCATGCAAGTGATTTCGTAATCGTAGAGTAAATTCAATTAAAAATAACATTTTATTTTTAAAATTAAAGAAAAAATGAAATACGTTTAGTCTTTTGTTATCAAGTTATGTACTTTGAATATAGTAATAGGATTTTTTGAATCATGAATTGGTTAAAATTAAACAAATTTAAATTCATGAGGTTTTTAAATATTTTCTTTTACATATATATATACAGCAAGTAAACTTGACTAAAATTTTACTGACTGGATAATTTTAATTTACAAGTTGGTACACAATAATAGTACTAGTACATAAAACAAACTTTACTATACATCTATAAAGGAAGGAGCCCTGTCTGTCTGGTTTCACGTATCAATCTCCCAGTTGAAACTTTGCATAAATAAAGTCATTGTACTAAGGGTAACATCCGTGAAACTCCGGTTTTATTAAGCTAGTTTATAAACAATAGTGCTTGTGATTTTAGCTCAGACAGAACCAGCAAATTAATTATTATTAAATTTGTATAAAGTTTCGCATTATTTCTAATATACTCACTGGATGATCTGATGTGCATGGGAGATGCTCCGTCCATCATGTAACCCATAGCAGAAGATTCAGGGCTGTAGCCCGCTCCGGGAGGGGCTATAGTTCCTCCTGCAGGAAAAGCAACGAATTTAAAAAAAAAAAAAAACGTATTGTACATTTAAAACGCATCATAATTTTTTCATATGGTTAGGGGCAAACTATCACAACCTGGAAAATTTAATTATTACAAAGAGTCAGAAGTAAAGTTTGCCCCTAAGGCTTATACACTGTTAATTTTCGGAATTAGGTTCTCAGGATTTTGTTTCCAAAAAAAAAACAAGAAGTTCTTAAAGAACTAAAATAGCCTACTTTCCTGTTACTTAAATACTTACTAAAATTCTTATCTTGAAAAAACTAGGTTCGTAACAGTAAGTGATATCAAGAACCGTTTTTCCACCTTAAATTTAAAATAAATTTCACTAAACGCAGCATCTAACTAAACACAGCATCTTTCACTAAACACAGTTTTATTTGCAGTCATAAATAAATATTTGATTTTTCGTAGAACAAAAACCAAGAAACTACTCCTCAATAAATATTTACTTGCTAAATTCGGCTAGTTTCATTTATTTTATTTCGAAAATTAAATAATTATAACTTAAATCGTTTGCAAAAATTTATATTTCAAAGAATAAATATGCAATATTTCTAAATTAATAAAGTGTTTGTTTTTTTGTTTGTCTGCAATATTCCTCGCTTTTAGATAGAATGAAAACAATTTATATCAACATACAAAGATCTCGTAGTGAAATATATATTTGACGTCATCTTAAATTGATCGATGTCTCAAAAATAAATTTATTTTAATTTATTGTCTAAAAGAATTAAAGTTTCTCAAGCAATTGTTGCGATGGCAACGGCGATATAATTCTAATAAAAATGGCTTCCTATGCTTTTTAAATGAGCATTAAATGTTGATGTTTTTTAAATAATTGAAGTACTTCGAATTCGAAATCTTTTCTGAGATTTTCAATGTATTCTAATTTCGATGAGCTGAATTTTTTGACGTATCTCACTAGTCCGTAGCATTTGTAGTTAAATTCAGCGATTTAAATGAATCGAAATTGAATTTCAATGCTAATTCAATGGGAAATTCGTCGTCAAATGGTCGATTTATGTCCGTCCTATCGTACAGACAGACGGACAAAAAGTATGAAAGTTGGGTGTCTGAGGTTATACCTTTCTAATAAAAAAAAGAATTTTTAAGATCGGATTGATAGAACTGATTTTGGAAGGGGGGTACGGACAGACAGACGGACGGACAGACGGACGGACGGACGGACATCGACCGCATGTCAATACCTACTTTTTCATTTTTTTTTAATTCTTCGAATTAAAAAAAAAAAGAAAAGTAGGCTAAAAAATTATAAATGGAATCATCAGAATACCGAAAAAATGCCGAAGCATTTCGCCGCACAGCCGTTGCAGATTCCATGAACAAATATTATGATGAAACTACGAACATTTTTTTTAAAAAAACAATGTACCTAAAATTTCCTAGAGTTACTATTTTTCAATGTCATGAAGTACAAATCAAATATATATAAATATATATATTTTTTAAAAGAACAAATATTTTACCAGATCTAACCATAAGGGAGTTAGTATTCTTAAATATGAAATATTTTTCAGAAATTTGTTTTCTAAATTCGAAATTTGTTTTGTAAATTCTACAGACCATGGGTAAATTTATAAATTTATTTGACAAGTTAAAAGTTTTCAATGGGAAAATTTTGTTTTTCGGTGCAAACCTTGTGCTTTTTTTTTAAATCTGACACCATAAAATTTCCCATAATGCAGGTTGTAGAAGATTTATTTTTGTGTGTGGGGAACTTTTATTCATTTTTAATGATTTCTAAATATAAATTATAAAATTAATGTAGGAAAAAAAGGCCCTTTATGCAGAATAGCTTACCTGCTCGATTGGATTGATCAATCATCGGCTGAACTATTCGTCTCCTAGCGTTTATGAACCTGAAATTAAATTGTATATTTTAACTTAATTGGTAAGATACGAGGAACATTCATGAATACTAAAAATATTGTTATTAAAGAAAAGTTGTAATAAAATGCATTTAAAAAGTGGATTAAGTAAATAATATGGAACAGATTGTCATTTTGATAAATCTACGAAAAATATTGCAAAATTTTCCCACCAATAATTCAGCTTCTGAATACATTTTTCAAATTGCGATACATTCTATAACCTCCGAATAATTTCAGTTATATCATTAAATCTAAATAAAATTTAACCCTAAACTAACAATCACCCAGAAATTGTTACAACTTAAAACTTCGCATTCGAATATAAAATTCATCCGCACCCTTTCCAGTACGGAAAATTACACGACCCCCAAAAAGCTGCCACATCCACGCACCGCTAGAACAAAGGACGATTTTTCAAAAATCGGAGACATTTTAACTCCGGTTCCATGGTTCCAATAATTCCGTTCGATTAGGCTCGCGGCACCAAATTTGGCGAGCGTGTCATCTTCCCGCGCTTCCTGATAGTGACACCCAGTGCCATTTATCGCAGGGGGGCAATAATTTATGGAGCGAAGAGAAAATCCCTGGAAATCGGTACCATAAATCATGATACGGGACCCCGGGAAAAGTTACTTTTTTTTCTTATTCGGGAACAATGCGGATGGGGCTGCCATATTTGGCTGTAATGCACATTTATAGTTAAAGCAAGCGCAAAACGGAATCTTTTTAAAATACGATGTAATTTTTGTTAATTCGGTTTATTTTGTTAGTTCGGATGGATCTACCACATTTAGGTTTTATTCACTTTTACCGTATTTTTGTTTTTGTGCAAATACCGAGATGGATTTACTTCGAAACATGTTGCAATTTTGTTATTTTAAGTTGTGTTAGTGCAATCGGCCGGTCCACTGGCGCAATGGTTAGTGTACTAGTCTTTGGAGCTGCTGGGCTCGGGATCGAATCCCGGTAAAGGCATGGATGTTTGTGTTTGTCAATAAATGTTATTTGTCTATGTGTTTGTGGCGTCCTTCTTTGTGTGTCTCTTGTGACTGTCTCTTCTGGCGAGCGGGGTAATGGGCTATATAGCCTACGCCCTTCCCTTCTAGAGGGAGCAATCACTGTCATTTGTCATTTTTTGTGTTAGTGCAATCGCATGTATCTATTAATTTAGTAGTCGCATTCTAAGTAACTTCAGATTTTTTTATTTTTTTTTTTTGAAAGGTACGACACCAAATTTAATACGTTTTGGCCTTCTGCCTGTACGTATGACTTCTTATCCATCAGTCCATATTTTAGTGCCACTTTTAAATTCCGTTCGAATTCGTCCAGTTTTAATTTTTTTTGTATTAAAAGTATGGCATCAGAATACAATATTTTATACTTTTCTCCCCCTGTCATGTCCGTATCCTCCCTTAAAAAAAGCTACCCTCCTTTAAAAGAACTATGTTTTCACCAACAGTTTTCAAAGTTAGTAGGAAAAGAATGGCAACAGAAACATATCTTATATTTTTTTGTCTGTCCATCAGTCTGTCCGTATTACAAGCGTTTTTGTTAGCATTGAAATAAGAGGAAAGTTCAGTAATTTATTTCTTTAAGAGCTTCTTAGTTATCCCAATGTCGCTATTGAGATCCTGTAGAAGTTGTTTTCCTTTTGTAATACCATCTCGGCAGGAAATACAACATTCAATGGAGAATGGTTGAATTTGTACGGCCAAAGTTTTCGCCTTGGTATATTTTTAAGGAATTTCGATATAGATTTTAAATTGTTGAAAATACATGCATTTTTTTTTTAATTTTGATGTGAACAAGCCTTTTAAAATTTTAAGTTTATATTACTTTTGTCTATTAAATTTTAAGCAACAAGTGCCCTAAAAACACACAGATTTTCGCGATGTCAGATTATATTTACACGTACTTATTATACTGAGTTTGGTTTTGGTAGTATAAAATTCACACCAGAGCTACAAGAAGGGGGGAGGGTTATTGGCGACGGACTCAGTTTTCAATCGCAGTCAACAGCCGAGGCTCTTCTAGTACCCATCGCAACCTTATATTGAAGTCGTACGAGGCATTATGATAGATGTTAACTGAACTAGTCCCATATACAGGAGAGGTTGATTTAGTTACACTAGCTCTGAGCGTCTATTGGCGATTGGAGTCGAAATTTATCTCTAGTTTGCTGAAACGTACACTCGAATGTCGTAGAACAGTCTGTTTTTTTAAATAATTTGTACGATATTTCAAATAATAACATTGATTGTACACTCTTAAAAACAAAAGAGTGTGAAATCCACTCCAGTTGGAGAAGTGCATTTTCTACACCGTAAAGGCATGCATATTTACTCAGACTGAGTTAAAATCACTCGTTTGGAGTGATCCTGTTGGAGGTTTAACACACAAAGGATCCACTCCAAAAGGAGAAGTGCATTTTCCAGTCTGGAGGAGTGAAATCCTCTCAGACTGAGTTAAATTAGGAGTGTTTGTTTTAAGAGTGTACGTCATTAGTACAATTACTAAATTTTTATGCCCCAACACATTCCCCCTTAATAAAATTGTCTTAAGCAAAACCCACTATATAAATAATTATCTTAATAACCAATCCATTTCTTATTTCATTGACCTTGTTAATAATCTGTCATTTAATCTGTCCCAGTCTAATAATCCTCTCATAGCAATATTTTCTTTGATACTTTTTTTAAGTTAAAATGTGACATCAATTCTCTTTTTTTGTAATTAATATATAGATTATGAACAAAGATGTTAATGGTGTTCACTAAGTCCCTGTTAATTTGTTACACTGTGTTTAGATTTGCTAACCACTTTTTTTCGCCAACCACAAACAAAACCCTCGCCAAAAAAAGGCAACCCTACAGGGTCCCAAAAGCGGGGAGCCCAGTGGAGCAGAAAGACGGGAGGGAGCATCGGCGATAATCAAGTTAATGAAACGAAAGGAGAAGTAACCGCCGCGGTGACTGGCCGCTTTTACACGGGGCACCCGCGCACGGCCCATTTGTATGGCACCCCACTCCCCAATTCTTTTGCCAAGAATAACAAAGTGGTGGGATTTTGATACGATGATGTCATTAATAGGGCACGGGATCGATATCGGGAGATTTTAATCGGAATCGTGTTTTGTTATTGTTGGAGTGGAAAGTGCAGATATGCGGAAAAAGAAAAAGGATTAGAAGGGATTTCGTGTGATTTGTTGCTGGTTGAAGGGGTTTTGTTTGTTGTTGTGGAAATGACTTTCTTTTTATTAGTAATCACTTTAACTTCTTCACTAGCAAAAAAAAATCCTACACATCTGAAGAGTACAGGGGAAGAACTGCTTGATTTGTTAGGAGTCTTCCCGTAATTGTGTCTGCTTGGCGGACATTGTCTACGGGAAACCGGTTTTTCATTCGCGGTACAAATATCGTAACTCGTGTCTACTGATCTCAGGGTTGCCTCGAAAGAAAAAGAAAGCGAGTACCGGTTTCTTTACACCAGTTTAGGCGATTTCTCGCTATCATAGCCAAAGAGGCCTATTGAGGAAAGCCTACGAAATCAAGCGGTTTTCCCATGTACAGGGGCGGCGGCAGCAGGGGGGCTAGGGGTGCTTCAGCACCCCCGTCGGGGAAGGCTAGCACCCCCGTCGGGGAATTTTTTAATTTCGTCGGGAAAATTAGTCCTTAAGTTTTAAATTTTTTTTTATCTTTCATTTTTATATGTTAGTTTGGTTAAAATGTCGGAAAAAATTTGGTCGATAAAACAAAAGCCCTTTAAAAGTTTTAAAATTCATCACTACTTTGCATATTTTAACACAGTCCTGGTTTGTGCGATCGAGCCCTTATCGAAATACATCCCTTCCGCAAGATTTTCCATTCCACGGGGGGCGAGGAAAACGATATCATACACCACAACACCGTTCTTCATGGAGTGGGGATTGGGGTATTGGGGAACCCTTATCTTCAAACCAGCGGGAGGTTTGCAGAGGAGCAGACTGCTTGGTTCTTAATTGGGAAAGTTTGGTTAGTTATGGGGAGGGTGGTTTCGCATTACATAGTTAGGATAATCTGGGATTGTACTGTAGAGAGGTATCTGGATTCAGTTCGCGTTAGTAAACTCTTCATCACGAACTCGTAAATTTTCGACAATGATACATGATGCTGACATGTTTTTTCCGGTCTAAAATGTAGTTTTACCCGAAGTGTTAAAGGGATACCAAAAAGGGGGTAAACAATTCTCAGAAAAAGGAAATTTTGGTGATCTTCTGCTATTGGTGAAGACAGATGTGTCGTCAGAATAGAGGGCTATTGGGAAAGAAAAATGCAAAAAAAATAGTACCATCCGATAATGCTACAGTATTTTGAACCAGTTCACGTGTTCAACCAACGTTCGTTTTCTTTAGGTTAAAAAAGTGTATAAACTTTTATTTTGCGTAGATTTTTGGTGAATTTTAGCAGTAAAATTAATGCAGTAGGTTGCTCCGCTTTTTAAACACGAATTCGAAATAGATTTTTTTTTTTGTTTTAATAATTTGGTTATGAATTATAAACGAGGGAAAGGTTCACGTTTTAAGGTTGAATATTGTTTATGTGCAGAACAATTTGACAATGACTATGTAAAAAAAAACACACAGCTTTTGAAATATCAAGATTATGAAAAGCAAAACAGGAATATTCCGTTCGTAGAAGTTGGCGTAAAAAAAAGGAAAAGTCCATGGGAATCGCTAAACCATGAAGACGATCAAAAAAGATCTCTCTAAAACCGAAGGTACGTAAAAAAATTATAATACATTAATGTTCGTATTTATTTCAACGTACAAAAATGGTATAATTCTTTTCTCCAATTTTAGCTTTCACACTACGTTTATAACGTAAAATGGGGAAGGTATTATAATCGTTCAGCCCGTCTGTCTCTTACTTTCATAGCCCAAGCAAGAAATTTATTCACAAAAAGATTCTTTGATTGTATGATGATGATATGAAATGTATTCTTTCTATTTTAAAGCGTGCAATAATCCATATTTATTCATTAAAATATAAATTATTCTAGCAACCGATAATAAATTAATTTCGAAATAATTACGATAACTTTCGAAAGAAAATAAATAAAACTAGTCAAACTAATAAAAAATAATTTTTAAGATCCGGCGGGTAGGACCGATTTTGGAAGGTAACTGAAGAAGGGACTCAGCATGCCAGTACTACTTTTCCATTTTTAGCGATTTTATAGATGTCTGTACGCTCGGACGGACGGACACTTATCTACTGTCTGTCGGCGAATTAACCTTAATTAGTATTAAAATGTAATTTTACCTAATTTTAATCCGCTGTTGCCATCACCAATGGCACAAGAAACTTTATTTAAATATAATATTTGGAAGTAAAATTTATTTTTGTTATAAATCAGTTTGGAATGGATTCATTGATTGTTCATTATTATTAGTTTACTAAGAAAACGGCTAAGAAATTGCATTATTTCTAAATAAAAATATTTTTAGTTTTATGTTATATTTCTTTTTTATTAGGGCACTTTAAATAAATTTCATGTTTTCCTCGCAATAAATATTTTTTAAAAAATCAGGTTTTTGAAGATTTTATGTTGGATACATTTTCATTAAAAAATGTAAAACAAATTGTTTTTTTTAGTGAATTTTTGTAATATGTGAATTTTTAAATGAAAATTTCAATTTTATATTATGTATGTAGTTCTACATATGTCTAGTTAAAGTTTAATTTTATATATTGAATTGAAACGTATTTGACATATTTCTGATTGATCTCTGACATAATTTGACAGTTAATTATATAAACTTAAGGTAGACCAGTACCTTGGAATTGAGGGAAATTTTTTTTATTGCATAATCCAAAAATAGACATAGTGCAGAAAACGTATACCAGATTTCAAAATTCTACTAGTTTGAAAAACGATCCAATTGTGCTGTTTAAAAACCCTTATCTTCGAAATTTCTACAGTTGACACTATGTTAAAATGCTTTATGTATCAAAATCTTATATGTATATTTTTTTTCATTTCGTCACAAATTAAAAAAAGTGTAATGCTTTTTTATTAATTTGCATAGATTTTAATAATTTTTTTTGTAATACATTTAGCATATTTAACAGAACCAAAAAATGTTGAGTAAAGTAGTCTAGTTTTTTTTTTTTATAAAAAGCAGTTTGTAATTGAAAATTCAATTTTTAATTTTTTTAAATATAATATATATTAAAAATTAAAACTAGTATGTATTTTTAAAAAAAAAACAGCATTTTTTAATATCACCATTACACAGTTGTAAAATAAAAAAAAAAAATTAAAGTTGTAACTTAAAAGGAGTTAGGATTAAAATATAATTAATTAAAAAAAGTGTAGGTTGTAATAATTTTTCTTAACATTATGCGATGGTTATACTAATATACTCTATAAATGTAAAGTTATAGTTTTAAAATTTTTGCACCAAATTAAAAAAAAAAACATGTTTATCCTACGGATCTACATTAAAGAATTAAGGTAGTTTATTTTAAATTATACTTTAGCCCCCCCGTCGGGGTAGGTCAGCCCCCCCGTCGGGAAATTCCTAGCGCCACCACTGCCCATGTATTCTTCATTTAGTCTTTATGTGACCATTTATACATATTTTCAAACAATCAAATATTTAAAAGTTCGTTTTGCAAGCAATTTTGAAAATATTGTTTAACATTTGCCGAGGCACGTCAATTTAGTGGAGTGTGAAGTCTAAGAAGAAACAAGCAGAAAACAACAGCTCTGGTATTTTTTTGTAATTAATAGTCCATTCTAACTTTTGTTTTTACCCAAAATGTTTTATAAATTAACCGCTGAATTACTTTTGGCAAGAACTCGGAAATCTGCTTGACCTTTTTGGTAGGGGGGGAGACGGGGCTAGTTTTCTAAAGAGTTACGTTTTCTACTACTTTTTTGTTATAGGTTTTATACTGAAAACGAGTCAATAACCAATTTTTTTTATTACAGAAGTTTAAAAAAAGAACTGTGTTTACTAAATTGTTATGTTGTTATCCCACAAACGGAAAGTTGTATTACAAGAAAATTGTCTATGTTATAAGCATTAACAAAAACTTTTAAATTTAAACTCCAAACAATTATTAGGGGGGCGGGGAGTATACTATAGTTTTCAAGTGATTGTTGAAGTGTTTTGTGTGTCAAAACTAACGTTATTCCCCGTCAATTCAATTGTAAAACACATCGTACATTAACAGGAATCAAAAGCCGTTATTATTCAATTCAACTAAGTGTTGTTTTAAAATTAATCGTGGATCTGTTTTGTTTAATTACAATATGAAAATGTATATATTTATTAAGTTTCTTTTTTAATGTGTTGAGGTTTTCCTGGATCAAAATAAAAAGTGGAAATTGTAGCTTCTGCCGTTGGAGAGCTCATTTGTAAAGAAATACTAAGTAAGTTCAATAACAAACTTCACTATAAGAAATCCTTACTAATAAAATAATAATTGCTACAATATGCATGCACATACAAAGAAAAGATCCTATTCGTGCCTTAACCTAAGCGTTAAACCAAGCTTTTCCCGAAATTTATACACCATTTTTTTTTTCAGTAATAGCAAATCTAACAGTACAAATAATAATTTGTATTGATGTCTTAATTTTTTTTTCTCAGCTGGGAAGGAGATAAGATCATATTTTTAAGAAGAAACGTTTTACATTTTTAAACTGTTTTTTTTTTAAATACACAGCGAAAACAACCATACATTTTTGTTCGTTTCCAAGATGCTCAGAAGGTTAAAATGCCGACAAGATCCACCCAAAACCGAGATAATACCCGTACAATGTGTAGAGTAATCCATTCCTGGGCATACAATACCGGAGCGACAATTAGTCTTCATTTGCTCCGACAGGGATCGGCCGAGGGCATTTGCGGAAGGCAGGGCAAAGTACGTAATAAATCGAATGCAAGACTTGTGCAAGACCGGCTTCCAGAGAAGAGGGGAGTTTTATATTAAGACTAATGGACCGGGCTAAAGAGCCAAGAAATGTTTCGTTTAGAATTTTTCAGCGGGAAAGGGGATTTCTAAAAATTGAAGCGAGGTTGATTTTTGGGAAGATATTGGTAGTGGAACTCCTTTTCGATTCTTCAACAAATGTATCATATTTGTGCAGCTCAACTGAAAACAGATTTTTTTGTTGATAACATAAGAGTCAAAGTGCTTCTGTGTTAATCCAATGGAAAGAAATATTTTCTAAGCCACATTTCTCCTCCTGTATTGAATATTTTAACACAAATATTTTAAAATGATAAGTGTAACTGACTTTCAGGTTTCTATAATCCCACTATTTTAAATTAGTTTGAATATTGTGTAAATTTATCCATTGAAATCTTATTAAAAAATTTTCCAACAATTTTAAACGTGATAATAAAAATACCTGTAAGTCAGTTACATTTATCATATAAAAAACAGTAAAAATATTCAATACAGCCGGGAAAATGTGGTATCGATTTTTTTTTAATCTTATTGGGTGAATCAGATGCAGTTTGGTTTGGACACCCCAGGGTAATTAGGTCTCACCCGCCCTTAAGTTACCACGAACTTAAAGAACATCTTCTTGAGTCGTTTAATTTTTTAAAAAAAGTCAATAAAAACATTTTCGTGCATGCTGTTTCTATTACTCAAGTGTTGAAAGGAAGACTATTTCATATTTTATTATCATAACACTAGCAGACTAATATTATTTTGTTTTATGGTTATTTAACCCTTAAAGTCCCAGTGATGTCATTTAACATCATCATGTTTCTGATCATAATTTTTAAAAAAATGATGTCAGCCCTATTTATTGGGATGAATAAAAATGATTTCTAATGGAAAAAGTTTGAAAAATCGAATGATGCGCTTTTTGATACCCTAAATGTCTATAGACGATCAGAATTTCTTCCCTAAAATAATAATTCCAAATTGTGATTGGGACTGAAAGGGTTAAAAAGGTATTTTTTTACAGCTTTTACCAGTGGCGGAGAAAGTATTTAAAAAGTGTTGAGTTAAAATAAGGAAATGTTAAGGATTTACATTATGTATTTAGTTAAGAAATAAACTAGGGCTGAAGGTAAAAGAACTATTTTTTCCACACCGTAACAACGAAACCAAAACGAAATTAGATCCCCGAGACCCACCTCCCTTCGACTAACCTCTTAAATATTAAGATACAAACAAACCCTTAATTTTCTTTTAACTTTTCCCAGAAAACAACACGCCCAACCTAAAAATCCCCAAACAACTGCTAAAAAAAATCGGGAAAAGGAAATCCCCAAGATATAAAGTTAAAGGGGACAAACAGAGTGCCGTACTGTGTACCTTTCCAGGACGTATTACCTGTCACAGGGTGGTACGACCGTTACCCACGGCAACGGCAAAAATCACTTACGTTAATGCTCGCCAAAACGTTAAGCCAAGTTAACGTTACGCCCGGGAAAAAGAGGTTATTTTTCATAATTTGCAGCCGATGCTCCGTAATCTGTAATTGCAGGGGCAGCCATTGATTCCTTGGGGGACTTAAGCCCCAGCGCAAATCGCGATTGATGGTCGCTGTCACACGGAAAATCCCTCGCACCCCCTTCACACACACACACGCCCCGGTTGCCGGATTGGATTCCGGGATGCCATTATTTGGCGAGGCATCGCGATGGGATGTAGCCGCGTTTGCAGCCAATAAGCATGTAGAATAGCCTGACCAGATTTGTTTCAGTGGTTACATAATTGACTAGGAAATTATCACTACGTTTTATTCACGTAATTTTCGTCTGAAAGAACAAACTAATAAAACTTATGTCAATTTAGGTAATGTTTACAGTCAGATAGTCGAATACTAAAGTAAACTTTACAAAATGCAGTTCGTATGGTCACTCTACCGAAGAGACTAAAGGGACGGAAAGGAAGTAGAGAGGGTCAGTAACTATCCCACACACTCTTAAAACAAAAGAGTGAAATCCACTCCAATTGGAGAAGTGCATTTTCGACACCGTAAAGGCATGCATATTTACTCAGACTGAGTTAAAATCACTCGTTTGGAGTGATCCTGTCGGAGGTTTAACACACAAAGGATCCACTCCAAAAGGAGAAGTGCATTTTCCAGTCTGGAGGAGTGAAATCCACTCAGACTGAGTTAAATTAGGAGTGTTTGTTTTAAGAGTGCAGGCACAGGGGTCAAAAAGAAACATGTTTCTGGTCGTCCGTCTAATATTTTAAAGTATTTGGTGATCTAATTTTTTCTCCAAATGTCTATACCAAAACCGACTTTAAGTTTGCAGTATACAAATGTTCTACGAGAAAGAGGGTAAATAGTTCTCATTTTCGAGTGTGAGAATCGAATACAAAAAGGTATTTCTTATTCAATAAACAAATTTATTTGTTATTTCAAGACATAAATTTATTATTTTATTAGTTTT
This sequence comes from Hylyphantes graminicola, assembly GCA_023701765.1. NCBI lineage: Eukaryota > Metazoa > Arthropoda > Arachnida > Araneae > Linyphiidae > Hylyphantes > Hylyphantes graminicola. The sequence continues at coordinate 53,022,204 of CM043119.1, forward strand.
GCTTCAGTTAGAGAGTTATTTTAATTATTTGTTCCTTCGATTTTGACGTAGCAGGGCGCACGAATATCAGGGTCAAAGGAGCAACCAATAGGAGCAGGCGAAATTTCGGCGCCAGCAGCGTTGTTTACGCAGTTTCCTCCACCTAGTACATTTCTCTGCTGTAAACTTAGGTTTTTGTATAGAACTAGGAGATTTCCTTTCGTCTTTTATTATACTAAGATTTATTTGTAATTATAATCATGATAAATTGATTTTATGAAATAATAGAGAATAATAAGAAATAAGATAAGAAATGTTTTTTTTTTTGTTGTTGTTTAAATAGAAACTTAGTGCTTAGCTGCCAATGACATGTTCATCACGTTGGTTAACTTTCGTATTGCGAATCTATGCTCCAGCCGATAAAGTGAGATTATGGGATCATGTCGCAATTTTTCTTCGGAAGTATAAGAATTGCGACATTAGCCCTGTACCCAACAAGATTGCAATAGAATATGAATAACTAATTTTTACAAACGCCCGTCTTCAACGTGCTAAATAATATTTAACCTAACAAGAATTATGTTAAGACCAACAAATATATCCTTTTCCATAGTTTTGTTTTTCAATCGTGTAACATTTACAGATTAAATATAACAATTATTAATATTTAAAATCTTTAGTTGCTGAATCGGTAACTTTTATTTCATAGTTTTTATTTATATAATTTAAGTTTAAACAATTCTAAAGAAAATGCCCTTTTTTTAATATAAAAGTTTTATTTACTGGTCAAAGTAACATAAATGAAAGGAAGAATTTGAATAGCACCATTGTAAAGTTTAGGAGGTTGTCAAATTGTTAAAAAAAAATTTAACCTGCTGAATATTTAATTTTTTAATCACATGAAGTTGTGTGCTATTGTATGCTAACAATGATTCTATTACTGTCATATTAATACTTTTATAAAGAAATCATAAAACATACTATAAAAGATACGATCATTAATATAGCGTATATATAACCCCCAAAAACGTCCCATACCAAAGTTATTAAGTGGCCGAAATAAAAATAAACCAAACTAGAAAATTATTTGCAACCACATCTCGCCAAAGCATCGATAAGTGCGCCAAGCCTGACAACCCTTTCGATGGCAGCCGTCCTTCACCCCTTTCGGGCCATTCCTTTCTCCCGCCTCCGGATGGTGAGTGGGAGGCGCAAGAGCAACTCCCTCCATCCCTTTGATTGGCAGGAGAGATGATCCAACCTCTTTCGGCCCTTATCTCGGCCCGGTTGGGACAAAAGTTTTGGAAGACGATAAGGCGAGGACTTGACATATGTTGGTCGTGTTAAATTAGACTTGTAAGAAAAATGGACAAGTACGAGGGGGAAGATATGATTCGGGTTTTGTGAATCAATATAAAAACGTATATAGGCCGTTTACGTAAGTAGTATTTTACATTATAAAAGTGTCGTACAGAGTTCGTAGTCTACACGTTATGTAATGTATAAGTTCTAAATACAAAATATTCATGCAGCTGATACAATTACACTGATATCAAACCTACACAACCACAGGTAAACGATTAAAATTTAAAAAAAAAAAACCTTTAACGACCCATTTCGGAATACCATGAACATTTTCTTTACAGAATGAAAAGTTAGCTTAGGATTAGTCTTTAAAATTCGTTTTATCGCACAAACTAATTTGTATTACATAAATTAATCAGTACTGTAGTCTTCATTTGACCTATATTTTGCTTATTTGGATTAACTTAAGCAGGAAGCTTATTTATTAAAAAAATTAACTTACATTTATTGTTGTAAATAATCGTTAATGAGGTAAAGCAACAATTTTTATAAATAAACGCGCACGATTACTTTTTAATGCTCCCAAGAATATTTTTATTTTGACAATAACTTTGGAGAATTTGTCGAATAAATTTACTGTTCACTTACCAATTGTTAACTTGCAGAATAGTGAGATTGGTATCTTGGGCCAGCTGTTTCTTTTGATCTTCAGAGGGATAAGGATGCTAGAGAGAAAAAAAAATATATTTACAATGTTTTTTTTAATTGATAACTTTAGTAATTAACTGGTAGTTAGGTGATTATCAGTCAACTTCAAATTTAATTTCTAAAAATTAAAAACAAAGTAAAAGAGTGACCGATTTTAATCCTTTCAGTCAAAATGACAATTTGGCATCATTTTAGAATTTTTTTCTGATCATCTATTGCCATTTATGATATCAAAAAGCACATCATCCGATTCATCCAAATTTTTTCGATCAGAAAATATTTTTTATTAATCCCAATAGATGTCAGCCCAATTTTTTAAAATTATGATCAGAAACATGATGATGCCAAATGGCATCACTGGGTCTGAAAGGGTTATATTCTATTTACCTCCTGGGGTAGAACTGAAAATAACTTCTCTAGCTGTCAAAGTAGCAAAGCATTGTCAAGGCTTATCTGGAAGCCGTTTATTACAATATAAACTATTCTATTTTAAAATAATAAAAAAAAAGTCAACCAAGAGCTTTTGTCTAACAATTTTAGAAGAGGGACAGCACTGATAATCACTGAATTACAAAATAAAAAAAGTAGTTTTTTTTAAAAAAAAAAGTTCAGACTTTTTAACAGATAACAAAAAAAATTACGTTTTCAAGGCCAAAACGTTGGATTTTTCATATAACAGACTAAAAGCGTTCCCAATTTTTTTTTTCTGATAACAGAAAACCAGGGGAAAGCAATAAAGCGTTTTCATGTTAAAATAAAAATTAAAGATTTATAGATATAAATTAATTTAAATGCATAAAAAAATATTGATGGTTTTTAGATTTTACGATTAGAAAATTAAAGTCAAGTAAAAAGTTAAAGTATTGTTGAAATTTGATATAAAAGAAGTTGTGTGACTTCAAGCTTTGCTGGAGATAAATCGATGGCGTTTTCTTTTTTTTTATTTCACAAAATCAAAATTATTCACTCCAAAGACAAGTAGCCAATTTTCACTTTAAACTTTTTCTCTTAAAAAAATTAATATTTTTTATTCAATATACTTCATAGCTTACATTCTGTTCAATGTATTTAAGGCATCAAAAATATACAAGAACTTAAAATTTCAAGTTGACAAAAAATCCCCCATATAACTTGAGATATAATCTTCCAATTTTTAAATAAAATTATGTGAACCCCAATGCATGAAAAACTTTAAATATTTAAAAATATTTTTATTGTGACTTCAATATTTGTAAAGAAATAAATTTATAACCATGCATACCAAACACATTTGCCCTCCTTCTCTCCCCCCATCCCCACAAAAGAAAAACTTCCCTTATATACAGAGCCCCAAATGCATCCAGCATTCCCAGCATTGCTCTTTCTCATCAATCTTTATTTAAACAAGACAAATGCTCATCATTTAATGTTAAATCCAATTTCGTTCCTCCCCAGACAATTTGCGACGACAAAGGATCCGATTCATCAATTACAACTCGCATTAGAGGCCATTGTGTTTTTTTTCTTTTGGCTTGCAGTGCGGTCATTTTAAGAAATATATAAAAGAAGGCGTATTGAGAAATTACTTCTACAAGAATTTTTTCAAGGGAATATTTTAATCTGGATAGTAAAGTTTGAAAAAAAAAAAAAAAAAGCTGTCAATAGGCAGTTCGAACGACGGGGAGTAGCATGGTTTGTTTGTAGGAAAGACAATGCTTGACGTACAATCTTAAAATTAGGAGTTAAAATCCACTCCAAAAGGAGAAGTAGCTACATGAGAACTATTGGCAACAGGCCGTATAATTTTGAAGCATGGCCATGCGATGAGGAGGACTAATGGTAACACCAAACGTTACATCCAGACTATTTAGGAATAAATGTTTACACTTTAATACTTCTTTTTCACACAATGATATTCTCTACATTGTATATAATATACTAGCTGCTAGTTAGACTATACTAAGCTGTATATTCAAACGTATTTGTGATTACTTTATTTAAACAAAACACTAAAAAACTGATGAAATATATTAAGAACAAATAAGAGAAAAAGTTTTCGAATCAGCTGTCTAAAGAAAAGGCATCTCACAAAAAAAGTAACATCCCAAGAGAAGTATATATTATCGAGTAGCAAATGTGTCAACGTTTTGTCAAATTATACTAATCTATTTCTTACGTGTCTGTTCAGCTTCGATTGCCACAACTCTTAAAAACTAGTCAATCGTGTAAACACCATCTTTTCAGAAGGTATTGACCAAAATCACTCAAGTTTGAATATCTTTGATTAAAATTTTATTATTTTGACGGTAATTTAGCTTATTACGAAAAATATAGGAAGCTCACATATTAAAAAAAAATCGGCCAATTTAAACAATTTTTTAAAAAAAATTAAATTTGATCCCAAGTGTTGTAACGTTCAAAAGACGTACATGTGCACGGTAAAATGCAGTTTAAAATGATATAGTGTTTTTATTACAGAAAGTAAATCCGTAATTTTCAAGCTCAATTGACTGCAAAATATATTTAAAGGCAACTACAGAATTTTCAACGTGAAAACCAATTGACTCTGCAATACTGCATTTCAAAATTATACACGACAACAAGTAATGTCCACTCAAATTTCTCAGACCATCCACCCTCAACACTTTTACCCTTCAAATGACCCCTGCAGCCCAAAAACCACCCCTTTAAAATTCCAGTTGTTTTTCGGCGCCTGCAAAAGAAAAACAGCAACCTCAAACGAGGATATATAGACTCGGGGAAAAAAGGCCCATGAACCCTTATAAAAGAGCAACAGAACCCAGTGAGTAACCGGAGCCCCTGACATTTATTACTGGCGATAATTCACTTCCACCGCCGCCAAGAGTAATATTTTCCTTGCCAATGGCGCTGCAAAAAGGACATCGGAAACCGCGTATTAGGATGACATATTTATGACTCCCAGGAAAGTGCTAACGAGAGCTGACCGCTTTGAGTGTCCAATGGCCCCCTTTGTTGGATAGCGGAGGTCAAGGAATAAATCCGGCCCGCGTGCTGGGAAATACGAATAGGCCCCTAATCAGGGCTCTGCCGTCGTAAAGAATTAAATTGGACGCAGACTGAACTGGGAAGAGGGTTCTTGGAAGTGTCTGGTTTTTATGGGAAATGGTTGGATGTTTCCGTATCATGTGGTGATATCGAAAAATGGTACTGTGTTTGAGGTTTGGTTGACGGGAAAGAAAGATTGTCAGATTTCTTACTTTACTATTTTTTTTGCTCTGTCTAGTTCTCTTAATTGATTAGACTTTCCTTTAATTCCAATTACGAACATGCATGCCAGAAGCAGGATTAAAAGCCAGAAACTTGGGAATTGAAGGCCAGTGTCCGTTCGATGAAAGTATCCAGAATTTAGATTAAAAGCAGATATCATTCGTTCTAATAGAATACGAAATATTTTTCAACTTAGGCTTTTTGCAGTAGGAGAGCAAATACAGTTACACAAACTTAAAACCCTGTTTAACTATTACTCTCTCGCTCTCTTCTTCACTTATATTCGTAAAAAAATTATTTCGACTCAGAATTCTCTTCTACATAAAAATACTTCTGTATACCACTCGTTTTAACAATACTAACTTATCATTTAAAAGCATACATAAAATGCATCTCAACAGTAGGGGAGAGTGTTGTACCTTGGGACGCTTGTACCTTGGGACACTGACAATTTCTAAGAATCTATTTTCAATATTCATACATTGTTTATTTCTAATATAGTAGCCTTAACCAACAGACATCATCAAAATCAAATTTAATACTAGCATCATTGAATTGATGAATTGGTGACAAAAAATAATATTTCAATTAAAAAAAATATATTATAGAGGAATATATTGGTGTGTTGAATTGCTGCTTTCAAATTTTTGTTTTGACTAAAATTATCGAAGAAAAAAATTAAAATGTAAAAATTGTCCCAAGGTACAACACTCTCCCCTATGTCAAAAACTATTCACTAACAGTTGCCAATCGGATTTAAAAACTTCACCACTCGTTTCCCTCCACCCGTGTTGCCAACATTCCTCCAGAAATTCCACCAAATTTATGGTAATTCGGTGTCATGTGGCTCAGCGGATACGAGCTCGTCCCTCCCCACTTGGATGTCAATTACCACCAATCATCTTCGTGACGGGGTCCGTAATTCGATTCATCTACATGCAAGGCTTAGCTCCCCCCCCCCCCCCCCTTAACTACCCATATCGTCTGGCCACATTGAGATAGAGAAGGGTTTTGGTACATGATTATGATAAGATCCCCCCTTTGAATTGTATCATTATACTATAGATACTGAGGAGTACGGTAGTGAATCAGTATGAATTAGCTTGGGTTAAGTGAGTGATAAATATTGACAATGAGTATCAATTGATACTTCTGTGACGCATTAATTCATCGATTGGTGATATGTACCTTTTACTATTAACTAGTAGTTATAATTGATGATTAAATAGTTGATATAATTTTAACCGAAGACTTTGTCGTATTGTAGATAAGAAACATATTTAACTTGAATTTAACTCAATTTTCTCGCAATTGTTCAATGCTTTTTCAGGGAAAAGTACAGTGATATTTGGGGATATCCTTCCACTCCGTGTGATGTGTCAAAATGACTACATCCCTTTTAGGAGGTTTTACAATATCACTATTTTGAAGGAACAACATTCAAATAACACCAAACTCCCTTTTTTTATCAATCGTCGTCATAAAAAATCAGACAAAATCCGTTAAGCATTTTAAAATATTTTATCACATTTAATTTGGTAATCAGAAATTGGACTGAAAAATTTTGCTATTAAAAACACGTATTACCATACATCAATCCTTTATTTTACATTATATCAAACTTATTAATTATTGATAAGTGCAAATTGTGTCATTTATAAACATTTGACAAGACCTTGGATATATGCAAAAAAGAATGCAAGTTAATGCAAATATATGAATAAGAGTTAAGAGATGAAACTCAGATAAATTACTCATCTAATTGGTAATTTATACAGGTATAAACAAAATTACATTCATGCTAATATTGTCTGACAAATGCATTTCAGAAGTCTCTTTAGAGAAACATTTAAATTACCTTATGCCAAGTGAACCACATCAATAAGGAACACCTTCTCATTTGAAAAAGTATCACTTAAAAAACTCAGTAATCGAAATTTCTCATTTAATAAAATTACAATTAATTACTCATGTAAATGATAATTCACATGCATAAAAAATCTGACATTAATGCAAATATTGTCTGACAACTGCATATGCTTTCTCCCGAGAAAGATATTTAAATTGCATTATAGGAACTGAACCAGTTGAATAAGAATTTTAGAACACTTTCATATTTGAAATACAGATTTATCAAGTACCAACATGCTACATTTCTACCTCAACGTGAAAGGAACTTTCCAACAAACTATACAGTTTCGTCAAGTTCTGCATCATGATTCGTTATCTCCAAGACCAAATGTGTAGGTTTTTTTCTGAAACCCTTCCGCTCGGGTTGTCAAGTTGATGGTGATTTTATTAGAGGTTCGTCCGGGGAGAGGCATCGTTCTTCAAGAGGTAAATGTATGCAGAAAAGCAACCCCCGCGGAGCGTTCCTAGTGCCTCGCCAAACCGACCGAACTGAAACTCACGCATAAATTTCACGCAACTTCGAGTTTTATTCGAGTCCTCGCCACTTTGGAGATCTGCTTTACAGGATTCCGAGCTGCCTGTTGAAGCCGGATATGGAGTTAAAGAATTCTTTGAAAGGGACATAGCGTCTACTCTCAGTTGAATGCTCAAAAACTTGTGTCGTTTGGAATCTGTTAACTAGCTAGTATTTAATTATGAAGAATTTTTTGTGTGTGTCCGCAACTTGATGTAAGAGGCTCGCAAAATGTTCCATAAAAAGAAAAAAAAATATCAATGAAAATCTATCTCGTAATTGTAAACTGCTTCTTAATTGCAAAAATAATAAATCAATGCATAAATAAAACTTATAATTTATAGTGAATTATCTTCTTGAAGTAAAAAAATATGATTAAAACTTGGAAATTTTGAAAACTATAATGTCCCGCATAATAGTAGCTTGGCGGAATCTGCTAAGAATGACTAAAAACAATTTTCTTCTGAGACATTTAGAGATTGCAACAATGTAATGTGTCATAAATTCTGATTTTTCCAGAACGGAAAAGATCTGCCATTTCTAGATCCGCTGTTTTAGACATAGTGCGGTCTGAATACGGTTACCAATTGCTTGATTATAATTAACCCTTTCTCCAAGAAGGATTTTTGATACCTCGTAATATTTGATAGGAATAACATTATAGAATCCTTAGTTGTTCGGGCATTTCAGTAAGGAAAGGGTTAAAGAATATCGATTTAGTCTTCAATTTTTATTAAATTCATTTCTATTCGTAAGATATGAAATTTCCTAAGCAATATTTCCAGTCAACGAAACCTCATACATTTCTCCCGACTATCTGAAGCCCACAAAGATTAAAAGGAATCATTCCCACAATCTACGACAACCCAGCAGCTTCATGCGACATTCTGAATCTCGAACCATGACAAACGATCGACTTCTCCATATTTTCCTCCGATACTTTCCTAGTGTACCCCCCCACCCCCGATGTACCCCGCAGGGTACTAAGGGGGGGGGGGGTACCCTGATTTATGGACAGTCTGAATAACTGGTCCCCCCTGTGGACTATGTTATTAATTGCCTCTTGCCAGCCATGACAGGTCCTCCCTCTGGCTCCTGATTGCCAGTAAAGGTTCTTTTTACAATGTCTTTCGCACCTGTTTTTATTATTTTTTCAAGGGGGAGATCGAAGAGAGACATGTCCGCTTTGTTACCCCAAGGTTTGAAAAAAAAAGTGACAATGAAGTACAAAAAAATGTTGCTTCTGGGTGTAGTAGTGTATTTACTTGATGGTGTATGTTTATTTTAAAAAAAGTATTATGTTATGGGCGGTGACAGGAATAAATAGTCTGGTTTGGTTAGGTTAGTTTGAACTGTTGTCTCACTAGAGCTACATGAGGGCTATTGGCAGATAAATAGTCTGGAAACGCATTTCTTACAAGACGAGCAACATAATAAGATGCACTTCATTTTCAAAAACGCCCAAATTAGATTAGTCACTTCGGAAATAGATCCGATTTTGTAATTTAAAAACAATTCAGTTATACATAAGATACATCATACAATCGAGTGTTCGTTGGAAATTTTGAATTGTATAAATATTCCTAGAAAAAACCCGTGCGCTACTCAAGATAATATTAAATCCAGCTTAAAATTTTCTGATAAATTAATTGCGAGCAGTGCTTCGAACATCAAACGAATGGGGTATAAAGGAAAACATTTCGCATCCTTTCCAAAAAGTTAAATTTTCGTAATACAAAAAATTTTGCACTTTTTTTAAGAGTAACATTTTATCATTTGCAAGGAGTATTTTCATTAACAAATTGTTTAGGAAACCTACCCGAAACCCAACCTAAAACCCTAAAATGTAACAGAAATCTTAGCCGGAACAATCTAATTGCGGTATTCATAAATGGTAAATTATTTGCCAAACATATTTCCCAGCTGCAGCTATACGTGGAAAAAGTGGCATTAAGTTATTTGCTATTATCCGCTAAATGGTAGGGTAGGTTACTTGATTCTTGGAAAAGGGTGTTATCGTTCCAATTCCACAGCTGTCCTGTAATCGCTGGAGTAAGAATTTGAAAGGAAGTTTGTTTGGGCATTTGTCGTTTTTGTCCATGAGGACCACCACACAGTCGTTTATCAGTATATTCTAATGAACCATTTTTCAGGTTTTGGAAACAAAACCGGATAAATGGTTTAATGAAACAAACAAAATCTGATGAAACATTTGAATTTCTAACTGGTCATGACTAATTAAAAACATATCCGTATATAAAAGGGTAAAAAAAATATGTATTCAGCATTTAAACTTCATGTCTAATTAAAGGAGAAGTGGGAAGTCTTACCAAGAGGTGTTGAAATAGTCTTGCCTTCAAAATTTAACTCGGAAATAAATAGCAGCATAATCCACCATGTGGCCAATCGAATCGAGAAAGCGTTTATAATCAAGAAGTAAAGTTAACCAAAATTGATGAATACCAGTGTTGGGGATAAAAGCGGACTACATGCCGTTTAAGTTTGAGCTTTGTTCAAGTAACAAAGACAACATCTGAGCGGAAACCTAATATTATTCCTATGCCCACTTTTCGCTGGTTTTCAAGGAAAATAATAATAAATGATATGTTCAGCATTTACATTTTGTCTTGGCCCGTCCGTGGCCGAGTGGTTATGGCATCAGCCTAGATATTCAAATTTCTCAGGAGTGCCGGGGATTATATTCCCACCCACCTACTGCCAATAACCCTATACATCGGATCTGTGCTGGAACTAGTAGAAAAATCCTCCGGATGGGCCCGAGTACACAGGGACAGACGTGCTCGTTAAATCTGTGGAGTCCAAAATCAAGACTGTGTTAGCGTACGATCCGTTGGGTACCCGCTCAGGTGTCGACCTCGTCACTTGACCAAGGTTCTAAATTACGAGGCGTTATTGGCTGTGTTAAAGCTCCAGAGGAGGCTAGAAACAGGCTGCAGGAAACGACTACATTACACTTTGTCTAACAAATAGATAAATTTGAAGTCTTACCGTGAGGTGTTGGAATAGCCACGCCCTCATGATATTAGTAGCTACCTTTGGAAAGATGCCTCGCTTCTTTTGGCGTTTCTTCCTATCTTCATCATCTTCATCGCCCGAGCCCTCACCAGAGCACACACTAGCATCACCTGAAAAAAGCCAAATTAACAATGGTTGATCAAACAGTATTAATGAAGCATTTACCCAAGCATTTAATAAAGCAATTGCTGATGAAATACTAATGATGCATGTCATTATTGTTGTCCTTGATATAGCCGCATCAAATGGTTCCAAAATTTGGCATCATTTTAGAAAAAAAAATTCTGATCGTCTATAACCATTTAAGATATGAAAAAAAAAGAAACATTCGATTCCTCAAATGTTTTTCTAGGGTAAGGTGGGGTAAGTGGGCCACCTTTTTGGCATAATTCGACTTTAGACCCTCATACCACTGGATATAATCGGCCGAACAACTTATTTTTTTTTGTGGTCCATTCTCTCGTATGTTATTACTGTACCCATGGCAATCTTAAAACAAATTGGCAAATGATAAATTTAAAAAATACTTTTTTCTTTTTGTTCATCCGAGTGGCCCACTTGCCCCACAAGGTGGGGTAAGTGGGCCACCCCCCTAATATATTTTTACACATAAATATTAGAGATATGGTGGGGTAAGTGGGATAATCTACATGATATTTTGAGTGTTTGAAACAAAAAATTAATGATGTATCTTCAATAGTTCCCCAATAGCAACTTTTCTGGCATGCAAGCTTACTAAAAGAAAAAATTCGTTAATTTTCATCTTGGTCATTTTTGCATGTAGCGTAAAAAAAATGTTAGGGCTACAGATTTTAAACTGGCCTATGTCAATGAATAGGACTATGAATAGTGAATATGACTTACCCTATGAATAAGTGAATATGACTTTTTTTAAGTATATTAAAGAGTTTGGGGAAAGTGGGCCACCCATGGCCCACTTACCCCGCCATTGTGGTGGCCCACTTACCCCAAACGCGGGGCAAGTGGGCCACCCTAATTTTCTTTTAACCTTATCAACATCACAAGTACATGACACTACAAAAAGATACTACGTTTTATACACTTTCGAAATATATAACATTTTGTTTTGTATCATGAACCGTTTGGAAATAAATAAAAAAATAGTATGATGGCGTGAATTACGAAAAGATGCAATTTTAAAAAATTTCACAAAAAGGATTGTACCTTGTTACATACTTAAATGAAAATGCTGCCATAATGTTTCCTGCATCTATTGGGGTAAATACGTAAAAATATTGTAACAGATTTTTTTTACGTCCATAATTCGGGAAATGCCAGGGGGTGTGGCCCACTTGCCCCAATGGCCCACTTACCCCACCTTACCCTATTTGAAAATATTTTTAATTAATCCCAATGGATGTCAGTCTTATATTTTTTTGAAAAATATATTATCAGAAAAATTATGCCAAATGGCATCACTGGGACTAAAAGGGTTAATATTAATTTTTATTAAAAATTGATAGGATCATACTATATACAACAAACAGCGTCTGATTTGTGGGGACTTTTTTTCCTAAAGCAATAAGATATATTTTGTAAATGTTATCTTTTTTTAATTACACTTATTTTATTGGACAACAATAAAACCTTGCGTTACCATCACCTACAATTTTACTCACCACAACTAAAATCAAAGTTATAAAACTAATTCAAAAATTAAAACTTCGTACACATTTTGATTCAAAACAAGCTATGTCTACTACGATGTCCAAGCTGCGATGTCCAAAATTATCTTTACAATTACGGAAGTAATAATTTGAGTTTTTGTTAGCTGATAGTATATAAGGCAGAACATAACAAAAGGTGTTAGTCTAAAAAGCAGTTTTTTTCCAGCTGTTTCACATAAAATTGTTAACTAAGCTAACGTATAATTTTAATTATCAGCATGTTTGCTCTTTGTAATGAGCAATTTCACTTGTTTGAAACTTATATACACAACAGGATAACAATAATTACACTTTAGAGACATCCGCGTATACCTAACATTCAAAATGTTGTCGAACAATTATATTCCACCACAATAAATTACAACAGCTGGATAGACGAACATTGCGTTGTTATGAAAAGCATCAAACTCTTTAAGCGTTTAAAACATAATCTGCAATTTATATTGAGCAATGTAACACATACTTTAAACTTATACACAACAGCAACTAAATTTTAGACATCCGCTAACATTTAAAACGTTGCCTGAACATACAGTTCAGCACTAATAAATTACAACAGACGGACATTGTGCTGTTATGGGAAAACAGAAAACCCAGTTCTATAACAAATCTGTTGGCCACATAAAAGACTCCTATCCATCTTCTTTCGCCTATTCTTGAAGCCCATCCCATAATAGCCACTCCCTTTAAAGGCGAAATTACAATATTTATAAACGGATCCTTCGCTATAAACACATCACTGATTCAGGATATGTTCCTGGGGATATAAGTAAAATAAATGACTTTCAAACACCCCACTGTCAGAGAAGTGCAAAATTATCGTCCTGGAGAGAGCCCACCCCCCGTATTGTAGAAGTCAAACAACCCAGCCATCGGGGACATTAAAGAATAAAACACCGAGGAATTTTTAATTTGTTACATTGAACAAAAGCACTGACTCTTTTTGGATCTCATCCTTTTTACAAAACATTATTGACATCCGAAAATTTGTTGCTTTAATATAATTTTGGGATGCGCTTGAATGAAACCTCTTTGAACATAGAATAATTTAATATACTTATCTCAAAATCCATTAGCTTATTACTAAAATAAACACTTACAAATTATGAACGTTGAAGACGATTGGTACGAAAAGTTACCATGGTTAAATAAAATAAGTTTTCTGTTTAAGTTTATGTAAAACTATTTAATTTCTTTGGGGAAAAATAACTTGAGAGTTTATAAAATTCATTTCTTGTGTAACCTTGTGACTTTGTTTTTATTCTCTCGTGTACCGTCAAAGCGGGTAACTTTGGCCACGGAGGGTAACTTTGGCCACGCGTCGGAAAAAGATTTGTTTCTTAATTTCTCTTCATAAAATGATCTAATCTTCAATTGTTTTACATTTTTGGAAAGGTGAAAACATCGCCTTTCATTTCATATAAAAAAAGTTCTAATTCTAAATCTGGCAATACATCAAATGCTGTTTTCATTCTTACGAGCATAAAATTACAAAAATCTATCTCTTCCAACTTTTGTCTGGAACACTTAAAAGAACACTGAAAATATTTAAATAAAACACTCTATTCGATTCTTTTATTTATGGGGAAGAATATTACACCGTTTTTTGATTCTAAGTTGAAAACTTTTTATGCTATACTAAAATATTTGTAATTGGGAAGCTTTTGCCGATGAATGCGGGTAACTTTGGCCATAGATGTAAATATTTCTTTATGGAACTTTGCACTTTAAAAAAATTATGTAAAAGAGAATTCTGTTTAACTACTTTTGAAAAAATTCTTACTTTTATGATTACTCATTTTTTAGATATTAAAAAAAAATCTCACACTTTTAAACATTAAAAAGATAAAGATATAATGCAAAAAACGTATACCTCTCAAAATCGCAAATGTCGAAAGGTAAACATTTCAGAATTCCTAATTATGAATAGATTATTTCTTTTCCCTTTCATAATAAAATCGTTTGCTTTTTATAAAAATATTTGTTATTAAATCTTGCTTCAAAAAAGTTCTTTTTCCTTATTAAAATAGAAGTTTATTTTTCTTTTAAGCGACAAGGAATACTAGTATTCATCGTGTAATGCCATTCCACGATGCACTGCAATGTAAATGTTAAGTTATATACAATTTTTAATAACTATAATGTCTTATAACTTTGTTATTTTTTGGTTTAAACGTTTTAATATTGCTATTTAATTCGGTAACACAGGCTTTAATGATGTTAAAAAGTATGTTTCTTATGTATTTTATGGGTGGCCAAAGTTACCCGCCCGGCTCTTAACAGTGTCCTAATTTTTTAAAGCAATGCCAATTTTTTATTAATTTATAAAATTCAACAAAAATGTTCGAAAATTATTCCTAAAAGTACAATACTTAAAATGCATAGTGATTTTTTTGTGTTTAAATCGTTTTTGTAGTTAAATTTTTCTTCTTTTGTAAAAAACCCTATGATTTTGGCCAAAGTTACCCGCACTGACGGTAACTGTTTTTATTCGGCAAGAAAGGGGTTAATGGTAAATTCAGAATTCAATCTTCAATTAACATTTCAATCGACATTGACTGACTACGACCATGCACTAAAATTATAAGTGAATTTTTTTTAAAAAAAAATAGTAGTTGTCGTTTGTATTTTCTTAAAAGTTAATGAAAAACAAATTTAAGGATCCAAGAAAATTAAATTTTTCGAAAAAGTAAAAAATGGCATTTTTAAAATTATAGCAAATTTATTAAAGAAAAAAAAAAGAATTTTTTTTTGTTCCAACTACTAGAGAAGTAAAGTACCTGAAGTTCTTATCTATCCTATTACATTGCGATGCGATTCTTTAATCGTTCTATATTACAACCAAAATACATAACAATTTTTATAAAAAGAGACAGGACCGAGCAACATTACTTCCCTCAAAAGACTGCAAACCCCACATCTCTTCAAAGCATTAAAAAAAAAAAGATAGCAGTGTTCCCCGCAACGGTTAGTTAATGCTACAGTATCTTCCACCTTTTTTTATATCATTGAAAGGGAGGGGGCTGCAAAAGAGATTTTGAAAGAGCTTCGGGGAGGAAAGATTGATGGGATGGTAACAAGGAGGAAGGGGCAGCAGTATCGCATGGTATCTATAGTCTGGCCGGGATTTTGGGATACAGTTGGGCCTTTTATATGGGCCATATGGACCGTTCTGACTGTTTGGTTCTTTGTAAAACGGCCTGAAGCAAATATTGGATACGGTAGAGGTTGGAGACTTGTGATTTATGTCTTCCATGGTGTGGTTTGGCTGGGTTAAAGTTATGAACATGGGTGTTCGCCAGTCAAAATTAAACTCGGGAATGACTCAAAATGGAGGAATAAGCCCTTATTCACATAAAGAAAACGCAGGAATAATCAAGGAATATAAGTAAATAGAATTGATTAATATCAGTGTTAGGATAAGGCTGAATTATCATAGCACTAGAGCTACATGAGGCAAGGCGCTCCAACTTAAATTTTTAAAGGCGACATCGTACTTCAGCAATCAGCGTATGTACCATTACAGTCAGGTGAAGCAATGTCAGTAAAATCGTAACCCTTTCGCAGCTATTAATAATTTTTAAATAAATAAAGCAATCTCTTTAACGAAGCCGCTTTCGCATATACATTAATGAGTCCAGCTTTTAAAGCAAAAAAAAAAAAAAACTTCATTGTATGCATGTATTTTTCGTGCACGCTTCTTTTTCAGGATGTTTTAAATGTGAATTAATAAATACTACTACTGCATTTAGATATGAACGGAGCATCTTTATTTTTATCTAAAAACAATTACATTTATTAAGGTATATACATCTAACATTTACAATTATTCACAATGATTGTTCTCCCTTCAGCATTAACATTTAAAATAGTGCGAGTTCCGGCGGTTGAGAGCTGAAACGAGAGTTAGAAGGGTTCGGTTTTAATATACAACGTAGCAGAAAATTATTTTTACATAAATTACTAAAAAAATACTTCAAAAAATATTTTAAGTATCTGTGAAGGGAGTTACGAGTAACGCAGTATTTGTCTAATATATTACGATTAAATGCCAGTAAATATAATGTAGCTCTTTAGGTTTCCCAAAATCTATACTAATAATGGGAGAAATGCTGATTACATTTTAGGTACTGCTGGATATCTCTACAAGTTTTATGGGAACGAATTCATGGAGTTTTAGTTTTAGGATCCTTTTAGACCAAGTCCCCAACTCCGGACATCTCGGAGGACAGCAAAAGCGATCAGCAACAAAACCTCGTTTCGCATTCCACTCTTTCCCCACGCATGCAAATAGCATGTCCGGACACAATGTAGCCTCTCAAATGGGTTTGAAAGCAGCCCCTGACAAGGTTGTGGAGGAGGCCATTTGAATAGGGGCCAATTTGCAACACCCATTAAGTGCGCGAGAGGTTTAAATTTGTCACCTTTTCCCCGTTCAATCCAAATCCAATCAGTGGCATAACACGGAGAAGATTCCTAGAGAACGTATGGCCGTTAGCGAGAGAAGCTGCTTTTTTTGGCGACATGGTGCAGAATGCAAAGGTGGATAGAGTACTTTTAACTTCTACATTAAAGGAACTATTAACTATAGTTCCCAAAACAAAAGGAAACGTTGGATAAATACTTGGTATGGGGACGTACATAAATTACGTCACGCTCATAGGGGGGAGGGAGGGGTATGCGACAACGTGACGGATCGTGACATGGAGGGGGGGAGGGGTAATCGCTTGCGTGACGTAACGATTCAAAACTTCCAATTTTGCAAGGAAAATTTGTGTTTTATAAGAACGATTTCTAGAAAGAAATCTGAAATCTTTTTTTATCATAAGATCATCATAAGCATCACTTTAACAAAGGAAAATATTAAAATCAACTTAAAAAAAAAGGGGGGGGGGTGCGACAAACGTGACGTAATTTTAGGGGGAGGTGTTCGACCAAACGTGACGCAGCGTGACATAGGGGGAGGGAGGGGTCAAAAAAGTCCGAATTTTGCGTGACGTAATTTATGTACGTCCCCTATATATTTTTTTTCCTTAAGTCAAAATGTAAAAAAAAAAAAAACTTTTTAAAACAAGAAAATATCTTGTTGAAGTACTACGTATTGTTAAAATTTTTGATCTGTACTTTTTTTTTAATTCGCGCCCGGACTACACTCTATATCTATATAGTTTTATTCTAATATTTCTTTAATTTGAAAAAACAAATGGAAAGTTAACAAAAATGTAGGTTTTCCTATATCTTTCAAAACTTCTTGTTTAATTTATACGCTCATCTTTACGTTAGTTTTGTCTTTTAAAATGGTTCTCAAATAGCTTAAAGTTTTATAAAACAAACACAAATTTAAACAGTAATAATATTCATTTCTAAAGCTTAATTTTACGGGTTTTTTTCAGCATAGAGCGTTAGTTTCATTTCGTTAAAAAAATTAAACTGACCATACTGTGTGCAAAGTTTCGCCTTTAACAAGCCTTTTACAGCAATGCGGTTTTTTGAAAAACAAAACAAAAAAACTATAATATAGAGAAAAATTGATAATAATAGGTCTAACAACCCCGTAATAATTCTAAAATTATATTTAAACGAAAATGGAGCACATAATGATAATTACATTCAGAAATACCCAAGAAATCTGAAGATGATTTATGTGACGCACATAATGAATTATTCATTCTACATAGAAAAGCAATTACGTCAACAACGGATAACTTTCCTCTGTTCCTGTAGTTATAGGATAATCTGTATAAATTAATCTCAATAGATGGTTATGAAATAAGTATAAAGCGTGTATAATGGTTTATTTTAGGATTTAATCTATAAAATTAGAGCATTAGTGACGTAATTCGTTTAAAGATAGAATTTTGAGGTTATTTCGATTATAATACATTCATGTGGGTGGTCCAGGTATCAGCTGTACCTCCTATAGGAACTGTAAATTTTGTACAAACTGAAAAGGTCATTTGTATTAACGTTAAAAAGTTTGGTTCTACATAAATTTTTTAGTTAGCATACAGAGAAAACGAGTTTTTTCAAATAATAATTTATGTATGATCATTAAACACGAGTGCAACAACAATAACGCGCATATTAACCAGAACCGTATTGTCGAATAGGATCGTGGCAGCTCGACTTTTCCAACAAATTTTCAAACTTAACTTAAAGAGAATTTGTTATCAGAAAACTTCCCTTTGTTCTAGCAATTATAATTCGTCATTAGTGAAAATTACGAAGCATGCATTACAAAGTTGTGGAAGTGAGTTACTAGTCTGAAACATTGAAAATGAGACCCCCGGATTAAAAGCAGGACTAACTAGTACCATGATCAGAACTACAATAACAACAAAATGTACTAAAAGTTTGAAGCAGCATGTCGCCAAGATGTTCATCTGCACTTGTTGCATTCCTCAAACTGATGTAGAAAGCAGTCAGAGAAGAAAGCCTCAATGGCTCCCCAAATGGCATTCGTATTTCCCATACAAAGACGTGGAATGTTCCTGCTGGAAAAGCACAATGGTCTGGGGGTGGGGTGCAGTGTCAGACGACTTCAATAGAGGAAGGGGTTTAGAATACTTTTGGGGGAGGGGGGTGGTAGCCCATTGTGGGATTGTATGGCATTGTCATCTTCACCCCTCAGCGTCTGCGTTTTCAAGCCGGAGAAATCTGGGGTAAGTGAATGTCTTTTGGTTTTGAAATTCACAGCACTTTCTTGTGGTGAAGAAAGTGGTTTTTAGATCTTAACTATAGATTAACTGTTGAAATGGGTTATTTTGCAATTTGGCGAAGGATTTTGTTGTACATCATATATAAAGCAATTTTAAGATATCTATTTTCCCATTGTTGAGGTAAGACTTCAAACCACATTTATTTTTGACTAATGAACTTCAACGTAAACGATATAAAAAGTACTGAATTAAATTGATTTAGTGAAAGTTCTTAAAAGAGGATATACCTACCGTGATAAGTTTTTGTAATTTACAATGTTTTTTACATTAAAAAACTGTTAAAAGTCTTGTAAAATCTATTAAAAACCATAACAAAGTGACCGGAAGAGACTTGGCAAATAGAACCGCAAAGAATAGGAAATTCGCAACATGATGGTAGCGTAATAAAAAGCGAGGCGCAGATAAATAAAGGGTCTTACATTAGCAAAATTCACATTATCCAAAGAATAACTAAAATATAGAGTTCGGTCAGTTCATTGGCGACTGATGACGATCGTAAATTCAATTAGACAAATATACCAATGAACGGGTCGGACCCTGTATCTTAGTTATACTTTAGAGAATGCAATTTTTTGCAAATTGACCCTTCAAATGACTTTTACTCAGCTATGCATCGCAGCCTTCTGACAAATGGCTGAATTACCCTTTAAAAAATGCAAACAAACAAAATAAAGAGAATATGAAAAATTTCCATTAAAGGTTCTTTCTCCCAAACGAGGTGCGTCTCAAGATAAATAGAAAGAGATATGGTCAAGTTATGAATAAAAAATAAGTGAAAGGGCCGCTATTTTAATACAAGGTCAAAAGATACGCCACGCACGAACAGTTTCACTTACCGCCGCCCGATGTCGAAACACGCCAAGCCTAAAACTGACATTACAACCATTTATTTATTGCTATCCTGATTGGATCTGTCGGATTTGAGGAGATGATTTAGGTGTAAAAAGGGGCTTGTAATAGTATTTTTTTTCTCTCGATATAAATCACCAGAGGCTGAGAAGGGGAACGCTGTACACATATACAGGGTGAGGCAAACAAAAGTAGCCCCGGTCTAGAGATAGGAATACGTTGAAATGCTTGGCGAGAAAAACTCTTGAAGCCGCCCGAAACCTGTTTTTGCATTGGTTGGATCGGATTAGCTTCACATTAGAGATACTCATAGATTAGTGGCGAGTTCAGATCTTAGTTCGTATTGTATGAAGACGTCCCAAAATGCAAATTATGTGTCTTGCAATCAATTTAGAATGTTTTGTATTACCAAAAACAAAAAGGTCCGACTCTCTAGGATAAATTAACGACCGAAACAATCAAATAATCACTAGTGGGAACTTTTCTAGATCAGCTCTACAGATCTTGTTCAAGCGTAATTGCCGGTAAATAAGTCGCCAAGCGTTTGTTTGGGCTTAATATTGAATTGATCAATAGCTTCAGTTAGCAAATCTGTTTTTGTATTGGTTTTAGAGTTGGCAACTTTTCTGTCGTATTCGTATCTCTAGACCGGGGCCACTTTTGTTTGCCTCACCCTGTACTTTGAGAATGGAACACTGTTATTTCGGAGGTAGAGGTTAACTTGCTACATCGATATGTTTAACAGCGTCGTTAGCCCATTAAAATGTAATCACTGATTGACCGTGTCGATGAGATTGCATTTATTTTCTTTATTTTTTTTGTGATAGATTTGAAGGAAAATAAATTACTAGCTGTGTTGGAATTAAATTCCTATTTTATTTTGGGATGAATACCTGTGGTCGAAAAATCTCATAAAGTTTACACGCCATGGATGTCAAGTAGGTATCTAAAAAGTTACAGACCTGAATAAAAACAAATGTGATCGCTATTTTCCACTTTAGCAAAGTCTATTAGCTATGAAAATACGGTTTTGTGCAATGTATTAAAGTAGCCGATTTTATTCACTTTTCCACTATCTTGTATTGTGTACGGACAAATATTTCTTAGCTCATTAATAAAAATTTTAAATGTTCTCCGCTTGCACAATTTTTGTTCCTTTTTAGTATATCCCATACCTCCTCTGTAAGGGCCTTAGCTGCACATCAAGGTGTTTTTATTTTTTAAAACTTTTTCATTGTATCAATAAATTATTATTATTATTATATTATTATTTAATGTCTCAGTTTATAAAATGGGACATCAAACTTGGATTATAAAGGGCCTCTTTAGGATGGGAGAGTTTTGTCGCGAAAGGCCCAACTCATTTGCGTAAGGAGTGCATTTCTTAAAATTTTGAAAGTTAAGAATTGTACCCCATCAATCTAACTCTTAAAGTATCCCAGAATGAGAAAGTAAGGTTCTGGGCTTCACATCTAAAACTACAAGGAAGCTTAGTTTGAATATACATATGTTATTATTATATATCACTGCTATCAAATACCCTTATTATGCAAATACTAATATAACTTTTAAAAAAATACCACGTAATCAAATTATCGATATAACTCTAAGAACCCACAGTGGCCCGTTCTGACACCGAGTACGAGGATACGTTGGTTATCCGATTAGTTGTTGTCCCTTGAACTGTTTTAAATAACAGTAGAGTCCCGCTTATCCGCAAGGTACTGGGCCAAAATTGAACAGAAAAAAAAATTACTGCATATTTTGAGAAATAAATCTAACTTTGTAAGAGCGAATTTATTTTTTTGTGTATTTATTTATGCGTATACCTTTCATATTTAAGCAACAAAAAAATTAACGAGCCTTTAGGTTAAGCTGAAAACGGATAACCGGGATTCAGATAAACGGGACTCTTCTGTATAATCGTTCCGGCGCATGCGTTTACCAGAAGTTTTGGTGAGTGCGGGTTGCCTTTCGTCAAGGTTGTCGCGACTATTTACTTTATTGTTTCTATGGAATATGGAATGAGCTGTGAGCAAGAGGCAAAGCAACTCACCGGCTTCACTGTTGTTGTCCGTGCTCTGCTGGGAAGAGGGTTGCTGGGACAGCGGACAGGGAGTGTCCGTGGACCCGGCAGGAGACCGGATGTCATCGCCCGTGGAACCGAAGTTGAGGGACTGCGAGGGAGGACGCTGGAACGAGACCTAGAATATAACCTAATGTATTGAGAGATACATGTGAAATAATAAAATAGTTACATTTAAAAAAACTAATTTGCTTTCTTACTTAATTCAAATATTTTGACAATATTAAGTGTGATCCAAAAATATTTATTACGATAGAACCGATTATGAAAAATAAAAGTATACAATGCGTAAACTATACCTCACCACAGTTTAAGTATGCAGTTTAGAAATGTTCTACGGGGAAAAGGGTAAATAGCTCTCATTTCCGAGTGCGAGAATCGAATAAAAAAAGGTATTTCACACTCAATAAACCACTTTTTTTTGTCATTTCAAGACATATTTGTATTAGTTTTTTTTACAGTTGTAGTAATATTAATTATTTTTTCTTTCAATTTTGACGTAACAAGGTGCAAGAATATCAGAGTATCTCAAATTGGCAGCCAATCAGAACAGGCGCAATTTCGTCGCCTGCTCTGATTGGATAGAGAGGTTTATTTACTCACGACGTTTCCTCCGCGGATGCGCGCGCAACTACAAACCTAATCTGTGGTTGACTGAAGTTCACTTTCTTGAATAACAACAATGGGTCCATAGATTTTTTTTACAATATAATAGTGATCATTTAACTCTTCCGAAAAGTAGGAAAGGCAAAGTAAAATTTAAAACAATTATAAAGAGCGACAAACTTCAAAATTTTAAGCACGGCCGAACTAAACTTTATTCAGCAGAGAAAAAAGTAGGAATCCATAGAACTGTTGTTGTTGCCGTGTGCCATCGGACATAGCCAGGAAGGGAGTAATATAAAACTAAATTCATTAAAAAAAATTCAAAAGCCTAAAAGGTTAATTCAAGGGTACTTCACATTTAAGGTTCCACATGCTAAATAGGAGAACGAGTGGCTAACAAGAAGCAACCACAAAATAAAAAAAATTCCATTAAAAAAGAGCAACCGTGGGAGCCGAAAAGGAGCCCTCATCAGAACCGATTTAACAAAAGAAGTTGAGGGTTGAACCCACAACAGAATTATTTTCATATCAAGTTCCGCAATAAGCCATTTAATGACTACATACCCCGAGACCAAGCCTGTCCATGTTGTTGCCGACAGGCGCGTCTTCATAGTGGCCCTGGAAAGAGAAAATTCAGGTAAAGTCAAACACAAAAACAAGAAAATAATTCAGTTAAAAGCTAGATTTTTAGGGAAAGATATTCCGTCTACCGTTTCAGGTGAGGTAAACGAAAGCTTTTTTTTTATTTGCTTTATGCTAATTTTATAACTGATATGCGAGAAGTTAATAGTTTGAAAGAGCCCGAGCAGGATGCAAGGTGGGAAAAAATAAGAGTTTGTAATATTTTATAGGTATTTCCATATTTGCAAAATTCTGTCTTTCAGTATAATCCCATGTACTAACAATTTTGCATTACATTATGCACCACCGCTAAATTTAAAAATTAAAAAAAATAATAATATTCTCCTTCAAGAGAAAATATTATTCAGAGTTTATCACTAAATCGTTTATACAAACAGATCATAAATGATTTTGAAATTATGTTAAGAGGGAAAAATATACTTTGCTCAAGCCACTTAGTTAATTCAACAATCCTTTGAAGGAAAAAGTTAATTTCAAGGGGAAATATTATCCGGTTATTAAATAGTTATCTGAAATTTTAAACATAGTGTCTCCTCTTCAGGATATGTTAAGGCAATCAAAACTTACAGCGAAAGTAGTTTATGAATAAAAACAGACAAATGAAAAGTTCGTTTAACATTCGAATACATACAAAGTTTATTTATCCAACAGTAGTAATTCCTGTAATTTGTAAAAATGAGTTTGAAATTTAAGAGGCAACTCTAGAAAACAGTCCCAATATTGAGATGCATTATTCTCTATATAAAAAATACTAATTATGAACAAAGCATAGTCGATAAGATATAAGAGGCTGCATTCTTACAAAATGAATTTAATTGAAAATGTTTTTATGCATAAAAAATCAGAGTCAGTTCGGAAGTATTCCTATGATCTCATGAATCACATTGTTTAACACCCAAAATATACCAACGATACAAAAAAAAATTAAAAATAAATAATCTTTTTCAAAATATTAAACATACGGTTTTCCTCTCTTTAGAGAACCAGAAAAGGAAAAAAAATATTCTCGCTAAAATCATACATATGGAGACCGCCATAATAGAATACGTCTAACAACTAACTAGAGCTTTCAAAAACTAAAACCCTTTCAAGAACAAACCAGATTAAAACTTCCCTTCACAATGCTTTTTAGTTTGTGTTAAAAATAAGGATTTTAAAAGAAAATAGAAAGAAGGCGTATTGGATCCCCCACGGCTTCGCGGCTAAAAGAAGATTATTAGAACTATAATTACTATGATCATCGCAAGAACTGAGGACAACTGGTTTTAAACAAGACAGCGCGATATAATGCAAGGTTACGGGCGGAAAAATAGGGCTGAATTTCGCATGCAGTTCTTTAAAAAAAAAGACGATTATTTAAATTATTTACCGGCTTTTCAAACATTACATAAAATTTTACTTTCTATCTTAAAACGCCTTTGCATTTTCTAGGCCTAGTGAGATATGGTATTTTAAAATTCCTTATGGACAACAATTTTTTTTAAAATCCGGAATAAAAACACAAAAAAGTTCGAAAAATCAATGTATTTTTTTATTTAGCTTATTTTTTTAAATTTAAGCTAGAGCATAAAAATATGAATTTCAATGAATTAAAATATATTTATGCCAGGGTTGGATTGCAAGTTGAAATTTCACCAATACTTTTAAGAAATATATCAGCATCGCGCATTTAAAAAAGTAAAATTAATAGTTCCTATTTCCTATAGACAGAGAAAACTTTTCAAAAGAATTAAATTCAAGTAATTTTGTGTATATGGATTCTGCAATTTTAAACAAATTTTTAAATCGAAGTTTACTTTTTTGTAATTGTTGAGGAATGGATATTGCTACCCTTTATTTATTAGGCAAAGAACTTTTATCTACTTTTTAAGGATTTAAAACTTTTAAGTGTAAATGACATTTTTCTTTATGAAACTAGGGGCTGCGCCCCTACACTCTCAGAAATAACACTTTTATTTTTGACGATTCATGAATCCTCAAGCCTCATTTCGTTAATTTTGAGGACTGTTTCGTCAAACTATCGCGTGACTTTTGAGTAAACGCGAATCCTCACTTTTACGATCATGATTTGACGATTCCGTATCTTGATTTTGAGGAAACTGAATCTCATTGTTGTACTCATATGCTCAAAAATGACGAACTATTTCTTTAGATAAGACGACATTCAAATCCTCATAAAAATGACGATTCAAATTTCCTCACTTTGAAGAAACGAAAACTTGGAGCATTTGCAAGTAAACGAATCGTCAAAATTAAGGAAAATTTCGTCGTTTTTGAGCATTCATTTTTTTAGTGTATGCGAGCAATCTCGCACACCACTGGATGATAACATTTGACTGCTTCACGTTCCGATCTCCTATTGGTCACAAGTTTCCAATAAAGTGTCACTGCTACGAAAACCAAAGAAGGTGGAATCAATGACTGATAGGCGAGAATGTGGTTATTAGGGGAACAAACTCCACCTTCGGATCTGTGACGACTTCTTTTAATTTTTAATTTAAAAACTAATTGGAAATTTGAAAAAAAAAAAAATTCGTGTCGAGATACACATTCCAGAAAAGAATGGAGTTCGAATAACAATATTTCATCCTGTTATATAGCTGGACACTTTTCAAAAGAGTTTTGTTTTTTACTCTCCAAAAACTAAGAACCAAAAATTTAGAAATTGATTCATTGTTTGACCAAGTAGTTTCAAATTGATTTTTTTTCTTAGATTCCATGCCCGTTTTTCTGTACTTCTCTCCCCTACAGAACATCTTTAAAAGATGGAATTCCGATCTTTAGGTGAAAGGAGATGACATCCTTTATATTAATAAAAAAATCAGCAGAAGCAGCGTCAGAAGAACAAAAAAAAGTTCCACATGATTG
Source organism: Hylyphantes graminicola (assembly GCA_023701765.1). Taxonomy (NCBI): domain Eukaryota; kingdom Metazoa; phylum Arthropoda; class Arachnida; order Araneae; family Linyphiidae; genus Hylyphantes; species Hylyphantes graminicola. The sequence goes on from CM043119.1 coordinate 53,048,343, forward strand.
TCAGCGAAGTTGAGAACTTTGGCTATTTAAAAGCCGACGAGTCGGCGAAAATAAAGAGAAGACATCGGCAATGGGAACGGAAAATAAAGGAAAAATTCAGTTGAGAGAAGCTAAAAGTTTGTTTAGTTATTACGAAGAGTAGCTATTTGGGATTAATTTAAGCTATACAACACCCATTGTTTTAGAAATTCTTATTTTATATTTTAGGTTAAATCATATTCAAGTTTTGTTAGTAAAATTTATGGGTCTATGAATTTAATTCAATGTGAAAACTGACAAGTTACTATTACGATGGAATAAAATATAAAATTGCATTTTGCCTCAAAAAGCATTAAATATTTATTTTCTGAACCCTCTCAGGGATACAGACGTATAAAACTGTCACGACTGTCAGAGTTTCCAGCACCACATAATTTTTTTTAAATGTATTCGACTTATAAGTTTACTAAACTAAAAAAAATGAAGCATGGGTGAAACATTTATAAGCATCCGCTACAAATATAATTAAAAAAAATATTTTGAAAGGTAAAGTACACGAGTTAAGAGTTTCAGAAATTGGATTTACTATGGTACGACCTCGGACCTATGGCCTTAATTAAAAAAGTAATCACAATTTGGCCCAGCGAAACCCAGTGGCTTAGTGGTAGTGCTTCGCATTGCCACGCCAAAGGTCCGGGGTACGAATCCCGGATTAGGCGAGGTTGAACCATCTTTTCATTCCTTGGGTGGGTCGATAAAGTGGGTACCAAGCATGCTTGGGAACTAAACACAATACTAATACAAGTACAATACTAATAAAAGTATTCATTTTACCATAATTAAAAACTATAGAAGAAGAAACTTAGTACATATTACGATTTGTAATAAAGAAAACTTATGGTACTGATTAGATGACGGTATCAAGGGAGAATTTTTCTGTAAAGTTTATTTCGCATTGGAATAAAAATAACCCGTCCCAACAATAAGTTCAGATTTCCAATTCCAAGTGATAAACGTCCGCGGATGTCAGAGGAGGACAATGCCGGATGCGACCGGCCATTATCCCCTGCCATTTAATCCATAATTTATGACGAGAAAAAAATATGGGGGCTTCGAACTGAGAAGCACATTTTATCACTTTTATTTGATGGGTCGTCATTGTCAAATCACTTCCTACGCAGTTCTCGTGTGACAGACGAATTTGGAATGGACGAGGAATGGAAAATTTTTGAGGGAGATATTTTTTTGTGGGGTTCGTTTTAAAATTTTATAAACGCCGAGTTGGGATTTGTAAGGGAAATATTAATAAATGCACTTTAGGTAAAAGAGTTTAGTAGGTTAGGGAAAATTCTTACATAAAATTCTTGATTATTTAATCAAGGTTCGGTTAAATTATCGTCGCTCTAGTGCTACACGAGGACTATTGGCGACAGATGGATGCCCCGTAAGATGGAGATGGCATACTGTAAAGCCGCAGTCAAGTGACGAACCGACACTTGCTACTTTTTTAAGCACGCCATCTTACGGGGCGTCGGGTCTCTGGAGCATATTTAATATGTACTCCCTCAACATGGGGTATTGGAATTTCCGGCTGCACAGACCGTTAAGAGGTCGGCAGTTATTTTAGCAATGCCCGGACCGAATCTGGGACATTCGAAACTGGACACATTTCCTTTTAACAAGAATATCGACAAGAGAATAAAATATTAGCTTTTTGTCGCTTTAATTTGCTGAACAGGATCTTAAAAGTAATTAAAATTCAGAAGGGAAGGACTAGTCGCCGTGAGCAAAAAATATGCATTTTCCTTCACATTTCAGAAACAAAGGGAAATATTAAAATAAATAACTTTTCACTAACTAAGGGGGGGGGGGGGGCAATAACGTGACGTTATTTTGGGGGCGGGGTTCGATCAAACGTAACGCAGCGTGACATAGGGGGAGGGAAGGGTGTCGAAATTTTGCGAAACGTAATTTATGTACGTCCCCAAACATTACAGTTCTTTTGACTCTCAAATTATTTAAACAGTGTTAAAAAAAACTTTTCTAGTTCAGCAGGTTCAATGAAAATAAGAAACTTATTATAGATGTATTTTATGTAAATTATGATTATCTTCCAGAATATATAGTGTAGTAAACTTTCAATATCTATCATGCCCTGCACCATGGCTTCTAAAAAAACCCGAATTCCAACATAGGTTACATTAAAAAAAATCATAATAAGCCACAACTTAAACTGCCAAATGGCACCTTACACTCTGGCTTTGTTTGAGTTAATGACCACCGAAACTAGAACTAGACGATATCACAGACCAACAATACAATAAGTAAATTGTCAAAATATAGTCAAAGATCCGTTGGGTACCCGCTCAGATGTCGACTCGTCACTTGACCAGGGTTCAAAATTACGAGGCGTCATTGGCTGTGTTAAAGCTCCTAATGGAGGCTAGAAATAGGCAGCCGGAAATGATTGATGAACCCCTTTTCAATTACCTACTATTATCCGAATGTGGTTAGGTCCCAATCGCTTCTGATAAAATTCGAGTTCTATTGAAAAAGATCGACATTTTAAAAGGATTGATTACCTGGTGATCAGGTGTAGAGCCACTGTCAGTACTGTGTCCCCCTGACGTATCGAGGCCCCTGGGCCCGGACACACAAGGGGGGCCCCCGTTGGGCCCGCAGAAGGAGCTGCCGTTCGAGTTGTTGTTGGTGTCGCCCATCAGGTCGGGCTTGGTGTCGCGCTCGTCGATCACCAAGTCGATGGGCATCTTGCCCTTCAGGCAGCTGATGTAGCGCTGGCAGAAGTTGTCGCACAGCTCGTGGACCTGGGGAGAAGAGAAAGCACGGGGTCAGGACCGGATTTCTAAATAGGCTAAGTAGGCTGTAGCCACTTATAGCCTATTGCACACCCTTCCCCCGGATTTCAAAGTTGAAAGAAAATAGTGGAACTGTTTAAAAAATTCACCTATTTCACTTTTGATTTAGTGTGTAAAGGTTTTTTTATGTAATATGTGTATCTATTTTAAACACCACATACCACCCTATTTTGAAGCTAACCATCTACCTTTCCCAGATGGGGGTTAGGTTAGGTTAGAATTATCGTCGCACTAGAGCACACGAGGGATATTGGCGGCCCAGATGGGGGGAATATGAAAGGGGCGGCAAATCTTTAAATCCGGCCCTGCATATGGTGTTTCAGTTTAAAAACTTGTCGGATTATGAGAGAGAAAGAAAAGAAACTTTATTGGAAATTATGTTGGTTGCCAAGTGGCTCAAGCATGTCCAGGCAACTTAAGAAACTAACATATTGAACATGACAAAAAAAATCGCTAATTCAAAAAAGGCAAGGCACATGGTTACACAAGAAACAACTATATAACACCTTGTTTAATAGCCGATTAATGTCACTTAGGAATAGGAGTGCTTTCACATACGATATCGAGGTTGTTGTTGTCGTCGTGTTCCTCCAGGCCGTAGCCTGGAAGGCAAGAGGTAGTAGCATCCATTGGCACAAGGCTTTGAGTACCCATTTTAGAGGGTGACTGATACGATATCGATATACTTCATTTTTAAGAACTCTAACTACGTCTTGAGAGGTTAAAATTCTAATTAGTAGTTGTTCCATTAACTATTAAGTCATCATTAGGTTTTGCGCATTGACAAAAAAGTGTTAACTAGACAGTTCTCTCACAAATCCTCAGAAACAATGAAAGCAGAAATCCAGAAGCAAATATGGTTTCCGTTTCATAATTTGGTCGAACAATTCTCAACTGTCGTCAATATTTCCGAGAGTCTTTAATACAATTCATAATATCTCTTCCATATCATTTCTGACAAATATTGAAATCCATTCACCTGAAAATTCGGAGAAACCCGGATTCAAGTCCTACCAAAAACACTACTACACAAATTGCCTAGATTCCCCTCTCCGCAACGTTAGTCACATAATCACCCTTTTAGTCAGAAAGAACAGAGAGACTGAATAGAGATTTTGTGCTGGAAATTACATGACGATATAAGCTGGATAAACTGACCGTTTTCGAACCAAACAAAGGAGCAAAATAAAAATAATCACAATAGTAAAACGGCAAACACCCCACCCAAGCCTTTAGAAGAGAAAAAAAAACGATCTCCGGTTTAGCCGCAGCTCCAGAATAATGATTAGGCCTTTTCGTGTGACAACGACAGGGCTTCCCATTCCAGAGCCCTTGCAGGGATGGCCACTTTTTGATTGACAGTTGAAATGTGGGTAATCAGAAGAATATTTCCGACAGAAATGCGGCAGACCTATCATCAGGGCCGCATATGACCTCACAACCGTCAACGATAGGGATGGAAAAGAAGCAACTTCTACTTCTTAAATCGGTCCAAAATAGAGAACAGAAAAATAAAATTGCTGTACTAATGTATAAAACTCTTTAATAAACATGATTTTTACTGCAATTTTACTTTAAAAATATATTGGCGCTTGTTTAAATCTTAAGCATGTCATTAGATACACATATTACACTCCATGCCAACCTAACTTGGGTAAAAACAAAGGGCGAAAAAGCAGAGGGAAAAGCAATTGGTTCGTTAGTTGGAAACTCTTGTAAGGTAATATTTATATACAAAATAATCAGAATAAAATGTAATCAAAATACACTTTTCATTCTGATAAAATTGCCAAATTTCTCAAATAATATTCAAATCTGTTAGACCTTAAACGAAATTAATGTTTTGAGCATGTTTTATAAATGGATTCACAAATCATTAATGGAACTCTTTACATCTGCGGAAGGATCTTCTCCATAGCATATTTCTATTTACCCAACTTAGGTTGGCAAGGAGTTTAGTGGAAGGAACGGGCTATGTGACATTTTTTAATGAGTTTTTTTGTGTGTCAATGAACATGTTACAAAACTCTCTCAATACCGCTTTTTTTAAAAGTGAACTGTGAAATAAAAATTTAATAAGGTAAATTTTCTTGAACTCCGTAACACTTTCTGAGTTCACTATAAGTATTTAGTCAACTACATACCATCAAAACACAACCCAAATGTTCTCCAAAAACAACTAAAATACCCTTCAACGAGTTTCTTCTCGAAGCGAAGGCGGACAAATAGAGGAAGAGGAGCCTTCCCGTTGTTATTAGATTTAATTTCACGTTTGGGGTGTATAATCCTTCTACACCTTTTTATCAGCCACCTGCACGGAGAAGGATAAACACGGTGACGAGCTTAGAGGAGATTTGCTTTGGTGGAATTGCATTTCTTAGAGTCTTTCTTGAGTTTGTTGGTGTCTTGGGGTACTTATCGTAACAATTCTTGAATTGCATCGGTTTGAGAAAGCGTTGAATGTGCCGAGAGATGATTTTTTAAAAAGAAAATAGGAAAAGTATTTAGTATGTAATATTAAATGTAACGTTATGTAACTTCTTATGAGGGTGGATATGGACACCTACATTCGGAATGTCTTCTATAATCAATTGCTTGAACTCATGCATTACAATTTAATTATCCAAGTACTTATTCAAAAACAGACGTGTATAAAACTTGATAACTAAAATTTTTAAGATACCAATGTTTAAATAAGGGCCAATGTGCCATTCTGTGAATGTGAAAGGTTCGAAAGACGAGTCATTTAGAATATCTCCCAAAGTCTTGATTAAACTTAATCATTTTCTAAACACTAATTTTGCGAAAATCTGGCTCATTATTTTATACACCATTAATTGTGAGTTCTTTATCTGTTTGCAGTTCGAAAGCCTTCACTTCAATGATGATTCGAAAGCCTGGTTCAAAAGACTAACTAGGAGTGTGAAATACTACACGAATTTCAATTGCAACTCAATAATATATCCTTCGTACGCTAGCTTCGGCATTTGGTACACATTTGAAGCTGGCAGCTCTTTTCGTTTTCAGCAATACCTTGATTACCTAAATAGTTCTATGACAGCTACCCTTTGCCTATGCGCTAACTTCTTTGAAATGTTATAAAGACGTACGACAGGTATTATAGGAACTTGTGCGCCAAATTCGAAGTCTATGGCTCTTTTAGTTCGAGCTGTAGAGTGATTTAGACAGACAGAATGACAAACGAATCAACTTCAAAAACCCCATTATAAGAATAGAATCCTCCAAAACACGTACAAGAAAACTAAAAATCTCCATTTCGTACTCATTATCTTATATTTCCTAAAGTAATAAGATTCAAGGCATCACAATAAAATTCGAGAAACCTTTCAACTGTCTCGGTTCGATTCGAATATACACACCGAACAAAGCCCTCCCACAGCGTTCCATAAGAGCACGGCCCTCTAAGGCTAGGTGCCACATGAATCAGACTGAGAAGACGTCGGAGGAACAATAGATCGTTGTAAAGCTTCGAAATTTATGCGCTAAGAAGATGAAAATACCATCTGAACAGCATAAGGAATCCAGACTCACGTTCTTGCAGAACAATGGACGTGTATGCCATTTTAGTACCACTACTACTACTTTTTCCTCATCGAACGTTTGTGTTTTATTCTGTTTCTGAGAAACCTTAACTAGAGGACTAATAATCCCATTTTTACTGAATGCATGCAACCTATATTGTTGCTAATGTAGCCCAATGAAAGAATAGGTTGTCGTGAATTTTAATATTAGACAAAGATCATTGCAATTGGTGTATTAGTAGTATTTAAGAATGTCTCTTAACTGGGAGGTTTGGTGATTAATTGCGAATATTTGTGAAATAGTTATCTTCCTTTATAAATATTATACATTTCAATTCAGTTATTCCTTAGCTAATAAGAATATGAATTTACTTCTTACCTTCTCTAGTTCTAGGAGGTGAAATCTTAAAACTTGAATAGCTTGAACCATCTGAAATGAAATGGATTGTTAATTTACTTAAAATGTTTAATAATTTGTAAACGGCAACAATACGAGTTATACTGTAGAACTAGGTAAGGAAGAAAAATATATTTACTATCTAAGTGGATGGAAGGTTGATGGGAATATGCCGTTGGACAATTATTAAGGACAAAAACTGGAATTTTATGAATTTCAGTGACAAAACATTCTTCTCTAGATGCCCCATAATTTACAAATTGCCTATGTTCACAAATATAGCTTCTCAAGAATAAATGTGAGTTTAAGGATGATTCTTTGATTTCAAACTGGTTCAAACTTATTTTCAAGGGAATTACTCAAGAAGTGTGTATAGGATTGTAGATGTCGATTCCTACATAGCTATGCAGATCTCCTTATCGCTTCATGGGTGAAATTGTAATTAGTAAAACAGACACTGTTTGAAATCTATCGCACTTTGAAGTAGATACAATAAAACCTCGTTAATTTGAAATCCAAAAGGGTTCATACTACAATATTAGTTCAACTTATGGCGCGTTTCCATGAGTCATTGAATCCATGGAATAAAGAGCAAACTCAGCAATTTTTCCCTCTTTGGGATTTCCTCCCAGACAGAACCGGAATTGCGGGGTTCATTGGGGAGTTTCGCAAACCCTCCAATGAAGGAGTGTTTTATGTTTCATACCATGGATTCGGCCACAGACTATCACTTGGGTTAGAAATCCTGCTCGACCTCTTTTTCCCCTAAAGGGGATTTTGGCATTCCATGGATTCGATGGCTCATGTACGCGCCTAATGTAAACTAGACTAATCATAAGTCAATTTATTGGTCAGTTCTTGCAAAATAAATTGTGGTCCATCCCGAATAATTGTCCAACAAGCGTACATGGAAAGAGATGCTTTTCGAATCCAACTACTTACGATGCTATCAAGTTCCGGGTTGGAGGTGTAAATGGGCCGATTTTCTTTTATCTGAAATAGAAAGGAGGAAGAGGGGTGAGTGGGAATGGGGGGAGAGACAACTAAGTACTTACAAGACTGTCCAACTCTTCGTTGGAGGTGTAGTGGATGTTTTCGGCCATGATCTGAAACAGACGAAACCGATTCACAAACACGCTACAGCTCCAGCGATTTGGGAGAATTTATTTAAAGTAAACCCTCTGGAATTATTTGAACACTGGATTGTAATCCCTTCACCTGACTGTCAGGATTTTCAAACAACAAACTTCAAAAAAATATATTTTTAAAAAATTATTTTACTAAATTTTAAAAATAGGAGTACTTTATAGTATTCTTCAACATAAATATAATTTTTAAAAATTTAAAGAAACTAAATTATTAGTCAAAAATTTAATTTTTTGGTGTAGTGAAAACAAGTTTGCAATTCAGCCAATATGATTATCGCTCAGAGGGACATTTGAAAAGTGTATGCAAAAAAAATCAGGTTTAATAACTGTAAAAAAAGTTATAGTTTATAGGTTTTTCAATTTTGTTTCCAGTTCGACTAATAAAGAGAAGCACAGCATTGCTGGTTTTAAAATAAAGTGGAACTTATTTTTGTGGTATATAATAAACGAAGGGTGAAGTAAAGCAAAACTCGCATTAAAGTTTGAAAAAAAAATGGGTAAAAATTGTGAATGCTAGTCACGTGAAACTAAAAAAATTCTTTATTGGTTAACATTGGTGGAGTTAGCTTCGTTTTCAAAAATAAAAAGGAATAACCCAAAATAGATCAGCTCACATATTTGAGTTAGGGTTTAGTTTGAATTATCATCGCACTAGATCTACACAAGGGGTTCATGCCCCGAGGGCCGAATCTCTATATGGCATAATAAATCTCGTTGGGGTAGGTAGGGGGTTCAGCTAAATTGCCATATGAAAAGGTGAGACATCCCAGCGACGTGTACACTTAGACAAAAGACATATTGAGAGACCATGTAGTGAAAGTCCTTCCTACAATTTGCGTGTAATTATTTTAGGAAAAACAAAAATGACACAAACATCACCACATATAAAACCCTTTTTTCACCCCATTGCTGTGCTTTTGTTAAGTTCCAATTATCTGTGTTCTATGGATGGGGATTCGGTTCACGGGGAAAACACGACACAAGGGCTATTGCTCACCTGTTTGGCGAAGCAGGCGATGTCCTCGTTGAAGGATTCGGACGAGCAGACGTCCCCGCCCGCGATTCCTGGTTCTCTTGGGGTGCACGTTGCCAGCTCGCACTTCTCGAAGATCAGGGCTAGCAGGGGGAACAGGGGGTGCCTGGGGAAAGAGCAGTTGCAATGTAAATAATGTTGGAAAACACCACGATCACTGTAAGAAGTGTGTTGAAAAAACAACCAGCAATTATTGTTTGATGCGTGTCGTGATAAAAAAAACACATTGTTAGAAATGTGTTGAAAATATTAGCAATAATTGCTAGAAGTACGTGTTGCAAAAAAAACCCTATTGTTAGAAGTGTGTAGAAAAAATAACGCAATCATAATTTGAAGTGAGTGTTGGGAAAAAACGACAATCATTGTTAGAAGTCTGTTGAAAGAAACTCGCAATCATTGTTAGAAGTGTGTTGAAAAAAAACCCGCAATAATCATTGCTTGAAGTGTATTGAAAAAAAAAACCCGCAATAATCATTGTTAGAAGTGTGTATTAAAAAAAACCCGCAATAATTGTTAGAAGTGTGACATGATAAAAAACGCATTGTTAGAATCGTGTCTTGATAAAAAAAAAACGCATTTCAGAAGTGCGTGTTGAATAAATCCTGCAAACATTCTTGTGTAGAAATGTGTATTGAAAATACCGCAATATTGTCAGAAGTGTGTGTTAAAAAACACTGTAATCATCGTTAGAAATCATTGAACGGCCGTGCATTTGGAAGTGCATGACAAATTTCCTGAAAACTGGGGAATATGGGATCGCGAGTTTCAAAAAAAAAAAAAAAAAAAAATCACGATTCTTTTTTATCACTAAAATCCATCCTCCAATTATAATAATTATTTTATAATTTTTATTTTTATATTTTCTAACTTTAAAAAAAATTAGTTCTTCAAATCTAAGAGGGACGATCAGTTCAGGTCCATAGAGCTAATGCATAAGTTTTGAAATAGCAACCTAAGCGAGAATACTACTTTCCAGCCAAGTAGGCATCTTCCCACAAGGATCATCATAACAGCAAAATAAAAGTTTTAATGAAGTTAAAAGATATCTGGTTATTAGTTATTTAATTATTTTTAAGTCATTACCCCAAGTTATTCTCTGACAACTCTTTTTTAAACTTTATCAATTAATTATTAAGCTACCGGATACTATTTTCCTTTTAAAATTTGTTTAACATACTGATACATAGGACGATTCTTTCACCTGGTGAAGAAATGCCTAGTAGCAAAGCAATTTTTTCGCAGAGGATACTTTTGCTTCTATTGCATTAGCTCCATGGGAATGGCCATCCCTCAAGCTGTCAGTTGCAGCTCATTGAGAAATAACTCTAATGATACTTGACCATCCAAACTTCTCTTTGGAAACGCCAAGTGCTTTTATTAACTTTTATATCCAACGATATATTGAAAAAAAAAATAGTCCTGTATTTGCACCTTTTAAGTACAAAAAAGTATACATATTTAATGTCTATAATATTTCACTTCTTTAAATTCATTTCATTCATTTAACTTTTTATTTATTTTTTAGAATATTAGAATTTGCACAAATAAAATAATTCTTGTAAAACGTAACTAAACCGTTACTAATATACTCCTACTAGTGTAACCTTATATTTAAATTTTTACTTTTGCAAAAAAGCTTTAGACATTCATTAGTAATCAGCCATTAAACTTAGAGATTTTAATTGTAAAAGATTAGCTGTTGCCTATTTTTTTTTAAAGCTGTGCGCGCATAAGACTAATTTCTCAGCGTTTTCTAATGCTACACCTATCTAAGAAACAGTATGGTTTTATACTAATTGTACCATTCTGCATTTAAAAAAACCTTCGAATATTGGTAAAGTTGCCCTGCATTTAAATAGCTGTTGAACAGCATCAATTAGTTTTTCAACCAGCGTCCTTATCGGTCCCTTTTCATAAATTTTCTACCATTGTAAGGAGGCCTTGTATAATATACTTAATATCAGATTTAAAATTTAGACAATATATATTGCCTGCCAACCATTGTAAACGGGTTTAGGCCCATTGCATAAATTTATTATCTATCTCTATTTACTATGGTAAGGAGGGGATTTGAAAGATTTTTTTAAAAAAAATCTTAGTTATTTAAAATTAAAAAAGTAATTTCACCAAAAAGAACCTTTGTAATGTTTTAAGTCAAGGATTTTAATTATGCCAATTTAAATGAATGACTCCACCCTGGTTTAAGGCGTCGATCCCTATAAATCAGTGGTTCTCAACCGGTGGGTCGCGACCCCCTGGGGGGTCGCGAAGGGATCCTAGGGGGTCGCAAAATGTTTTTAAAAATAAAAAAATATATTTAAGTAACGTTTTATACAATATTTTTACAACTAGAATGGAAGAAAAAATCGCCACATTATTTTACTCTATATCTTGGTTAATTTACATAACTTTTTCTATGTTATTATTACATAATTTTAATTCTAGTACGTTACGTTGCAACAAGCTAATGAAAAACTTGTGCTTGTCGGAACTTTTCGGAATATTTTAAATTTGTAACATAAATGGAAGTTTTCAAAATTAGATAGCATCATAAACATTCAGTTTCTTTAAGAATCCATTAATTTTGCCTTGGGTTTTGATTATTGTTATATTTCGACCTTGTAGCTCGGTATTTAGCTCATTTAGGTGCATAAATATGTCTGCTAAGTATGAAAGTTGAAACAACCTAGTTGGGGAGCTAAAATAATCCGGTCAATTCTGGTTTAGCATCTTGTAAAAATATCAGCATTTCAGATCGCAGCTCAAATAACCTGTTCAAAACCTTCCCACGGGACAGCCATCGTAAATTAAAAAAAAAAAACAAATATAATAGTTAATAAAGAGTACCGCATATGTAGGACAGAGGGGGGGGGGGGGGGGGTCGCGAAGTTATTTTGTGGCATTAGGGGGTCGTCACCTACAAATGGTTGAGAACCACTGCTATAAATAATAGTGCGAAATATCTGTAGTATTTGCAAACAATATCGCCTACTTAATCTCGAAATCTTATAGATATCTCTACGGCATTACGATAGAGTTCCCATCAAGGGGTGTGAAGCATTTATTAAATTCAGTAAATTCACTTATTGCTACACTGCTCAAAAGAATTACGGGAATGCATGGTTTAAACCCTTTCACTCCCAATGATTCCATGTGAAATCATCAGTTTCCGATTTTTTTTCTCACTAAGTTGAGCTTGCACTTAATTATCGTTGGATGGACGTATCATGTTCATTGAATAATTAAATAATGTTCGTTTTAACTAAATGAAGTGGGAAAAACATGGTAAAATAAAATTGACTCCCAAAAATTTTTATGAAAAAAATTGACACTAAATTCTTCAAGATTGCATTCTTAAAATGTTTAAAAATTGATTGTAACTTTTTTTTTTAACAAATAAGGTTTTTTGAAAAAATTGTTATAACTTATTCAAAGTTATGATTCCAATTTTCTGCACTTAAATTTTAGCTAAAAAAATGAAGATTTTTCCTCCGGTTGTTTACCATTTCAATCTAGATGCATAATGAATCCATTTCACAAATTTCGGTTGGTTAAAACATAAAAAGTTGGAACTAAAAGGGTCAATAAAAGTACGAAAAGTGCTCCCCTAATTTTTTTAAGCGGTGTAATTTAACGCAACAATGATAACATGCAATAAAAAGTTAATGAAGCTAGTTGCGAATAAGTTGAGTAATACAGGTATAATTTGAATTTATGAAATTCAGATGGGGCTTATTTCGAAAAATACAAAAAGTTTTATTTTCGACAATAAACTATTAAAAATTATGAAAAAAATTATTCATAACACTGCCAAAATACCTTAATATGTTTGAGGAAAAAGAGCTTTAATGATAGATTAAAAAAGAAATATTTCGAAAAAAAAATTAAACTGAAAGTTAAAATTATTTTTTTCTTGCAATTGGTTTGGTTTGAATTATCGTCGCGCTAGAGCTACACGAGGGCTATTGGCGACGGGCGTCGTATTTTAGAACCACAGTCAGGTGACGAGCCACACCTGAATAGGCACCCAACGCAACCGTTAAGGGCGACATCGTACGCAGCGTTAGGACTTTGAAGGATATTTAACGTGCACTCCCTTACACGGGGTATTATTCGTCGGACATTTTGGCTGCACGGGCCGTTTATAGGTCGGCAGCTATTTTGGCGATGCCTTTACCCGAACCTGGGACCTTCCGCGTGCTAAGCGAGTGCTTAACCGACTGGGCTCCCCAGCCCCTTTCTTGCAATTGTGATAACGTGTATGAATATGCAGACTACTTTAGCGTGAGAGTAGCAAAAATTCATATTCAAAAATTCAAAAAACTTCAGCAAAAATTCTTAATTCTATACACAAAACATAAAATTTATTACCACTTCTTAAAAAACGACATTTAAATAAGTTATTTAAGGTTTGAAAAAAATGCTATATCATTAACTTATGCATTCTTCTATAATAAAAGCATGAAAGTAATAAACTATGACAAAGTACTTAAATCATATCATTGTGATTAATCCAAAAGTTATCGTGGAAACCCCATATTCATACAGCTTTTAATTTGGGTTTACTTATATACATATTTTAAGGCCCTACCAGACTTTTAGAAAACTAATTTTCCCACGTTTTTTCCCCCCAGGATAAAATAAACATTTTAAAGTGACTAAAATGCAGGACACAAGTGAGTGGTAAATATGTAGTATCACTACAGTGGTGGAAATTGATTTATGAACTGGCAGTTTTTTAACAGTATTTCTTTATTAAATGCGTTTTTATCGATTTAAATTTCATACACTATACAGGCTTTGTATTATAAATTATACCCGTAAGTAAAATTTTATGTAATTTCGTAAACAATTTATTTTGTTGATATTTTAGTTTTAGCATAGGGAAATTGATTTATGAACTTTTACATTCAATCTCCATTAATAATTACTAAAACTATTTTTTTTCGTTATTTCTTCGTTGATTTGTATTTTCATAGACAACACAAAACTTTGGGTCAAGTTTTGGTCAAGCAATTTCCAGTTTTTAATTATTAAGTCCTTCTATTCCATAACTGATACACAATCCATCGACACCATACTCCATTTGAGTAAATTATTCATACCAATTGATCTCTGACATTATTTTTTGGGTTTAAGTCATGGCTATTGACAGGATGAACTAACTGAACAACATTTTGTACATTAAACCATTCTTCCATTTCGTTTTAAATGTGGATACTTGCATTATCCGTGGCACCCCACTCAGCCGAATGAGACTCAGCCGAAACCGCAAAAAGTAGCCAATTTGGTGAGAGTGGGGGAATTGCTTGGCGAAGAGATCCCCCTCTGCTGATAAGAGTTTGTGGTTGCTGTTCTCCTACCAAAACGTTGGCGATAAGAATTCAACCGAAAGGTGCATGCAAAGCCAAATATGAGGTTAAATTTGGACAATTGGTGGACGCTCTCTGCTCATGCTGTAATTGCGAATACAATGCTATCTCCGTGCAGACCAGGAGTCATAAAAAAGACCCCTCGTTCTAAGAACTCTGGCGGGTCACTCCTGTTTCAGGCGACAAATATAATCAGACAACAGACAAGGATTTTGCTCGATGGATTGAACTTGTTCTCAATGTCTGTATCTATCTCGGTAAAATAAATTTACAAAATAATGTTCAAATAGAGTTATGTTGAAGGATCAATATAAATATTTTATTTAGTAATTAGTAATTTACTTTTAGCAAAAAAATGAATGCAAGTAGATAAATAGTTAATAATTTTATCACGATTAATATATATATACATATTGTTTCTAATTTAAGTTATGTTTCTTTACTTCCGTATCGTTAATGTTAATTATCAGCATATCGTTAAACATCAGCATATTAAAAATATATTATATATATATAGTTTTAGAAGTTTATTATAACTTTAAAATATATTATAACTTGGCAGCTGTTTACCCTGATAATTGATTTTTTTGTCATAACATGCACTCTTAAAACAAACGAGCTATTTTAACTCCTTTCCAGTGTCGAAAATGCACTTCTCCTACAGGAGTGGATTTCACTCTTTCGTTTTAAGAGTGTAACTTTTGCTTTGCTCAGGCTTTTTCAGTCCTCAAAATTCTTTATTTGCTGTAAAAGACAAACTCTCATATTCTGTGTTCCATTTGGGTAGCATAAAAGTTCGATGATGGGCATTTTTAATATTTAAACAATTCTGTCTGTAACAGATTTTGATATCATAATTTAAATAGTATTAAGTTCATATGTCAATATTTTATTTATTTGAAAGCGCCAGCGCGAAGCGCTGTTAAGGCATCATTTCACTGTAGATACCTTCGCATGTTCTGTTTCCGTCTAAAACATCTTATTAACGGCCCGTTTCAGACACACACAACATCTCGTCAGTAAACGCTGTATATGTGTGGCTGATGCACGTTAAATCTGTTGACTTTCAAAGTTCTGACACCATGCACGACGTCGCTATAAGCTTGGTAGGAGTTCAAACTTTGTTCAGGTGGACATCTAATATGTTCCGCTTTTAAAACTTATGGAGTTTGTCGCCCATATCCCCTTTGTAGCTTTAGGACGATGTGAATTCCATCATCTCTACCTTTGTAAATCGTTAAACATCAACATAAAAATATATAGTTTTAGAAGCTTGACGAACGACAATTGGGTGTTTGCTGAATTAAAGTCACACTAAAACGACAAGAGGACTATTGACCACGAGCCTCATATTTAATCAGTGTCAAGTGACGAGGCCGAAACCCGAACTGGCACTTAGGTAGCCGTATCGCGACTTCTTACGCGGCGTCAGAACTTAGGACTACGGTCGATTTAACGTGCACCAGTCCAATATACACGGCGCAATTTAATCTACAAAAATTTCACTAAGAATATTAAATTTACTCGACCTTCTCATGCATTCTAATTAACAAGCCGATAATATCAAAAGAAGATGCTTTTAAGGGGTGGGGGACTGGGGGTGCTAGGAGTAAAGACATTTCTAGTCGCAAAAATATACATGTGTGCATTGAAGCACACTCGTGTCAGCTTAATATAAGGTACAATATCATAAAAACAAATCATACATCTAAATTCAAACAAATTTTTGAAATATTTACAAAAACGTCCTGATGGTATTTTAATGATATTTGACCAATACTTGGCTTTTATAATTGCCCCTTTCTGAATTACATGTTTTAAGAATTTATTGTGCACAAAAACACCATTTCTATTATACCAAACCATTCCAAATGAATTGAAATTTTTTACTATATGTCAACCATATTTATATGCTTGTTTTCAATGCCTTTAACCTAGCTTAAGAAAAAATTGCAGAATGATTTCTATATATACAGAGCTATATTAAAATAAATGATCAATATTAATATTTAATTTATTAGTAGTATCTTACATTTGTATTAACTGAAAGTAAGTAGAGAAATAAATAATAATTTAGGCACGATTGATGGTATATATTTTCCTTCATAATTTTAATTACGTTTCTTTACTTCTACTTCTTAGTTTATTAGTTAATTATTATTTTAAAACATTACGACTTCTCGTCTGTTTTCACTTTAATAAAAATATGGTTTGGGGATAATTTTAGCTTTTTCAGTGCTCAAAATTCTTTATTTGTTGTAAATGATTAACACTGTCAAATTATATATTCATTTTAGGTTTAAATTAAAAAATCGACAATGAACAATTCAAGACCACATATAGATATAACATAGCTTGTATAAATGACAAAAATATATCTGATAATTTGAATTCTATAAATTCTAGATTCAAATGTTGCAAAAATAAAGACTCAGTTTTATAGAGTTTCTATTTTTCCCTTGTTAGTTATTTAAATTATTTATTAGGCCCAGTGACTTAGTGGTAGTGCTTTGCATTGCCCCGCCACAAGTCCGGGGATCGAATCCCGGATAGGGCGAGATTGACCTATCCTTTCATCTCTTAAATGGGTCGATAACATGGGTACCAAGCATGTTTGGGAACTAAACACTGGAGGTTTCACGTGAGGCTGACCACCTTACCAGGTGCTAGGACTTAGCCCACTCAATGCGCCGAGGAGAGACTTCTATTAATTTTTAATAGATGATTTGTACTCTTTAATTGATGTGTGTCATTCCCTGTCAAATCAACCAATTGTCTTAACCTTGACATTTCAAAAGTAGATATGGCTTGATATATCTAGGTAAAACTAGATGGCAAAACGCAGTGTCTAATTTTCCACTTATTATTTTTAAGGTACTCGCATATTTCAAATAACACAACATCATTCTTGCTTTTATTCCAGGATTTCAATTTCGTTGATAGGTAGTGTTGCGCAGTAAGCGCCACTCATTACATTAGTAAGATGCCACGTGAACACAATGCTCTAATCGAGACCATATTTTTATTCCTTTGGAACTGTTGCCCCTCAAGACGTGAAACATGCTCCATTGACTGTCAAAAAGTCTGATATTGGCCTAATTCGGCAACACTATGATGGCTTTAAACAGCTGTAGAATTTTTTTTTAACCAATGCCTAACGTACATTTTTTTTTAGAAAAACAAGTTTAAAATTACCAAAACAACCACTTTCAAATATCTATATTTGTTTCACTGATTGTAATTAACCATCATTATGCTACATTTCATAATACGAGGATAGCTTTCAATAGATGATAAATAGCTATAGTTGCCCAACATCAAGAATATTTTAAAGTCATTTTAAAATGGATTAACGTGAATGTTACCAAATTCCAGCAGTATGATGTACTAGTGGGCTACACTTGAAGTTTATTAATACACATCGCTAAAAATAATGCAATTTACTTTTTAAAACAGGGTTGGAAAAGAACCAGTTTTTTAAAAAAAGTTTTTTTTTTTGTGGTTTAAAACCAGGTTTTTTTAAAAAAAATTCCGGTATTTAACAAGTTTGTGTATTTGCAGGACTCAAATGATGTTTATATTAATTTCAAACTTTATTTTATGGTTTACTTCACTAATAAGACCCCCGTATATTTTTTAAATTTGATATTTATTAATATAAAACTAATTTTTGGGCATAATATGCTCCAATTATTACAATTTCCACATAGTCATAAATAACAGCCGTTAAAATTTGTAATGGATGTCAATTAAACCATTCATAGTATTATAACCTTAATTGAAATAACTAAAGTAATAATGAAGTAATAATTCCAAACTTTTTATATACAATTTATTCTGATCAAGGACCGCTACAATTCAACATTTTAAACAAAAAATTGCAGCTTTTTTGATACCAGACTCATCAATTTAGACTGCACTAGACCAAAAGAGGAAATATTGAGCTCAACGTTAGCTGTTGTTGCCTTAGCAGTCAGGATGTGACTAAAAACGTTACTGTTAAACTTTTTTATATCAACTGCTTTGCCTACACTAATATATCGCAGACACTTCTTTTACATAATCAGTCTCAAAAAGAAAATTTCTGAAAGTCACTACAAGCTCTTTCATATAACAAGAGTAACACCGAAGAGTTGTTAGGGAATCTGTGCTTTGCATATTCTAATGCTTCTGCTAAAAAAAATTGGAAAAAAACCATCTTTGGTTTTATTGTAAAAAAAATCATTTGGTTTAAACCATGCCAACCCTGATTTAAAATATGTTTAATTTGAGTATTTTCTTTTATCAGAAAGTCACGAAAAAGGATAGAAATAATCATTTAATTATCGGTTTTTAGCTCTAGACAATATTATCAGCTTCATTATACACTATAGTATACTAGCCGGAGTAATAATCTTAATAAATTTAAGTACAACTTCGCTACGTTTTAATATTAACATATATAAACTACCTGCTGATTTTGCAATAATAAATATGGTATGCGCTTAAATCGTCTCGTAGTAGGATATTTGTTTCGGAAAAACGAAATGTCTCTATTCAATTAATAAATCTTACTTTGTTTTTAACATTTTTAAGTCCTCAACAAATAAAATATTGTCTTAAAAATAATGAGAATAGTAATTTTGAAAGTGATATTTAAATACTATTCGAAGTCGTTATGGTATTTTTCTTCTTCAGATACTAACAGCTTTCTAAATAGAGACATGATATTGGACATCTTTCGGCTAATGTAAACAATTCTTTATTTACCATTAAAAAGTTTTTTTTTGTTTAAACGTTTGTTTTTGGATAGGTTAATTTCCAAAAGTTTAGTAGAACACCCCTTCATCATGAAACCCAATGCCTGCCTCTTATTGTTATGAAAAAACCAGGTTCACATAAACCAATATCAAAATTAATCACGCACGAAGTAAAACTAAATTATGCATTTAAATTATAGCTGCTCGGCTAATACAAAAACAAATTGTTGATAATTAGGTGACGAACTTAGAGAAATATATATATATATATAAATATAATAATTAAACTAAAAATAAGAAGTATTTATTTGTACAGACATGGCTAATTTCGAGTTTTAGCAACCAAATTGCTTTACTTTGAACACTGGACACTAAAAGCCCCCCGCAAAGCCAATCCATCATTGTGACAGCCGCTCTCTTTAGTAACATTCTCAGCAGCTATCTTCGGAGGGGCCGTATTATGATGGTTTGATTTCTTAAACACAATTTCTATTTTAGAGCGATAAACCAGCCAAATTGTTAGCCATCTTGAAGTGCAGGATAACGAAAGAAAAATCTATGTTGAAAACATTATCGCCATAATGGTGAATATGTTGCCCTGAAATTTGGTGAGATCTTGCGGTTTAGGGCTTTCGGCTGAGTCTCATTCGGCTGAGTGGACTGTAACCGCATTATCATGCATAAAAATAGAATCAAAAGTATTGTTTTGCCACGCAAAAAGGATCAAAGAATTTTTTTAGAACTATTCTGCAAAAAAGTGATGTTTGTCAGCCCTTCAGAAACAAAACCTTGTTTCTTCAATCATAAGATATCGTTGCCCAAACCATCAAACTTCCACCACTAACATTTCTGCCGAAGACAGATCTTGGTTATTTTCGAAGATCCTTTCAATAGCAGTTTAAACCATCACGTCCATCCAAATTGAACTTTTTTTCATCAGCAACTTTCACTTTTTTCCCATTTCTCTCAATGCACCCCCACCCAATCCATTTTTATGTAGTTATGACCATATTTAAATAGCCTGTTCTTATGGTGAAGAGTAAGCTTTGGAGCAGCCTTCATTTTGGAACATTTCAACGATATCAATATTTGTCCTACTCTTCTGGGAGTTACAGGAAGTGATAGTTCATAACAAATTCGTCCTGTCATGCACAAATGCTGCCACAAATGGTAACTTTTTGGGATGCAAGTCCAATAATCTTGATTTTGCGCCTCGTCCCACGAGGGTTACACCTTTTTTATTGATGGTTTTTGCCGTAGTCAGAATGATTCTTCAAATATTTATGAATTATATTTATTGATCGTTTAATTAATATGCTGATTTCTCTTATAGATTTGTTACAATATTATATAAGGGTCATGTTTTACCTTTTTGGCTTCAGGCAGTCCCGCAAGCTTTCCTATTTAGTAAAATGGGAATAAAACAGATAAATTTCAACAAAGTTGGCCTTAATCTTATTTATACGTATTGATAGTAAGCTCCCCTGAAGTTCAAATGAAGAACTAGTTAAAATATTTGGTACCTGGGTTCAAAATAAATATGAGTTCATAAATCAATTTCCACCATTTGACATGCTTAAAAACTAAAAATAGATATATTTTTATTTAATATCATTTTTTGAAAAAAATTATGTGTGAAAATCCTTTATTATACTCTGAATATACAACACACAAAATTCGAATTGTGAGCACTTAATACAAAGCGATATCTGGTGAAAAGAGTGTTAGTTCATAAATCAATTTCCACCACTGTATTATCAGTAAACTCTCTTTTGCATTTCTGTAATTGATCAAAACGTGGAAACATATAGTAGTAATTTCTTGAATTAAATAACCGTTTTTGTAGGCGCAGAAAAAAACTATACAGGAAGCTTTAGAACCCTAAAACATTTTATGAATTACAACTTGTGAAGCATAGCCCATTTGAAAAATAATATAAAATTTTAGCAGTACACCGAAGCCAGTAATGCTATGTTGAAAATCGAAAAATGTTTTATTTTTGAATTTTTTTTTTCATTTATAAAAAAAGAGTGTCAGTTGAAATAATTATGATCAGAGTTATTAAAAAAAAGTTACTGTTTTTAAAGTAGTATTTTGATCAAGTTTTTGTACAATCAGCAAAACCAAAGATGTGCTTTTCTGGAAAAACAATTTGGTTTAAACCACGTACTTAGAAGAAGAGCGATACCTAGTTACATGCACCATATCTTTTTGAATCTTTCAAAAGCTAATCAGTGCAATATACACCAGTACACCAATATACATTACAACTATATTCAAAATTTCCGTTTGTGTGTATGAGATTAATAAAATTTACAATAGCTATTCTCACGGCCTAGATATTTTTCACATGTCTTTTAATGATTTTAAAGCTAACTGTTTCCAACTTTTATCTGTGTAATGTGTTTTCTTGTTTGTTTTATTTCCTAATTGTTTGTTCAATGCGTATTGTAATTAGTTTGTTTATCTGTAATGTATTTAAAACTAAATAAATAAATATAAACTAGTACACCATAACACCAATGAAAAATCTTATTTCCATGAGAACCCCCGTCTAAAATCCCCCCTCACTGCGAATGAGCATCAAGAAGTGTGGGAAAAGTGAAAGTGACCCTTGACATGGAACACAATCGCACCACAGGTGGGTCAAAACAGACCCCCCAAGGAGACATTCCTCGCTAACAGCTGACCACCACGGAATGGTATACCTACTAATAAGGTGGCTTGGATCGATAGGATTACATTGTCTAGTATCAATACATATCAGTTAGACTTTTTGTGTGCACCATTTCTGTAAATGATCACAATGTTGAAAATATAATTTCTTGATTTAAATAACTGTTTTCTGTAGGGGCAGAGAACAGTTTACAGAAAGAACTTTAGCTTACAGAACAAATTTTACAGGCAGCGTTCGAACCCTAAAATATTTTATGAATTACAACCTGTCAAGCATAGCGCATTTTAAGAATAATATAACATTTTTAAAGTATACCGAAGAAAATATTGCTATGTTGCTCAGTTAGGACTTTTGGACGCGGAAAGGAAAAATATAAATAGTACTCAATTTTTTTTTTGGAAAATCGAATGACCAGACGTACAGCTTTTCGAAGTACAGTTCAGTTTGTTGTTCAGCTATCTAGCTATAAAATTGTGCAAATAGTCTTAAGTTAATTTTTGAAGCAAATCTGGTCAGGCTAACATTGCCAGTATTGGTCAAATAGGCTGGGTGGGAATACCAATTAAAGTAAAACCGGTAGGCTGTCCTAAGGGGAATTAAGAGAGGTGGTTACCGAAAAAAAAAACATTTTAAACTCTCAAATAAATGTAAAGGGGGTTGGGAGTTCCTAAGGTTTATGGAAAACCGAGCAAGATTTTTCACAATCGATACGTTCTCTGTGGAAAACTTTCAAGTTGCAATTGAGGGGGAAATATATTAGAAGCTACGAAATCATAAATTAGTAAAAATATTAACATAACATAATTTTTTTCAAGGTTCCTAAACTGAGTACTTTTAAGGACTTCAATAATAAATTTAAAAAAAGAACTGCGTGCCCTATGATGTATACCGATAAGCGCATTTATTCTTAGAAAGCACTCGCACTAAACAACTTCACACGGAACATTTTAAGCTTTTTAAGTGGTAGGTCGCTTGCGCTGCGTAGTCACTATGTAAATAAGTATTGTCGGTCAGCAGTTTGAGGGTCTCGAATTGTTTGCAAACATATCTCTTTTAAACTAACAAAGCAACACTTAATTAGTTTAAGCGGAGGATTCAAGACACAAGATCGTCACAAAATTTTTGCTGTAATTTTTGCATAATTTACATTAGACTAATCCTTTCAAACCACAAACAGACAATTTCTTAAATTCCACCTAAGTACAATATACCCTTTTCCGTTTCTACATCCCCAAAGCGATAATTTTTTAGCGATTTTTACTAAAATCTCAATCTAAAGGAGGCAGCCAAAGGAAAAAAGAAGTGCCTGTTTTATCAACAAGAAACATGCTATTTTCTTTAATTGCATTAATACAACGAAGTAGACTTTTTTTTCAAAAATGAATTAACATTTTAAAAATAAATTTCTCTGAATTATTTGGTATTGAACAACACAAAAAGTGTTAACTATCTTCAATTGGTTTTTTTTCTTGGAGTAGTTTTTGCCAGGAACTTTGTACGAAAGAGCAAGTAAACCTATTAAAAAAACTTAACTCATTTCTTGTGGAGCAAAAAGCAAATGTGGTTTATTCAATAAATTTTTATAAAGTTATTTCCCGTTTGGATTAAGACTAGTTGATTGTCCAAGCAGAGGCAAACGGGGCACGTGCCCAGGGCCCCCCACTACAATTAATTTCATGAACACAAGTTTACTATGAAATTGTGTTCAAACCCTTAATAAATCTATTCATAAACAGTTATTTTGGGGAGATTAAGCATGCTTTCCAAGCTAATTACTTCGGCTATTTTTTGGTAAACTATGTAAGATAGGAAAATACACGCAAATATTTTATCAAGGTATGTTTTGGGGCCCCCAAATTTGATCGTGCCCTTGGCCCCTAAAGTTGTAAGCCGGGCCCTTAGAGTGGCTAGTTCATTTCATACAGTCCCTAAACAAAACATGTACTCACCCGAAAATGGCATCCTTGTCCCTCTTGAGCACATCCTGACCAGGAGGACCCATCACATGGTTAGCAATCGGGCCATGGTTATAAACCCCGTGGTGGTTCATGAGTCCGGATTGCCGATGGGGATCGTACAGTCCGCCGGAACCCCCGTCCGCGCCGTAGTGAGCCATTCCGTCTTCGGGGTACTGCATGTCTGTCCGTCCGTCAAGAGCCACGTGCGCGGTGTGTTGTTGTGGAAGAAACGAAAAGGATAACAAGTTGGCGGGGTCCGGTAGGTGGCGCTGGCGACGAGTGGGATTGCTGCCCTCCCACTTTATAGGGGGAGGGTTTTGTAGGTTGGCGATATTTGGCGAGGTTTTTGATTGGAAAATAAATGGTTTAGTTTTGTTTTGATTATCGTCGCCCTAGAGCTACACGAGGGCTATAGGCGATGGGTTTCGTAATTTAGACTCACATAGAATAGTGTTTAGTATGTTGTTTAGGTTGGTTGGTTTGACATATATTTTCAGGCTTGTGTGCTTGGTCGCAAGGACCCGCTTATAAACCATCGTCAAGTAGGACAACACAAGACGCACACATACACTAATGACAGATGCTGCCATCGGTCTCCACCTCCACAATTTAGACATGTCCCTGAAGGGGATGTTGTTTATAAGCAATGGTTTGGTTATATTTACGTAGTACTAGAGTTGCAAGAATGCAATTGGCTTGTATTACATTTCGTGAATCATTGCTCCTTTCATGGGTGGTTAGGCCGATTGGTGGTATGACACGGTTAGCTCCGTAGACTACATTGATTAAACAATCGAAACACAAACATTTATTCCTTCCTATGGAACTGTTGTCACTCAAAAGAATCAAGAATTGAAAATGCCCTTTTGCGGTGGCACGACGGTATTTGTATTATTTGGAACCGTGGTCAAGTGACGAGTCTGACACTTGAGCCGACACCCAACGCAACGTCATAGCGCCATTGTCCGTGGTTCAGGACTAGGAACTCCACATTTTGACAAGCACGTGTGTCACAGTGATATCTGAGTAATTTTGCTACATTTTCTGTTTATAGGAATAGGGTGGGATTGTAAGCTGTACTGTTTATGGCAGTTATCTATTTGTTTTAATGCCTTTTTTAGTGTGGATATTTTTAATTTTCTCCCAAGGTACAAACCATCACTTTAAATCGTAGTAGCACAAGTTCACAGTTGTTCTTGAGGGTGTAAAACTTAAAAAATATTTTTTATGTCTCGTGTATAAATATATTATTTATTGAGGTTGCTTTGGATGATGCAACTCCTTTGTTTTAATTTTTGATCTTTCTGCTATGTCATCGGTTGTTTAATTTCATTTTAAAAATGACAATTTTTCCGTTTGCAACATTAAATTTTTAGAGCAACATTTCTTCACGTGCAAATTAAGAACAAAATTTAAAACAATTCTTCTGGGAGCCCTGTGGTTAGAGTCTCGATCCCCGGATCGGAAGGTCCTGCGATCGAGTTCTGGTAGCTGAAAACTCACCGAGTATATGCGGAGTACGTGCTCTTTAAATTTGCTGGGTATGAAAGTCCCGTGGGCGGTCATTGCGCAGTTTCCCACGGGTACTGGTTCCTGGGGACTGTTTCCCTCCCCTTCAGGGACATGTCTAAATTGTGAAGGTGGTGAATAATAGATGGCAGCATCTGTCACGTATGTGTGTGTCTGCGTGTGAGTGTGTGTTGTGTCTGTTTTACTTGACGAAGGTTTATAAGCGGGTCTCTGACCAAGCACACAAGCCAGAAAATATATATGTATACCAACCAACCAATTAACAATTCTTCAGGGACTGTTGCTACTCACGATGTGAAGCATGCCAATTGTGTTATAGTTGAGTTAAAAGCTCATCATGGGATCGGATTGATTAGAGTTGCACTAGATCTAAGGATGATTGGTGACCGGCCACGTAGTTTTAAAGTGTGGTTAAGTAAAGAAGCCAATACCTGAGATGACACCACGCATAACTTTATATTGACAAAGTCGTTTGCGAAGTCAGAACAATGGAACACAAGGAATTTAACGCGCACTACTCTATTTCCTTCTCCGTCTTTGGTCAGAGATGATACATGTAATGAAATCTGAGAATTAATAGATTAATTTAGAGATATGCGGTAGATGATTGGTAGATATTTGCTACTGTGCTCCATGTCTAAAATGGATTCTCTATTCTGGCCCTGCACACATCAAGATTTATTTATAACATTTTTTTAAATTTATGAAACTTTAGCCAAAACTAAAATAAATGATAAGAAACATAAAACTATTTAAAAACATTTGGATTAGGCTTGCGCGCCACATTTGAGGGCTAAACTGAAGAAATGACCATGAAAATGACTTTATATTGCACAAATAAAGACTTATACCTAATTTCTAAGCTCAATTTTAATTAGAATTTATTTTAAGAACCTTTTTTTTTAATTATTAAAAATTTTAAAATTTCGATTTGAATTTGTTTTTGTTTTAATAAATATTGTTTTATTTTTCTTTTAAACAGGTATAAGTCTTTTATTCGTACATATTTGTTTAATATAAAGTCATTTTCTTTGTCATTTCTTCAATTATGACCTCAAAATGTGGCGCGCAAGCCTAATCCAAATGTTTTCAAATAGTTTAATGTTTGTTATTATTTATTTTTGCTTTGGCTAAAGTTTCATAAATTTTAAAATTTGTTTTATAATAAATAATTCTTATAGAATTACATTTAAAAAATAAAACTTATATATTGAGTAGTTACAAATTACATGAAATAGCAAACTATGCTTTTTTTTTAGTACCTTCTTTGCACATTTTTAAGACTCATAAGACCCCTTAACTGGTTAGAGCTCTAATCCCGACAAGGTGCGTTATATTCGAAATGCATACTATACGGAAATCACAAACATATATGTTTTATCGGAGTATGTTAAATGCACATTGTTTATGTTTATTTTTGTGTGAGTGTGTGTTTTCGTTTTATAATTTGGACACTTATTTATTATGTGGTCTGGTCCCGCTGGACAGTTTCTTCTTGTAGTAGAGAATGTAGTAAGGTTAATGGTGCCTTTCGCTCTGAGTTAAAATATTTAAAAGTATCAACAATTTTTAACAACAAGCAGTTTATATATTATTTAAAAAAAATATTCTATATTCGAAAAAAAATTTCGTGGAATAAAAAAAAATATGCATTTGTATTGCCGGGAATTTTGATCATGTCGGGGTGGCTGCCATATAACTTTTTTGGTTTTATAGGTATTGATAAAAAACTTAAAGAGATATAGACTTAAAAATTGGTCCACAATGTTCCCATTACCTATTGGACGCTATTATTAGGTTTTTGAGAAAATTTGATATTAAGAGCAAATGGTAGCTGCTATAGAACTTTTTAGGTTTTACAGTTGGTTATTGAAAGTCGTGTATAGTGGTATGGATCCTTAGTTTTCTTCTAAAAAGGTCAGTTTCATTCTCTTCTAATGGAAAAGAAGAATAATTTAAAAATTTATCTTGCGTGTCATTTAGATACAGCTGATAATTATTTATAAAAATTACATTTAAACAAACTGAAACTATCGGAAAAATACAACTCAAAAATTCAATTGTTTTTAATGATAAATGATGCCATTATTAAATAAATTAATGTTGAATAATTTTGGTTTGTGATATTCTGGTAAAGACAGCAGGTTAAAATTAAACCCTCTAGATGTCGCCACCACAATTGAGAGGAGGTCCCACTCCTTACTTGTGGTAGCGGCATCTAGTGGTGAGTATTCTAAACTATTTTCCCTAATATAGATTACTAGCAGTATGGTCCCGCCTTACTGGGAACCCGTTAACTTCACATTGCTTCCTCATAGAGGCATGCTTACTTGTGAAAATACACTCAAAATAAAAAAATCGTGTTGGCGCATGCGCACTTAAAAGAGCAAACACTAATAGAGGATGAAGCAGCCTTAGGGCGAGGGCATATCTCAACCAAACTCAATCAATCAAACTAATAGAGGATGGCGTCAAACCCCCGTTTCGTCCCGGTCCATGTATTTTCAAGCCCTGTTATGGTCCCGCAATCCCACGTGGATGACGTTTTTTTAAAACTAATTATATCAATTAAAAATAACAATCAAATATGAAAAAACTAAGCCTCAGGTGCACACGTAGGTATTAAAAGGAATCTATATTAAAAATTTCGAATTTTTTAGAACAGTCTAATTAGGTCTTTTGTGAGCCACAGACATATACACAGACAGACAGACTCTTTCTTTTATTATTATAGATAGGGAAAGAAAACTAACAAGGAGTGCTATAGTAGGGCAAAGACTGAACCTACCAACCGCACCATGGACCAACACGGAGACAAAAAAGGGTGGCATGTGCGGCCCGATGGCCGAGTGGTTTGGATGGTAAGTCATAACGCTAGCAGTCCGCGCTGTAACGGGTGGGCTCGATTCTCGCATTGGCCCTGGGTGTACTTATCCTTTCTCAGTATCAAAATTATAAATTAACTACCACTTTTGCCACTCTATTTGGGCTCCGTAGTGTGCCATGGCTGCCGATGGCAGCTCAGTACTCTACCCTACTATAGAACACTTTGGAAATTGACGAATCGTTTGTTTCAACTGCGGTCGTCAAGTGATGAGGTAAAACGCATGAGCTTCCCGTCACCGAACTTAAAGCGCAGGGCCGTAACCTGGACATTTTATTGGGGGGGGGGGGGGGGACCACGTTTTGGCGCCCTCTTAAATTTTGTTTGGAGTCAGTCATGATTCATTATTAACGGCTAATTACATTAATTATTACTTATGTATTAATTTAAATTTTTAATTAAAGTAATTAATTGTTATTAATTACTAATTGAACCATTTTTAATACTAATTAAATAATTATTAATAACTACTTACATCATTATTAATAATTACTTACATCTTACATCCTTATTAATTACTAACGAAATAATTTTTAATTACAAATTAAAGAATTATTAATGACTAATTTAATTGTTTGACAATTTATTTGTAAATTAGGTAAAAATGAATTAACCGAATTTAAAATAACAACACTGAATTAGTTATGATAAATTTAAACATACAAATTATTGGCTTTATAAAAGTACCTTGCAATAGGGTATTAGATAGAAACGAGTTAGATTCCAAATTAATTGATCCTTTATACAATTTTTATAGTAACAATGCATATGTCTATACAATCGTGCAAAAAAACACAACATTATTATTGCTTCATGAAATTATCGAAAAGTAGCACGCAATTTAATTGTAAAAGTTACATTTGTCATTTCCTATTTATTATTGCCATTTTGGGCGAAAATAGCCCCCGGAAAGCTATTGAGGGAAAATAAATTAACAATTATGTATTATTGTTAAATAACTGTTAAAAAGTCATTTGGTAAAAAAGTTAAAGGGGGCGCCTGACGGCGCCCAAAATGGCGCCCTTTGTAAAATAATTGGGGGGGGGGAGGCCCCCCCCCCTTCCCCCTATAAGTTACGGCCCTGTTCAAGCGACATCGTATGCAGTTATAATCAGGACATTTTACTCCGCTGATTCACGTCTGTTCCAAACTACTTCAGGAACCTCGGAATTTAATTGTGTTTTTTTTAACCAACAGAAACCTATCTTTATGGCTGTATGACGTGTATAGAACATGACACCTACTCTTTGTGAAACCTCATTAACTAATGATTAGCCATTACTAATACTATACACCTCAGGTTGGCCTAAACCTGATGTTAGTCGACCAACATCAAAATACAATATGAATTCCGAATTGACACTAAACTATACTTATTTTTTACCATATTCATTCATAGTGCAGCATAATAAAATGAAATTAATGCTAAGTATTTTGAAATGATATTTTTGATATAGATCGTGCTGATTGAAATTGGGTTTAATTTAAAAAGGGGTTTTGTTACAATGACTACAGTGTAGATTTATTGACATAAATACGCATTAAAAATATTAATTGAATATTTATTTTCATGTAATTTTATTGCAACTGTTAATAAGTTTCATTTTTTTAAATATAAATTATATAACTATTACATAAATAATAAATATTTTTTTAATAAATCACAAATAACTTTTCTTAATGAAATGTGCAGTATTGTTATAGTTTTATACAGTTTATGTTATCAGTTATTAAGCATAAATAGCTATGTAAACTGTAATGTATTTAAAACATATTAACATAAAAAAACAACCCACATATGTATCACAGTTCTCTATATTCATTAAAAGTAAAAAATAAAAATCTTGCACTTTCAGGAAATTTCCAATTCTGAAAAGGCTTAAACTTTTAAAATCAGCCACCTTAGACAAAATTATTCATTAAAATTAAGTTTTTGTACACATTTAACAACTGTAGTTCTGTTTGATATTGCACATCTATTTTACTTCCTACCTAGGAGAAAATACAGCAAAAATAAAAATATACAAAATTTTCAATATATAAGAGAAATTCCATCAAATACTTCTTTACAAGTAATTTCCTAAGTTTCGATTGATTGTTTCTTAAACTCATTCAGGATATTCGGGATACCACTTTTCCAATATTTTTCCCAGAATGTAAGTACTGCAAATTTAAACATACATTACATCTAAACATACCATACTTTTAAACATACATATACATATAAACATACATTATTGATAAACATACATTAAGTTTTGACAGTAAACCAATTTTTTAAGAAGTTTTCTTGTTATTAAAAAAGCGTGCAACTTGAATATTTATGGTCTAAAAATATCGTCATAATATGAAATATATTTTTCAGACGATTTTTTTTAACACCAAAGAAGTGACGAGAAGCAGTTTGTCCTATAACGATTATAAAATAATTATTGATATTTTATAAAGAATATAGTAACTAAATGTGTAAAACATTTTCAGAGAGTTAACGTGAAATTTGGTTAATATGAAATGCTCCCCTAAAGTTTATACTAATAACTTTTAATCGTGATCTAAAAATATGTTTATTGTAAAAACTACGGTTTCAAACTGGCAGCTAAGATGCTAGAAACTTTTTTTTTTATTTTAAATACTGTAACTTCCAGATAAATTACGGTGTTGACCCGAATTTTATATTTGTATTTTTTTTTATAGAAAAGTTTTCACATCAGACTGTATTCGAACTGGCAATCCCAAAGTTAGAAGTGAAGTGCCATGGCCGCCAACTCTCTCGACAAACCGAAGACAAAAAAAAGTAATTTTGTTAACGTTCAACGCACCGCCAATATGAAGTCGTTTGTGATAAGTTTTCAGAGGACAACAGTTTTGAACTGAGAAAAAAAGAGTTTAATAAAACGTTTCGAGATATAACGCGAGTATAAAATTTATTGAAATAGCCATTCATCATTTGTAATGATTGATAACCATTCATCATTTGTAATGATGGATAACCATTCATCATTTGTAATGATGGATAACCATTCATCATTTGTAATGATGGATAACCATTCATCATTTGTAATGATGGATAACCATTCATCGTTTGTAATGATGGATAACCATTCATCATTTGTAATGATGGATAACCATTCATCCTTTGTAATGATGGATAACCATTCATCATTTGTAATGATGGATAACCATTCATCATTTGTAATGATGGATAACCATTCATCATTTGTAATGATGGATAACCATTCATCATTTATAATGATGGATTTTAAGAATATGTAAGTATGCATGCATTTGCTGTTTAGATAATATATTAGTAAACGGATACTCGCTTTATTAGTAAATGGTTTTAAACCTCTGAAAGAGTATGGAACATTCTGAAAAGTTACGTTTTATAAAGTGCATATATACATACCTCCACTCCTCTTATAATGCCTTCCATGCCCACAAACTCTCCATCTGCAGTTGAAATGCCCGTGTCTACAAGAGGTTTCAGCTTTTTGCTTTGGACATTGTCACATAAGTACTTGAAATACGTCGGGAAGCATTCTTTATACGAAAAGAAGAGAAATCCCTGAATAGCAGCAGATTTGTATAGCAACTAAAAATAGAAATTTCCTTTATAATAACTCTTCATTGCATTAATATCATGTTACAGTTTTAAGATAATCATGTTGAGTTTGTGTGCAGGGTATTTGTCTGAAAATGTTTGCAGAACTGATATTTTGTTTAATATTTGCAGAAAAAATATGGTTTTTGGCAAATTACTAATTTTGAAACCTATCTTAATTTTTTTTCATGTTATAACGACATGACAGTATAGTTTGAAAATAAAAAGCCTATTTAGAGCTTAAAATTTTTTTTGATAGTAATTTTCAAATTGGCTATTAAAAATATCATGTAATATGAAAAAAATTTGAAACTAAAATAAGGCATTTGAACTTCAAATATGAAAAGTTGTATTTTAATTTTTGCAACAAAAGAGGGTTATGGGAAGTAGGAATAAACAGACGGATGGACAAAAAGGTAGAAGTACATTTAGATAGACAAAATATATAAGATTGGTCTCTGATGTCTTATCTTTCAAGCAAAAAAGGAATTTCGAAAAATTGACGAAAATCTAATTAACGGAAATTGAAAGGAGATAGTCACCTGAAAGGGTGGACAGACAAAAAGATTGACTTACAGACAACAGAAAAAAGTATAACTGGGTAATCTGATGTCATATCTTTCAAACAAAAAATAATTTTGAAATCGGAAAGTTAAAACGGAAATTGAAAAAAGGAGATGACAAAAAAAAAATGGATGCACAGTCCAGAAACATAAACAAAAGCTATAAAATATTAGTATCTGATTTTGTACCAGTACCAAACAAAGAAATAATTTTGAAAACTGAATAAATGGAATTTTAAATTGCACCGACAGACGGAAATCTCAATCATGAAAATAATCAACTTTTAATTATTTAAAAAAACATTTGAAAAAAAAATATGCTTGTGTGCTTGATCAGAGACCCGCTTATTGGCAAACAAATATCCATGCCTTTCCTGGATTCGAACCCGAACCCAGCACACTAGCACACTAATCAATACGCCGCCGGGTCGATTTAAGAACTTTTAAATTGCTAAGAAATGAACTAACTTGCTCGAGTAAAAACGATGCATCAAGTTTGGGCAAATCTTTTTTATCTTCGGTTTTGTATCCCGTAATAAAACCAAGAGTGATGAGACGACCTTTCACAGCTAAGTTCTTGACACAGTCGACCAACATTTGTCCTCCAATGGTCTCCCAAATCACATCGACTCCTTTCTAGAAAATTTTAGACTCTTACTTTACAAAAAAAGTTCAATCATGTTTTTAACATATTTTTAAGAGCAAAAGTGAAATAATTAACAAAGATATTTTTACAAGTTTCTAGAAATTTCAAGCGAGTTGAAAGTAAAAATTTGCCATTTTGGTTATGGTTGGAAAATAGTTTTACTGTAATAATACACAACGTTATTTTAATTTTAACCCTTGGAATACTCATCGCCCCCTGATCACCCCCAAGTATTTTTTGCCCCCTTGATAACACAAATTGCCCACTCCCATGTTGGGAACCGCTGAATTAGATCGAGGGCAAACATGACATATGACGTGTTGTATGTCAAAGATCCCTAGAGTACCCATTTGTATTGGGTTCTCTCTGCAAAATTGTATCTCGGCAAACTTTCACATCCACAGAGAGCTCAGTATCATTGCAATCTGAGCGTCAAAATTGGTGGGATTAAATGATGGTGGGTTGAAAGTTCAATCAGGCCATATTTATGACATTTCATTAATCTGTTCTATTCTATAGGTTGAAAAAAATTATAATCACATATTTATTTTTTTAAAAAAAATTATATTAGTCAATGTCATATAACAAAAGCATGTTATCCTACAAAAATAATAATTACGTTAAATGTATTTTACTATCAATAAAAATGGCATTTTATCCACCATAAATGCTGCTTGAAAAGTGTTTTTGGTGCTTTTCCATTTCGCTGGCCGAAATCTCTTTTGGCAACAAAACACCGTTAAACGTCATTTTTGGAAATATTCCGTTTTGTTGCAATTGTACATTTTTTGGCAATTTATCGCTTACATCGAAATGGAAAAGTACCCTTTTTCTAATAGAATAGATAATAATTTTTAGTTACTGGGTATTCTTTTGCCAAAACTTCAGCCAAATTTTCTTTCTTATAGTTGATGATTCGGTCACAGCCTAGTTCCTGATAAAATAATAGAGTAACAGTTTTATTAAAACATTTTTGAAACAGTTTCATTAATACTTTTCATAAAAGAGTTTTGTCAATGCTTTTCATAAAACAGCTGTACCAATACTTTTTTAAAACAGTTTATCATAACTGTAAAATAAGGCATTACTTTAATTTTTATGTAATTATATATTTTTTAAGACTGCTTGCTCCCTTTAAAGTTAAGCATGCTATATTGAATATTAAGATGTTTCCCCACAAAGACATGTTTTTTGGCAAAACTAAACTTTCTATCAGTCCTCCTAATATTTGAGAATTTATTTCGAAACTGGTTAGGTTTGGTTTAAATGAACTAATATAGAACTGGATCTATTCATAGGATGTCAGTTATAAACTATCTTCACAATTTTAAAACCCCAGCTATAACCCTTTAAGATAGGCCGTCAGATGACGCTGATTTAAGTGTACGGGACTAAATGTTAAGAGTTTTATAAAAAAGTAAATGCTAGCATCTCCTTAAGGGGGTTCAGTATGTTGCATATCGGTAATGTTAAATTGGCCAATTGCAATGTACCTTTTCCCAATAACTAATGATCAGATCATCTTAAAATTTTCTGTGTGGGTTATACCAACCTTATTTATTAATCTGAGGTTAAAAGTTTTTTTTTTAAAAATAACTTTTAGATTTTTAAAATAAAATAAGTTTTAAACTACCAAAAAAAAAAAATCATGAATTTTTTCACTTTTTTGCCCCATAAAATAATTTTCACTTTAGTTTTATTAAAATTTATAACCTCAGATTAATCTATACTATGTATTACATCATATAAAAAAAGTTTACGAGAAAACATAGCATAGTTTTTTAGAAAAGGTGCATCGAAGTTCAAAAAATCAAGTTCTGAGAAAAACGCGTTTTAAGTTTTTATTGTTAACTAGTTTCAGTAAAAAAAGGATTAAATAAAATGGCTTTTAATGTCAAAAATATTTCTCCAATTGTCTTGATACTTTTTGACATTATTAATAAAGGTTGTAATAGTATTTTAAGCCAATAATTTTATTTTTTTATTTTTTCACCGATTTTGGGGTACTGAATCCCTTAAGAGGAACGTATTTTTTTATACAAATAACGACTGGTACAAGTCAGATACTTCGTTATCTGTGCTTTTGAAAACCTTCAACATTCTCTTTTATACCCGCACGATCGCGATAGCTCGGTCTTAAAGGGCTATAGTGAAGACTAAAAGTATTAGCATTCTTCAAATAAAAATAGTGCACTGGAAATAAGCAAAAGTGCACTCCATAAAATCCTATTAAACCTATTTTTTTAAATATCTAAATTCTATTGATTATTAGACTTAAATATGCAACAGTTCAGACATTGACATTGTCTGGTTTGTGATAAAGCGACACCAGATGAAGGGTAGCTTCAAGACTCACATTCTCCAAAGTACAACTACATTATAGAGTCCAGTCTGTTCATTAGCGACTTTTAATAATCAAAATTCAATTGGACGAAGTGTGCCAATGATCGGGCCGGACCATATACCTCAATCATACTTGGTAGACAGTGAGTTTAGCAGCTTCACCCTTCAAATATTAAATATACCTTCAAATCTGGCAAATATATATGTTGCACTCAGTTTACCAAGGATAATTATATTTAAAAAAAAAAACTATTATAGGCTTAAAAATGATAAAATGTTAACAAATTCACCTTCAAAATATCTTCTTTTTCTTTAGAAGAGCATGTTGCAATAACATGGCATTCGGCAGCTTTGGCCCACTGTACCTAAATGATACACATATTTTTGTTATTTGTAAATAAAAAAAAAGGTAAAAAATTTGCAACTTGATCCAAAATTATAATATAAAGATGGTATAGTCATATGCTACATATGGAAACGGAGTATAGGCTTTTGATGAGGTATAAGGGTATTACACAAAGCAAAATAAGCAAACGTATTTTTTTTAACCCTTTCAGTCCCAAAAATTTACTACACTACAGAAACATCTGATATTCACAAAATAAGCTTATTTTAGATCAAATATACGAACTCCATAAGAAAAAAAATCAATTTAAATTTTTTATATGGTTTTTGAAACAATACCAAAATTCTTTAACTGTGGAAAACAACAAAATAAAAATATATATATTACCTAAAAACACTTCGAGTTATATATTTTAAGGTATCTGACCATATTACTAAAAAAAATTTAGAAATTATTTTAACCGAAATAGTTTAAATTGTGTTTTAAATATGTGGAACTGAAGTGAACTTATGAAAAATCAGGAGAAACGCTTGTTGACTATTTTCTAAATAAAAAAAATAGTAGTTCTGACTTCTATTGAGATAAAGTAAAATTTTGTCTGATAGAAAAAAGTGTGAAGAATCAATTGATGTGTGTTTGGATGTCATAGCGGGACTTGAACATTTTGAAAAAAAATATTGAAAGTGATGATGCCAAATGACATCACTGGGACTGAAAGGGTTAATCGGAGTAAGTATTGTCTAGATTGTAGAGAAATTAATTGAATACTATGTATTAAAAGTTCAATGATACTAGTTGCTCAATGCAATCCAAGGTTATGTATCACTATTAAAACTTATTCACTTGGTTTCCCAAAAAATATGGTTTTTAGTAGCTTCAACGGTTATGTGGTGAAAAGTTTCACCATACTTCTTGTATTATCATGAACCAGTTCTCAGGCTTTTGTTTTTAAAACCAGAAACATGGTTCTACCGAAAATATGGTGAAACATTTCACCGCTCAGCTGTTGCACCTACTGGAAACTGTTTTGTGGTGAAACTAAGCATATAATTTGAAACACTAAATATTCAAAGCAATTAATTGGTTAAATAAGCGCAATTTAAACCAATAATGTACTTACTGCTAAATGCCCTGTTCCACCAGCAGCAGCTGTGATAAGAACCGTTTCTCCAGCTGTTATCGACCAGACTTAAAAAATAAAAATATATTTTATATTGCTATTAATTGTTACAAGGCATTGCTTTAAATTAAATAATTAAAATAAAGTTTGGGTTCAAGCGCTTCTAGAATAATTAAAAATATAATAGTTTAAGGTATGTGTTTTATGCAAAAAAAAACCCAGAAGAACATCTGTGAATGATACGAAATTACTTTTTTTTTTAATTAGTAGGTTTCTTGCTATTTTTTTAAAAATAAACTTATATCATTTAGAACTGCTACGCATTTTCTAAAGTATAATTTTTATTCAACACGAAATGACTTTATCCCAAAAGAATAATACATTTTTGGACCTGAAGAGTATATGATGAGTTATTTTTTTGCATAAAACAATTTTGTTTTGTATAAAAAGCTAAGTTTAGTTAAAGTTGTTTAAAAATCTACTTTTACTATATTTACATGGTGTACAATCCATTTATACAGAAAATTGAGCCAGTGTTAAACTTACTTTTGAGTATGTTGAAATGCATTAATGATGCTAGATTTTGTAGACTGTATCTCGCTCTTTTTTTAACATATATATTTAGATTAATGCCATGAAATGCTAAAAACTCTAAATTTACCTTATCCAAACTTATTGCAGCTGTGAGACCACTCACTAAAAGAGTCAAATAGCTAGGTGTGGCTTCTGGAATCAGAAAAACTTCTTTGGCGGGTACACACTAAAATAACAGCACAAAATAATCTTAGAGAAAGAATTGGAGTGAGTAGATGCGCAGTAACACTATTTCGCAGGGACAATAAATGAACGCTTTTTTTGTAGTCACTTAAAATTTCGCCTAAATATTTTAATAACCAGGAAGTTTTGTTTCTGTATTAAGACTTTTATTTTAAAGAATATTAGGATCTCTTTAATTTGGACTCTGTTTAATCGGATCTCCGCCTTAACCGGTAGAATTTTTTTTTATCTTTAAAATGTCAACTAACTCGAACTCCAAAAGATATGCTGAGACAAAAAAAAAATGGTGAAAATAAGTGGAATATTTAGCAGGTTTCGATTTTCCAAACTTTAAAAAAAGATTGCTATTGATGTGTATAACTTGTAGTGCTTGAATGCATTGAAGAAAATGGCGCATTATTTTAATTGCGCATTTATTTGTTTAAATATCTTCAACTTATAAATGGGCAATAAAATGTGCTTCCAAACCTTTATCAAATTCACTTCTCTGATTTTACCGGATTTTCACTTTACCGGCTGGCAATGTTATGATAAAATGATGGATCAAACATAGTAAGTAAATTTATTCATTATTTTACATGACAACTTTGTTTTACAATCAAGAGCTAATTTTCCAATTAATACACGTATAAAGAAGATTTAAATTTAAAAAACTTACCACATATTCTGCATAGGTTTGAGGATTAATAAAAGCCACACTTTGACCAACTTTTAGATCTTCAACACTTTCTCCCAATTCTACGATTTCACCCACAGCCTATCACAAAATAATTATTACATAGTTTAAATCTCATCGGTCATAAAAACGAAACAAGCAATTATTTTTTGTTTTTAAGTAAAATTTAGTTAGTTATATTTTTGAGAATTTGACTGAAAAAACGGCTTATTCGGGGAAAAGTTTAAAAAAAAAAATATTTTTTTAGTCATTTCTTTTTTACATAGCAGTTTTTGATTTTGTTTGTCAGGGGAGAAGAAATAGTTATAATATTGGAGTGATAAAATATTAGGCCAAGTAAATCAACTTTTTCTAAACACCCTGAATTCAATTTCTTCAAATTAGCTAAAACTATTATAAGAAGTACGAATAAACAATTAATTCTCAAAGCATATAATTATTTTGACATTTTTTTATTTTCTGTACCTTATGCAATGCAATAAAAAGCTACATGAAAATTAGTTATGATTGCTTAACTTTTTTTAATTTTTTTAAAAATGACAAATTATCTTAACTTACTTCAAACCCAATACCAAAGGGTACTGTTCTACTAATATGGTGACCAGTACCTTTAGTCACAATGACATCAGTCGCATTGATACCAACATACCTAGAAAAAATAAGTAATTATTAATATGTTTTTCAGTGAAAAAACATAAAAGAAACAAGAACAATTTTTCTGAGTGTATGGATTTGGGAGGGATTGACTCTTTGATCTAAATTTAGGACAAAATCTTGATCATCCAATTGGCATTTATTTTCAATTTTAATTTTTTTTAAAAAGATGGATGAGCAAGGATTGCAATTACGCTGGATCAAAACTGTTTCCAATTGGCTGTATATGGAATTGTTTTACGTTTCCTCAACAAAAACAATCAAGTGGAATAAAATTAAAATAGAAAATATTTTCAACTGCAAGGCCTACGTTTCTTCTCAATGCTAATTTTACATAACGTATAATCGGGTAAAAGTATTGTTTTAAATACCCAGATTTAGTTGAAGACCAACGAAGGGTTTGAATCAAATTGAACATTCATTTAAACAAAGATGTTTGTTTAAATAATTATTATTAAAATATTAGTTATAAAAGATTTATGCATAAATTGTGACGCCATGGTATGCATTTGGTATAAAAGACCAGTGACCCATCCATGCCCTCCCACCTTATTATAATATTAAAATTAAGACATGGATTTAGAGGAAAATAATCTACCTTGCCTTATTTTGTTTAAAATGACAATGGTCTCAGAAGTTATTCATCAATATATTAGCTTGTAAATAAATTTGTGTTTTTTTTTTAAATATTATTATTTGAAATCTCAGGCACTCGTTCTTAATATTGTAATAACTAACATGGCCACTGGACAGCCTCTACAGCAGAGTTCACCTCTATATATCGATTCATCAAAATATTGTAATATTACACATCAAGGTACTGTATTATTATTCAACAAGCTATTGTAAGTATAAAATATAAAAGTAATCACTTTCAAATTTTTACTTACTTAATTTTTATGCATATGTGTTCTTTTTGAGGTTGACACATTTGAACTGATTCTATTTTCACTGCTTTACGAAAATCTGTGGTCAGCTGATGGACCATCAATTTCTTGAAAGAGCTTGGTTTTGACGTCATTTTGAAACCTTAAAAAAAGTTTATACATATATTTGACGCGATTTAAGTATGTTTAACTTCAAAATCTAAGGAAAAGGTAGCACTGATAATCAAAATTATCATTAAATAAAAAAAAATATACGCTTTAATGAAGTTAACTTACCTTTATTCTTTAATCGACCTAACTCAAGTGCAAACTCCCTACCCTAAAGTGAGTTGACACAAATTTATCAGCAAAACTGAAAAAAATAGATTGAATTAAAATCTCAATGTCTCTCAAATAATCTCTTGTTTCCAAACGAGATAATATTTTCTTTATCACATGTTCTTTTAAGCAGGACCGATAAGTTTTATATTATTCGTTCACAGAAAACCTCTGTTTTTATACAGTAACGACCAAAAGTTCCGTGCCAAACGGAAATCTTTTTTTATATTTTATGATCTATCGTACTTCCATCGGCAATCTGTGGCTATTTGCTACATTTTATGTTTCTCTGCTCTCTACAAAAATTCCCAAAATTATAAAAATTCTCTAAAAATCAAAAACACAGCAATTTTAAAAATCAAAATGTTTTAAAAGAAAACATTTCATTGGAATTTATTTTTCTGATGGATAAATATTTATTATTATAGGATCAAAAATATTATGGGGATTTCTCAGATCTTAGGTTGCGACAAAAGTGCGGAATAAAAAAAAATCATTTTCTAGTTCTTTAATTATCTTCTTTCTTAGTTCTTTAAATATCTTTTCTTTCTTTTTCTCATAATCAACAGCAAATGAGAACATGCATAGCACCAATGGAATTCACATGAAACAAGGAGTTCTAAAAGAACTAAAATAGCCTACTTTCCTGTTACTTAAATACTTACTAAAATTCTTATCTTGAAAAAACTAGGATCGTTTCAGTAAGTGACATCAACAACCGTTTCTACATTAAATTTATATACAAAAGAATAAATTTCACTAACCACAGCATCTAGCTATAATTTCAACTTCGTAAAGCCATTATTTTCATTTATTTTCTATCACCAATAAAATAAATATTACTTATCGTCCGCATGATTTATTTGCAGTTATAAATAAATATTTAATTTTTCGTAGAAAAAAACCCATAAAACTATTCCAAAATGCACTTAAAATAATAAATGTAAATAAACAAGTAGGTTTGTAACAGAATCTGTCACTTAACCTGCTTCCAAACAACAGTTGTGTTTAACAGGTAAAAAGGCGCCAAACACAGCATTAATTCTATATTAAACATTTACCAGCTAAATTCAGCTAGTTTCATTTATTTTATTTCGAGAATTAAATAATTATTACTTAAATCGTTTGCAAAAAAATTATATTTCAAAGAATAAATACGTTATATTTTTCTCTTTTGAATAGAATGAAAACATTGCTTACCTACATACAGAATCTTGAAGTGAAATATATTGACGTCATTCAAACTGATCGATGTCGCAAAAATAAATTTATTTTAATTCATTGTCTAAAAGAATTAAAGTTTCTCAAGCGATGTTGCCAAGGCAATGGTGATTTATTTCTAATAAAATGGCTTCCTATGCTTTTTAAATGAGCATTAAATGTTAAAGTTTTTTAAGTAATTGAAGTACTTAGAATTCGAATTCTTTTCTGAAATTTTCAATATATTCTCATTTGGATACGCTGAATTTTTTGACGTATATCACTTTTCCGTAGCATTTGTAGTTAAATTCAGCGATTAAAATTACTCGAAATTGAATTTCAATGCTAATTCAAAGGGAAATTCGTCGTCAAATAGTATATTTATGTCCGTCCTATCGTTCAGACAGACGGACAAAAAGTATGAAAGTTGGGTAGGTGTCTGAGGTTATACCTTTCTAATAAAAAAAATGATTTTTAAGATCGGATTGATAGAACTGATTTTGGAAGGGGGGTACGGACAGACGGACGGACAGACAGACAGACGACGGACGGACGGACATCTACCGCATGTCAATACCTACTTTTTTATTTTTTTTAATTCTTCGAATTAAAAAAAAAGAAAAGTAGGCTAAAAAAAAAAACGTTTTTAAATTATTCAATACAGCCGGAGACCTCCTAGGGAGAAAATGTGGCTTACACTACTCGCCAACCTAAGTTGGGTAAATAGAAATATGCTATGGAGAAGTCCTTTCGAGCATGTAAGGAGTCCCATAAATTATTTGTGAATCCATCCAGAAAACATGTTCTCAACATTAATTTCATCCAAGGTCTAACAGATTTGAATATTATTTGAGAAATTTGGCAATTTTTTCAGAATGAAAAGTGTATTTTGGTTAAATTGTATTCAGATTATTTTGTATGTAGATATTACCTTACAAGAGTTTCCAACTAGTGGACTAATCTCAATTTTACATCTGCCTTTTTACCCAAGTTAGGTTGGCACAGTGTGTAGAATATATATTTTTTTCAATTGGATTAACACAGAGGCACTTTGGTTTGGAGACCCACTATTAATCGGGTTCATTCGCCTTAAAGAGACGAGAATTTCGAAGAAAACATCAATGAATGCATTAGTGCCATCTTAATTTTCTTAAAGCGAAATTTAGTACTAGAATAGCTGAAGCTACCCACTACCACTTCTAGGCACTATAATTATAGTGGTTGAAAAACGATATGTTATGGTACCAAAAAACTACCCGTTGAGAGGCGCTAATCAAGAAAATCATAGTAACGTAAAATTGAATTTTAAAAAATGTATTCTTTTTCACTACTGAAAATTCTCGAGATCCCATATTAAACTCGCTTGTTGTTTAGGTTGTAAATTGTTTTCAACAGATGGCAGCATGAAAAGCTGTGCTGAAATAAAAATCTTAACTTGAAAAACTTCACTGTGCCAATACAGATGGCAGCACGATACATTTATGAATGATTCATAAGAAAAAATACAGATTTTTTTAAAAAATTAATTTTTTTTTCATAAAAACAGAGATATATAAGGAATTAACCTCAAATTGCCTTGTTTTTAATATTTTATTAATTTTGCGTGCAAATTACAAAAATACAAACCTTTATTGCTTTTTTTTTAAATCTTAATTTTAAAACATGTCATTACATAGCCCAGAACCCCCTTCACCATTTTACTTCAACCTAACCTAACCTACATGGCCAGAAGCAATTCCTTGCCCTCCTATAGCCAAAATGGCGCTTAGCCATTCTTTTTACTAAAGTAATTATTTGGGTGAACGCGGGTTGGCAATCGGTTCAGCATCGTCTCTCAAACGATCATCACCTGGCGCAGTATATCCGCCTTGGCGGACTTTCTACTTCACGGCAACCCTGCGCTGTGAAAAACCGAAAATCTGCGCAAACAACGCTGCTAGCGCCGAAATTTCGCCTGCTTTGATTGGTTGCTCCTTTGACTTTCTTGCGCATTGTTACGTCAAAATCGAAGGAAAAAATAATTATAATTGCACTCAAACTGAAGCTAAACTAATAAAAATAATAAATATATGTCTTGAAATAACAAATAAATTTGTTTATTGAATGTGAAATACCTTTTTGTATTCGATTCTCGCCCTTGAAAATGAGAACTATTCACCTTTTTCTCGCGTAGAACATTTGTATACTGCAAACTTAATATCGGTTTTACCCGTGCTATAATAAATCAAATTTAGTACAGTCTTCTAATCGACATTTTGTGATTTATTTCACGCCCAATGTATTCGCCTTGGATAACAGTGTAATAACATTTTAATAGATATTTTTTGTACAAAGAGTTCTATAGTAGGATAGAGACTGTACCTGGTAACGACACATGGACCGGAGACAAAAAAGGGTGGCATGTGGGGACCGATGCAGAGTGGTTTAGATCGCAGATAATAACCCGTAACGCCAGCAGTGCGCGCGCTGTAACGGTTGCGGGTGCGATTCCCGCCTTTGATATAGCTGTACTTCCTTTCTTCTTGCTTGCGTAATAAATGGTATGCTATCCAAACCACTCGGCCATAGGCTATAATG
This sequence comes from Hylyphantes graminicola, assembly GCA_023701765.1. NCBI lineage: Eukaryota > Metazoa > Arthropoda > Arachnida > Araneae > Linyphiidae > Hylyphantes > Hylyphantes graminicola. Next base: position 53,092,186 of record CM043119.1, read on the forward strand.
CATTAAGTAATTTTAATCGTTTTAGGGTGTCTATTTCTAGAATCCTTCTAATAGTGTTAACAAGCCAATAACACTACGTAATTTAAAACGCTTGTCAAGTGACGAAGTCAGCACCAGAGAGAGCAACTAACGGTATTTCGAGCGACATAGCGTGTTAAATGCATCGCGATTTTGGTTTAGTTTAGTTTGAATTATTATCTTACTAGAGCTACTCTGGGGCTATTGGCGACTTGCGTCGCACCCAACGCAACCGTTAAGGGCGACATCGTACGCAGCGTTAGGACTTTGGCGCATTTTTAACGTGCACAACCTCTACACGGGGTATTATTCGTCGGATATTTTTTGGCTGCACACGACGTTTAAAGGTCTGCAGTAATTTTAGCGATGCCCGGACCTGGGACCTTCCGCATGCGAGGCAAACGCCTAACCGACTGGGCTCCCCTGGCCTCTCGACTTGGACTAAACAGATTTAGCGAAGTATAGCTATCCTAGTATTACTCAGGTATTTTAGTTGGATTTTGGATGCATATTTTCCTTCCATAGGAAAGGAGTGACAACCACCGAGTTCGAACCAGAGCGAGTATGTACACCCAAGGCGAAAGCTGGAATCGAACCCGCAGCCGGAACAAAACAAAGACTGTTAGAGTAATGGGGTGATCAAATCCACTGCGCCCCTTTAGCAAAGTTGTATATTTTATATTTGAGTGACATCTGCAATTACCTTCTACTTCTAGCACAATCGAGAAATTTCCAAGTTAAGAACAGAATATGCGTTTTACTACTAGAACTTCTCAATGAACTATCGTCATATGTTTGCATCAGTGTTGTACATAAACTCACAGCTATTATTCTATATTTTTACCATTTTCCAATTCACATTTCTAAAAAGCAACCAATACCGTTGAAAAATATTTAACGTACGTCGATATTTCATTAAAAAAAATTTAAAAGACTGATATGAATGACTTGAATAAATTAATATTAAACCATTGAAACAATTACACAAAAGAAGCGTGGAAAACATAGAGATCTTAATTAAAGTACAGGGCGCTTATAACTAGCGCTCGCTATTCGGAGTGGTCTGTAGCTTGAATGAATAATCCAAATGCATCAAAAATTGAGACACTTACTAATCAAAAAGGGGGGAAAAGAATGGAATCATAAAAGAGACAGAATCCTAAAAAATAATCATAAAAAACAAACTCGTCTGAACCAGAATCTAAATTACGAGGCGTCGTCAATTCTGGCCAATTACGGCCAACACAGCTAATTACGCCTCGTAGTTTACAACCCTGGTCAAGAGACCAGTTTCTTTTTTACGAAAAGGAATGGAATCATAAAAAAGAAACTCGTCTCTTGACCAAGGTTCTAATTACGAGGCGTAGCCAATTATGGCTAATTACGGCCAAAAAACATCCAATTACGCCTCGTAATTTAGAACACTGGTCAAGGGACGACTTGTTTTTTTTATGATTCCATTCTTCTTCCCCCTTCTTGATTAGTAAGTGTCTCAAAGTTTTTTGCATTTGGATTATTCATTAAAGCTACAGATTACTCGAATAGCGAGCGTTTATTTTATAACCACCCTATTAGAGTGGAAGATCACGTGACCTCCAATGCTAACGACGGGACAAGCCTGGGGACCAAAATTGGTATGGTATGGGGAGAGTGTTGCGAACAATTTAAAGATAAAAGTGCCGCTAAATATAAAATTTATTCTAAAATTAAAAAAAAAAATACCATACAAATACTAGCTGAAATTTGGAATATTTTTAGTGACTTTAAAATAACTTGAAACGCTTTTCTAGTATTTTTATAGTAGTATCACATGCCATCACATTAAGAAAAAGAATGCTACGAAAAAAATAAAATTTAATTCTAAAATCACAAAGTAAATACAGGGTGGTTATAATAATAACGCTCGCTATTCGGAGTGGTCTGTAGCTTGAATGAATAATCCAAATTCATCAAAAATTGAGACACTTACTAATCAAGAAGGGGGGAAAAGAACAGGAATCATAAAAAAGACAGAATCCTACAAAATAATCATAAAACAGAATAACCATAAAAAACAAACTCGTCTTTTGACCAGAATTACGAGGCGTCGTCCAATTATGTCCAATTACGGCCAACACAGCCAATTACGCCTCGTAATTTAGAACCCTGGTCAAGAGACGAGCATCTTTTTTACGAAAAAGAATGGAATCATAAAAGAGAAACTCGTCTCTTGACCAAGGTTCTTAATTACGAGGCGTAGCAAATTATGGCTTATTAAGGCCAACACATCCAATTACGCCTCGTAATTTAGAACCCTGGTCAAGTGACAAGTTTGTTTTTTTATGATTCCATTCTTTTACCCCCTTCTTGATTACTAAGTGTCTCAAAGTTTTTTTGCATTTGGATTATTCATTAAAGCTACAGACCACTCCGAATAGCGAGCATTATTTTATAACCCCCTGTATTATAGAAATACAAGAAAAGCGTTTCAAGTTCCTTTAAAGTCACTGAAAATATTAAAAAATGCAGCAAGTATTTTTATAGTATTTATTTTTATTTTATAATTAAATTTTATTTTTTCGCAGCACTTTTATCTTTAAAGTGTTGGCAACACTGGCACTAATTTTGGTCCCCATGCTCGTCCCATCGTTGGCATTAGGTCACCTGATCCTCCACTCTAAATGCCTTTTCACACGGTATCCTTGTGCACGAACTGCTCGGATAGGGTTGTCCACCTGCAAAGATTCTGACGTCACACGTTCCCTGGAGTGGTTGTTGTGAATGATACTTATCGCTAGTCTTGGCACATTTTTTCAATTTTTCAATATTTTTACAAATTTCTATCACGTGTAGGAATTGGTTGGTTGGTATACATATATTGTCAGGCTTGTGTGCTTGGTCAGAGGCACGCTTATAATCCATCATGTAAGACAGACACAACACACACACGCACACATACGTGACAGATGCTGTCATCTATCGCGCGCCATTTCCACAATTTAGACAAGTCCCTGAAGGGGAGGGAAATAGTCTCCAGGGACCTGTACCCGTGGAAAAACTTTCAGTCCCAACAGATTTAACGAGCACGTACTCCGCATATTCGTTCTTCAGTGGTACCGAGACTCGATCGCGAGACCTTACGATAACGAGATCGAGATCTTAACACAAGGCTCCCCACAAGCCGATGTAACAAGGAGTTACTAACTACAAATATCAACATTGGCGAGCATAAAGTAGATTTTTCTAAATTTGGCAAACTCGATTTGGCTAACAAGACGTCAGAGCTATATTGATGCTGATTGGCTACCTATATCTCTCCGCAAAACCGGTTTACCGATTTTCGTGTCTCCACGAAAAAATTCAATGAACAATCCTCTACAGCGGTTCTCCATGTTATTCCTATGGAAGTTCCGTGATCAAGGTACTCCGTGTGAAAAGGCCCTAATACTTAATTAAGATCTCTATGGTGGGGAACGTCTCTGAAGTCAAAAAGCAAACCTTGCATGCCATATAAGGCATTCGATTGTGATTTAAATTCACTTTGTGGTTGAGTCAGGTTCCCCTTTATCAGAGACTCTTTTATTCTCCTCGAGCGACCAATAACAATTTTAGCCGAGTTTTTGACTAGTAAGCATTATAAGTCTTCCAACAGTTAAGCGTATTTGAAGATTAACTGTATCATGAGAGCGAAGTGAAATGTTTTGATTTGATTTCTATGACATGCTTTATTATTTTTTGCCTTTATAACACAGATTAGTGAGCTTGCCCTATTTCTGCGTTGAGTTACAGTAAAAATATTTTAGGACATCTTGAAGATTAAATTCTTTAGTTTATCAACACATTGCAACACTAAAGAATTGTTTTTAAGGGCTCCGTGATACACGTTACTAATAACACAACATGCCTAAGCCTCAAGAAATTTTTTGGGAAGTTGGAAAAGAACTGTGTAAAGATAAATGGGAACGCGGAGAATTTGTCAAATCCCCGAAGTTTCCAGTCACAGATACATGTTCTTTGGAGATCTAATTTTATCCTGAAGGCCTGGATGATGACGGAAGACCATTATTTAAGCGTGTGAGAAGCAATACTGATGAATGGATGAATATAAGAGGAGAAATTCTATTCTGTCATGGTATAAACATTAACGAGAGGGTATGGACTTGATGACGTTTTGAAAAAGGTGAAGATTTTGACGCGTTACTACTATTTGGAGGATCGTCCAACCCTTTCAAAGATTTAGAATATTTCATTCCCTTCCAGATCTTTGCTACAGGTTAATTTTCACTGTGTCTACCGACGAGGCCGCTTACGCTAAGCGTTCTGCGAAGCTTACTGCTGACTCATCAGATCAAAACGTGAATTCTATTCAACAATCTGAAACCTCGGAGCCAGAAGTTGAAAGTGTTAATCAGACCGAATCTTCAGGGCCAGAAGCAGCTGATTCTGTACAGCAGACCCAATCTTCAGAGCCGGAAGCAGCTGATTCTGCACAGCAGACCCAATCTTCAGAGCCAGAAGCAGCTGATTCTGTACGGCAGACCCAATCATCAGAGGGACGAGCAGCAGGTTGATACAGCACGCACTCTTCAGAGCCATTACTTACTGAATTTGTCCTATGACGGATCTGTCTAACTAACAAAATATTTTAAACAGAATATTTTTGATCTGTCTAACTAACAGAAGTTTTTAAAACCCACCCAGAAATTTGCCTTGAAACTGAAAGTTCATAAAATGCGATACGAAACACTGCATCGGTTAACTCAATTTTTCAGGTTAGTTTTATCAACTTGTTCTACAGTGACTTAATTACTATATTGATGACTAATTATTCAGAATAACTTGGCCTTAAGAAGACTTGCATGTTATTATTTTCCAATATACTAATACAATACTTGAATAAATAATAAAATTTTCTTAACTGTTTAAAATAATTTATTTTTGTTTTGAAATTTGGTTTTGTTTAATGTATTTTTTTTTTTTTTTTTGCACTTGCAGCATTACTATGCTATTGAATATGCAGTAAATTTATTCTCGCAATGTTTTCTTAAAAGCAAATTCCTGCATGGGCTTAATCAATATTTCGACATGTTTAGAGCGCACAGTTTTTTTTTTAAAAATTTGGTTTTAATTCTAAAACTAATTTTGCTTTATATTTGTAATTTTCTATGTAAAATTTTAGTTTTATTCAAGGCTTTTAAAAGAAGTTTCTAAATACCCATGACTAAATGGTGTAAAACGTAAACTTTCGAAATAGTTACTTTTTCACTTGAAGAGTACACGGGAAGAACCGATTGATTTCGTTCAAGGCTTTCCTTAATAGCCTCTTCGGGGATGATAGCGAGAAATAGCCTAAACTGGTGTAGAAAAGTCAGTAACTGGCTTTGTTTATCTTTCGCAACAACCCTGATTCACGCCAGAGTTGAGTGGAACGAGTCACAAGTTTTGTACCGCAAATGAAGAGCTGAAAGAGAAACCGGTTTCCGGTCGCCAATGTCAGCCAAGCACAGACAATTACGGAAGCCTCTACAGAAATCAATCGGTTTCTTCCCGTGTACTCTTCACTTGTGTTTAAAATTCTGTTTCATGTGTGTTGATATTAAATTATAAAAAAGCTATGATATCACGGTAAATCTTTTTAGATATGTTTTTCACCCTCTCCCAAAACATTTGCCGTTCCGCCACAGGTATATTAACACATTTAGTAATTTTAATCATAAGGTAATGTTATCGATTCCGGCTGCCTATTTGTGGCCTTCTTTAGGACCTTTGACACAACAATAACGCCTCGTAACTTAGAACCCTGGTCAAGATGACGACTTTTTAATCGCTTAAGGGGTCATAGGAGTCTTAAAAATGTGCAAATCATAGTTTGAACTTTCATGTAATTTCTTAACTACTCAATATATAATTATAATTTTTTTATATGTAATTCTACAAGATTTATTTATTATAAACATATTTTAAAATATATGAAACTTTAGCCAAACCTAAAATAAATGATATTAAACATAAAGCTATTTGAAGACATTGGGATTAGTCTTGCGCGGCAAATTGTGAGGTCAAAAATGAAAAAAATGACCAAGAAAATGACTTTACATTGTAAAAATATGTACAAACAAAGACTTATACCTAAATTCTCAGCTCAATTTTTATTAGAAATTTTTTAAATTTTTTTAAAAATCAAAATATTAAAATTTGCATTAATTTTTTTAGAAAAAAGTTCTTAAAATAATTTCTAATTAAAATTGAGCTGATAACTTAGGTATAAGTCTTTGTTTGTACATATTTGTACAATATAAAGTCATTTTCTTGGTCATTTTTTCAATTTTTGACCTCACAATTTGCCGCGCAAGCCTAATCACAATGTGTTCAAATAGCTTCATGTTTAATATATATATTTTAGTTTTGGCTAAAGTTTTCGTAAATTTTAAAACTTATTTGATCTTATATACATAAAAGGCGACTTTTGTTTGTCTGTCTGTTTGTACAGGACGCAAAAACTTAAGAATCACGCAACAGATCGTCAGATCACGAAATTCGGCACAAAAAATTCATCTCATCTCCGGAACAAACATAGGCTAAGAATTTTGCGAATCAGACCATTCCTTCTATCGTTTTCGAAACGTTTTAAGGGGAAAAGTACACCACTTTCGCTCAAATCCGATCACTTTTTCTCTTTCGTGATGTCATCAGGCAGAAAAAATTTAAATAAAACTTTTTAGAAAACAATTGAAATTGAAAATGTTTAATTTGTTTAATATTTGTTCTTTGCCTTCAGAAACTAAATTAATAATTTGAAAAAATAGTTGGATATGTTTCAAGTTGCGTAATAATACAGTCTCCATTCTATTATTTTATTGTGAATTTTATTTATGAATTTTTTAAAAGCATAGTTAAGCTTTTACTGAACTACGTTGTTTTTTGATGGCCGTCGCACTACAGATGCATATTAGGGTTTCATGTCTTCCTTTTTTCACCAAATACTTTGCTAAACTCCCCGGGGGGCAAATTATTACAAAAAACGCGCAATAAGAGCATTTTTTTTTAATAGCTGGTTGGTTGTTTTGTGCGATGGTCTTTGCGCCAGAGCTGAATGGGTTTAGGTGTAATAGTAGCTATATATTTTTCTTGCCAGATGAGCTAAAATGTTTTTATTCGGGAAATTACTATGACATTATCTGTTAATTTTATAGCATTTTTTAAATTTTGAATTTTTAATGTAATATAAGTAGCGGGATTTTTGTTACTTTAATAACGAACGGTATCAGCAACATAAGCTTATTAAAAAGCAAATAAACTTATAAAAAATGAAAATCGTTTGCTGTTTGCTGGAGTAGCTTATTTTTAATTCTTACTGATTATTTTTTTACTTAAATATGTATTCTCTTTAATGTGAGCTTCTTATCAAAGGTATTTTGAAATTAATATTAATTATTACTATATCCAAGATGGGTAATTAAAGGTAAAAAATAAAGAAAAAAATTACTGGGTAATTTTCATATCTTATGTCACTCAAATGAAAGAAAAAAATAGTTAAATTGACTATTAAAATATTTTTTCACCTCTACCCGACCTCTCAACAGTTTTAACACAGTCAATAATGCTTCGTAATATAAAACGGGGGTCAAGTGACGAAGTCAGCAACTGAGAGATGAGAGAGCAACCAACTGGACTTCGAGCGACATGGCATGTTAAGGCGGGATAGTACCGATTAAGGCAATCAACTTGGCCGAAGGCGACATCTGGGTGAAAGATATTGAACTGTTAAAGAGGGAGGGTCAGAGAACTCGGAGACCCAGCAAATCACAATTGCTCAATTAATCTGATTGACGTATTTATCTTGATTATCTCTGATTTCAGCTTGTCTTCTATAAGTAGCCGATTGAGGGTCACTTGGAAACTATTTTTTTTCTAAAGCCTCCCTCGTCAACCAATCTTACACATCCCAATGAGAAATCCCGCCTTCGCCCTGGGTGTAATTTCTCTCTCTGTATCAGTACAAATTCTGTCTATGTCTGTCTTAGTCAGCTTGACGAAGGTTTATAAGCGGATCTCTCATCAAGCGCACAAGCCGGAAATACATGTACCAACCAACCATTCTTCCCTCCGAGAAAACGGGGATGACATACTTAGTTTGCAGGTTAATTGAATTACGTCGCTCTAAATCTAACACTTGAGCTACAAGCAACCTTAAGGGGTCACAGGAGTCTTAAAAATGTGCAAAGAAGATACTACAAAGTTAGTTTGATCTTTCATGTCATTTTTTAGCTAGTCAATAAATGAGTATAATTTTTTTATATGTAATTCTACAGGATTTATTTATTATAAAACAAGTTTTAAAAATTTATGAAACTTTAGCCTAAAAACTAAAATAAATGATATTAAATATGAAAGCGATTTGAACACATTGGGATTAGGCTTGCGCGGCAAATTGTGAGGTCAAAATTATAAAAAAATGACCAAGAAAAGGACTTTATATTGAACAAATATATACAAACAAAGACTGTATACCTAAATTCTCAGCTCAATTTTAATTAGAAATTTATTTTAGGAACTTTTTCTAAAAAAAATTCATAAAAAATTTTAAAATTTTGATTTTTAATTTTTTTTAATACAAATAATTTTCTAATTAAAATTAAGCTGAGAATTTTGGTATAAGTCTTTGTTTGGTGAACATATTTGTTCAATATAAAGTCATTTTCTTGGTCATTTTTTCCAATTTTGACCCTCACAATTTGCCGCGCAAGCCTAATCACAATGTGTTCAAATAGCTTCATGTTTTTAATATCATTTATTTTAGTTTTGGCTATAGTTTCATAAATTTGGGGTACTTGTTTTATAATAAATAAATCTTGTAGAATTACATCAATAAAAAATTATACTTATACATTTAGTAGTTAAAAAATTACATGAAAGATCAAACTATGTTTTGTAGTACCTTCTTTGCACATCTTTTAAAGACTCCTTAACCCCTTAAACTAAAACACTGAGAGTGGGCGGTGAAGACTGAATTAATAATAATTTTTTTGTGCCTTTTTTTTGAAGATTTTGTGTCTATACCCCGAATGAGTTTAAATTCACATATGATTTAAGGGGTCACAGGAGTCTTAAAAATGTGCAAAGAAGAACTACGACAAGTATAGTTTGATCTCTCATGTAATTTTTTAACTGCTCAATATACAAGTATAATTTTTTTATATGTAATTCTACAAGATTTATTTATTATAAAACAAATTTTAAAATTTATGAAACTTTAGCCAAAACTAAAATAAATGATATTAAACATAAAGCTGTTTTAACACATTGTGATTAGGCTTGCGCGGCAAATTTTGAGGTCAAAATTGAAAAAAATGACCAAGAAAATGACTTTATATTGTACAAATATGTACAAACTAGGACTTATACCTAAATTCTCAGCTAAATTTTAATTAGAAATTATTTAAAAATAAATTTAAAATCAAAATTTAAAAAAAATTATTAATTTTTTTAGAAAAAAGCTCTTAAAATAATTTCTTATTAAAATTGAGATGAGAATTTAGGTATAAGTCCTAGTTTGTACATATTTCTACAATATAAAGTCATTTTCTTGGTCATTTTTTCAATTTTGACCTCAAAATTTGCCGCGCAAGCCTAATCACAATGTGTTAAAATAGCTTTATGTTTAATATCATTTATTTTAGTTTTGGCTAAAGTTTCATAAATTTTAAAATTTGTTTATAATAAATAAATCTTGTAGAATTACATATAAAAAAATTATAATTTAACAGTAGTTAAAAAAAAATTATCAAAGAAAGATCAAACTATACTTTGTAGTTCCTTCTTTGCACATTTGACTTAGACTCCTAAATCCGTGTCTATCAAACGACATAAAGAAATTTAAGGGGTCTAAGGAGCCTTAAAATGTGCAAAGAAGGAACTACAAAGTATAGTTTGATCTGTCATGTAATTTTTTAACTGCTCAATATACAAGTATAATTTTTTTTATATGTAATTCTACAAGATTTATTTATTATAAAACAAATTTTAAAATTTATGAAACTTTAGCCAAAATTAAAATAAATGATATTAAACATAAAGCTATTTTAACACATTGTGATTAGGCTTGCGCGGCAAATTTTGAGGTCAAAATTGAAAAAAATGACCAAGAAAATGACTTTATATTGTAGAAATATGTACAAACTAGGACTTATACCTAAATTCTCATCTCAATTTTAATAAGAAATTATTTTAAGAGCTTTTTTCTAAAAAAATTAATAATTTTTTTTTAAATTTTGATTTTAAATTTATTTTTAAATAATTTCTAATTAAAATTTAGCTGAGAATTTAGGCATAAGTCCTATTTTGTACATATTTGTACAATATAAAGTCATTTTCTTGGTCATTTGTTCAATTTTGACCTCAAAATTTGCCGCGCAAGCCTAATCACAATGTGTTAAAACAGCTTTATGTTTAATATCATTTATTTTAGTTTTGGCTAAAGTTTCATAAATTTTAAAATTTGTTTTATAATAAATAAATCTTGTAGAATTACATATAAAAAAATTATACTTGTATATTGAGTAGTTAAAAAATTACATGAGAGATCAAACTATACTTTGTAGTTCATTCTTTGCACATTTTTAAGACTCCTTAGACCCCTTAAATGCCAATGGTTTGGTTTGGTTTGGTTTGAATTATCGTCGCACTAGAGCTACACGAGGGCTATTTAAGGGGTCACAGGAGTCTTAAAAATGTGCAAGGAAGGCACTACAAAACATAGTTTGATCTTTCATGTCATTTTTGAACTACTCAATATATAAGTATAATTTTTTTATATGTAATTCTACAAGATTTATTTATTATAAAACAAGTTTTAAAATTTATGAAACTTTAGCCAAAACTAAAATAAATGATATTAAACAAGAAGCTATTTGAACACAGTGTGATTAGTCTTGCGCGGCAAATTGTGAGGTCAAAATTGAAAAAATGACCAAGAAAATGATTTATATTGAACAAATATGTACAAACAAAGACTTATACCAAAATTCTCAGCTCAATTTTAATTAGAAATTATTTGTAAAAAAATTAAAAATCAAATTTTAAAAATAACATTTTTAAGTTTAATTTTTTTAGAAAAAAAGTTCCATAAACAATAATTTCCTAATTAAAATTGAGCTGAAGATAATTTAGGGTATAAGGTCTTTGTTTGTATATATTTGCTTCAATATAAAGTCCTTTTCTTGGTCAGTTTTTTAAATTTTGGACCTCACAAATTTGCCGCCGCAAGCCTAATCCCAATGTGTTTCAAATTCGCTTCATATTTACTTTTTTTTTTTTTTTATATCATTTATTTTAGTTTTGGCGCTAAAGTCTTTCATAAATTTTAATTGTTTTATAATAAAATAAATCCTGTAGAGGATTACATATTAATAAAAAATTATACTCATTTTATTCGGACTAGCTAAAAATGAATGAAAGATCAAAACTATGCTTTGTAGTAATCTTCTTTGCACATTATTTTTTTAAGGTACTCATGTGACCCCTTAAGGTTGCTTTGTAGCTCAAGTGTAGCATTTAGAGCGACGTAATTCCAATTAACCTGCAAACTTAGTATGTCATCCCGTTTTCTCGGAGGGAAGATGGTTGGTTTGGCTACATGTATTTCCGGCTTGTGCGCTTGATGAGAGATCGCCCCCACCCCCCGCTTAGTAAACCTTCCGTCAAGTAAGACAGACATAGGATCCAGAATTTGTACTGATACAGAGAGAGAAATTACACCCAGGGCGAAGGCGGGGATTTTCTCATCTGGGTGTGTAAGATTGGTTTGACGAGGGAGGGGCTTAGAAAAAATAGTTTCCAAGTGACCATTCGGCTACTTATAGAAGAGCTGAAATCAGAGATAATCAAGCATAAATACGTCAATCAATTAATTGAGCATTGTGATTTGCTGGTCTCCGAGTTCTCTGACCCTCCCTCTTTAACAGTTCCAATATCTTCACCAGATGTCGCCTTCGGCCAAGTTGAGTTGCCTTAATCGGTACTATCCCGCCTTAACATGCCATGTCGCTCGAAGTCCAGTTGGTTGCTCTCTCATCTCTCAGTTGCTGACTTCGTCACTTGACCCCCGTTTTATATTACGAAGCATTATTGACTGTGTTAAAACTGTTGAGAGGTCGGGTAGAGGTGAAAAAATAATTTAATAGTCAATTTAACTATTTTTTTCTTTCATTTGAGTGACATAAGATATGAAAATTACCCAGTAATTTTTTTCCCTTTAATTACCCATCTTGGATATAGTAATAATTAATATTAATTTCAAAAATACCTTTGATAAGAAGCTCACATTAAAGAGAATACATATTTAAGTAAAAAAATAATCAGTAAGAATTAAAAATAAGCTACTCCAGCAAACAGCAAACGATTTTCATTTTTTATAAGTTTATTTGCTTTTTAATAAGCTTATGTTGCTGATACCGTTCGTTATTAAAGTACAAAATCCCGCTACTTATATTACATTAAAAATTCAAAATTTAAAAAATGCTATAAAATTAACAGATAATGTCATAGTAATTTCCCGAATAAAAACATTTTAGCTCATCTGGCAAGAAAAATATATAGCTACTATTACACCATTCAGCTCTGGCGCAAAGACCATCGCACAACCAACCAGCTATTAAAAAAAAATGCTCTTTGCGCGTTTTTTGTAATAATTTGCCGAGTTTAGCAAAGTATTTGGTGAAAAAAGGAAGACATGAAACCCTAATATGCATCTGTAGTGCGACGGCCATCAAAAAACAACGTAGTTCAGTAAAAGCTTAACTATGCTTTTAAAAAATTCATAAATAAAATTCACAATAAAATAATAGAATGGAGACTGGTATTATTACGCAACTTGAAACATATCCAACTATTTTTTCAAATTATTAATTTAGTTTCTGAAGGCAAAGAACAAATATTAAACAAATTAAACATTTTCAATTTCAATTGTTTTCTAAAAAAGTTTTATTTAAATTTTTTCTGCCTGATGACATCACGAAAGAGAAAAAGTGATCGGATTTGAGCGAAAGTGGTGTACTTTTCCCCTTAAAACGTTCGAAAAACGATAGAAGGAATGGTCTGATTCGCAAAATTCTTAGCCTATGTTTGTTCCGGAGATGAGATGAATTTTTGTGCCGAATTTCGTGACGATCTGTTGCGTGATTCTTAAGTTTTTGCGTCCTGTACAAACAGACAGACAAACAAAAGTCGCCTTTTATGTATATAGATCAAATAAGTTTTAAAATTTACGAAACTTTAGCCAAAACTAAAATATATGATATTAAACATGAAGCTATTTGAACACATTGTGATTAGGCTTGCGCGGCAAATTGTGAGGTCAAAATTGAAAAAATGACCAAGAAAATGACTTTATATTGTACAAATATGTACAAACAAAGACTTATACCTAAGTTATCAGCTCAATTTTAATTAGAAATTATTTTAAGAACTTTTTTCTAAAAAAATTAATGCAAATTTTAATATTTTGATTTTAAAAAAATTTAAAAAATTTCTAATAAAAATTGAGCTGAGAATTTAGGTATAAGTCTTTGTTTGTACATATTTTTACAATGTAAAGTCATTTTCTTGGTCATTTTTTTCATTTTTGACCTCACAATTTGCCGCGCAAGACTAATCCCAATGTCTTCAAATAGCTTTATGTTTAATATCATTTATTTTAGGTTTGGCTAAAGTTTTCATATATTTTAAAATATGTTTATAATAAATAAATCTTGTAGAATTACATATAAAAAAATTATAATTATATATTGAGTAGTTAAGAAATTACATGAAAGTTCAAACTATGATTTGCACATTTTTAAGACTCCTATGACCCCTTAAGCGATTAAAAAGTCGTCATCTTGACCAGGGTTCTAAGTTACGAGGCGTTATTGGTTGTGTCAAAGGTCCTAAAGAAGGCCACAAATAGGCAGCCGGAATCGATAACATTACCTTATGATTAAAATTACTAAATGTGTTAATATACCTGTGGCGGAACGGCAAATGTTTTGGGAGAGGGTGAAAAACATATCTAAAAAGATTTACCGTGATATCATATGCTTTTTTATAATTTAATATCAACACACATGAAACAGAATTTTAAACACAAGTGAAGAGTACACGGGAAGAACCGATTGATTTCTGTAGAGGCTTTCCGTAATTGTCTGTGCTTGGCTGACATTGGCGACCGGAAACCGGTTTCTCTTTCAGCTCTTCATTTGCGGTACAAACTTGTGACTCGTTCCACTCAACTCTGGCGTGAATCAGGGTTGTTGCGAAAGATAAACAAAGCCAGTTTACTGACTTTTCTACACCAGTTTAGGCTATTTCTCGCTATCATCCCGAAGAGGCTATTAAGGAAAGCCTTGAACGAAATCAATCGGTTCTTCCCGTGTACTCTTCAAGTGAAAAAGTAACTATTTCGAAAGTTTACGTTTTACACCATTTTAGTCATGGGTATTTAGAAACTTCTTTTAAAAGCCTTGAATAAAACTAAAATTTTACATAGAAAATTACAAATATAAAGCAAAATTAGTTTTAGAATTAAAACCAAATTTTTTTAAAAAAAAAAACTGTGCGCTCTAAACATGTCGAAATATTGATAAGCCCATGCAGGAATTTGCTTTTAAGAAAACATTGCGAGAATAAATTTACTGCATATTCAATAGCATAGTAATGCTGCAAGTGCAAAAAAAAAAAAAAAAAAAAAATACATTAAACAAAACCAAATTTCAAAACAAAAATAAATTATTTTAAACAGTTAAGAAAATTTTATTATTTATTCAAGTATTGTATTAGTATATTGGAAAATAATAACATGCAAGTCTTCTTAAGGCCAAGTTATTCTGGAATAATTAGTCATCAATATAGTAATTAAGTCACTGTAGAACAAGTTGATAAAACTAACCTGGAAAAATTGAGTTAACCGATGCAGTGTTCGTATCGCATTTTATGAACTTTCAGTTCAAGGCAAATTTCTGGGTGGGTTTTAAAAACTTCTGTTAGTTAGACAGATCAAAAATATTCTGTTTAAAATATTTTGTTAGTTAGACAGATCCGTCATAGACAAATTCAGTAAGTAATGGCTCTGAAGAGTGCGTGCTGTATCAACCTGCTGCTCGTCCCTCTGATGATTGGGTCTGCCGTACAGAATCAGCTGCTTCTGGCTCTGAAGATTGGGTCTGCTGTGCAGAATCAGCTGCTTCCGGCTCTGAAGATTGGGTCTGCTGTACAGAATCAGCTGCTTCTGGCCCTGAAGATTCGGTCTGATTAACACTTTCAACTTCTGGCTCCGAGGTTTCAGATTGTTGAATAGAATTCACGTTTTGATCTGATGAGTCAGCAGTAAGCTTCGCAGAACGCTTAGCGTAAGCGGCCTCGTCGGTAGACACAGTGAAAATTAACCTGTAGCAAAGATCTGGAAGGGAATGAAATATTCTAAATCTTGAAAGGGTTGGACGATCCTCCAAATAGTAGTAACGCGTCAAAATCTTCACCTTTTTCAAAAACGTCATCAAGTCCATACCCTCTCGTTAATGTTATACCATGACAGAATAGAATTTCTCCTCTTATATTCATCCATTCATCAGTATTGCTTCTCACACGCTTAAATAATGGTCTTCCGTCATCATCCAGGCCTTCAGGATAAAAATAGATCTCCAAAGAACATGTATCTGTGACTGGAAACTTCGGGGATTTGACAAATTCTCCGCGTTCCCATTTATCTTTACACAGTTCTTTTCCAACTTCCCAAAAAATTTCTTGAGGCTTAGGCATGTTGTGTTATTAGTAACGTGTATCACGGAGCCCTTAAAAACAATTCTTTAGTGTTGCAATGTGTTGATAAACTAAAGAATTTAATCTTCAAGATGTCCTAAAATATTTTTACTGTAACTCAACGCAGAAATAGGGCAAGCTCACTAATCTGTGTTATAAAGGCAAAAAAATAATAAAGCATGTCATAGAAATCAAATCAAAACATTTCACTTCGCTCTCATGATACAGTTAATCTTCAAATACGCTTAACTGTTGGAAGACTTATAATGCTTACTAGTCAAAAACTCGGCTAAAATTGTTATTGGTCGGCTCGAGGAGAATAAAAGAGTCTCTGATAAAGGGGAACCTGACTCAACCACAAAGTGAATTTAAATCACAATCGAATGCCTTATATGGCATGCAAGGTTTGCTTTTTGACTTCAGAGACGTTCCCCACCATAGAGATCTTAATTAAGTATTAGGGCCTTTTCACACGGAGTACCTTGATCACGGAACTTCCATAGGAATAACATGGAGAACCGCTGTAGAGGATTGTTCATTGAATTTTTTCGTGGAGACACGAAAATCGGTAAACCGGTTTTGCGGAGAGATATAGGTAGCCAATCAGCATCAAGTATAGCTCTGACGTCTTGTTAGCCAAATCGAGTTTGCCAAATTTAGAAAAATCTACTTTATGCTCGCCAATGTTGATATTTGTAGTTAGTACTCCTTGTTACATCGGCTTGTGGGGAGCCTTGTGGTTAAGATCTCGATCTCGTTATCGTAAGGTCTCGCGATCGAGTCTCGGTACCACTGAAGACGAATATGCGGAGTACGTGCTCGTTAAATCTGTTGGGACTGAAAGTTTTTCCACGGGTACAGGTCCCTGGAGACTATTTCCCTCCCCTTCAGGGACTTGTCTAAATTGTGGAAATGGCGCGCGATAGATGACAGCATCTGTCACGTATGTGTGCGTGTGTGTGTTGTGTCTGTCTTACATGATGGATTATAAGCGTGCCTCTGACCAAGCACACAAGCCTGACAATATATGTATACCAACCAACCAATTCCTACACGTGATAGAAATTTGTAAAAATATTGAAAAATTGAAAAAATGTGCCAAGACTAGCGATAAGTATCATTCACAACAACCACTCCAGGAACGTGTGACGTCAGAATCTTTGCAGGTGGACAACCCTATCCGAGCAGTTCCGTGCACAAGGGATACCGTGTGAAAAGGCATTTAGAGTGGAGGATCAGGTGACCTAATGCCAACGATGGGACGAGCATGGGGACCAAAATTAGTGCCAGTGTTGCCAACACTTTAAAGATAAAAGTGCTGCGAAAAAATAAAATTTAATTATAAAATAAAAATAAATACTATAAAAATACTTGCTGCATTTTTTAATATTTTCAGTGACTTTAAAGGAACTTGAAACGCTTTTCTTGTATTTCTATAATACAGGGGGGTTATAAAATAATGCTCGCTATTCGGAGTGGTCTGTAGCTTTAATGAATAATCCAAATGCAAAAAAACTTTGAGACACTTAGTAATCAAGAAGGGGGTAAAAGAATGGAATCATAAAAAACAAACTTGTCACTTGACCAGGGTTCTAAATTACGAGGCGTAATTGGATGTGTTGGCCTTAATAAGCCATAATTTGCTACGCCTCGTAATTAAGAACCTTGGTCAAGAGACGAGTTTCTCTTTTATGATTCCATTCTTTTTCGTAAAAAAGATGCTCGTCTCTTGACCAGGGTTCTAAATTACGAGGCGTAATTGGCTGTGTTGGCCGTAATTGGACATAATTGACGACGCCTCGTAATTCTGGTCAAAAGACGAGTTTGTTTTTTATGGTTATTCTGTTTTATGATTATTTTGTAGGATTCTGTCTTTTTTATGATTCTGTTCTTTTCCCCCCTTCTTGATTAGTAAGTGTCTCAATTTTTGATGAATTTGGATTATTCATTCAAGCTACAGACCACTCCGAATAGCGAGCGTTATTTTATAACCACCCTGTATTTACTTTGTGATTTTAGAATTAAATTTTATTTTTTTCGTAGCATTCTTTTTCTTAATGTGATGGCATGTGATACTACTATAAAAATACTAGAAAAGCGTTTCAAGTTATTTTAAAGTCACTAAAAATATTCCAAATTTCAGCTAGTATTTGTATGGTATTTTTTTTTTTAATTTTAGAAATAAATTTTATATTTAGCGGCACTTTTATCTTTAAATTGTTCGCAACACTCTCCCCATACCATACCAATTTTGGTCCCCAGGCTTGTCCCGTCGTTAGCATTGGAGGTCACGTGATCTTCCACTCTAATAGGGTGGTTATAAAATAACGCTCGCTATTCGGAGTAATCTGTAGCTTTAATGAATAATCCAAATGCAAAAAACTTTGAGACACTTACTAATCAAGAAGGGGGAAGAAGAATGGAATCATAAAAAAACAAGTCGTCCCTTGACCAGTGTTCTAAATTACGAGGCGTAATTGGATGTTTTTTGGCCGTAATTAGCCATAATTGGCTACGCCTCGTAATTAGAACCTTGGTCAAGAGACGAGTTTCTTTTTTATGATTCCATTCCTTTTCGTAAAAAAGAAACTGGTCTCTTGACCAGGGTTGTAAACTACGAGGCGTAATTAGCTGTGTTGGCCGTAATTGGCCAGAATTGACGACGCCTCGTAATTTAGATTCTGGTTCAGACGAGTTTGTTTTTTATGATTATTTTTTAGGATTCTGTCTCTTTTATGATTCCATTCTTTTCCCCCCTTTTTGATTAGTAAGTGTCTCAATTTTTGATGCATTTGGATTATTCATTCAAGCTACAGACCACTCCGAATAGCGAGCGCTAGTTTATAAGCGCCCTGTACTTTAATTAAGATCTCTATGTTTTCCACGCTTCTTTTGTGTAATTGTTTCAATGGTTTAATATTAATTTATTCAAGTCATTCATATCAGTCTTTTAAATTTTTTTTAATGAAATATCGACGTACGTTAAATATTTTTCAACGGTATTGGTTGCTTTTTAGAAATGTGAATTGGAAAATGGTAAAAATATAGAATAATAGCTGTGAGTTTATGTACAACACTGATGCAAACATATGACGATAGTTCATTGAGAAGTTCTAGTAGTAAAACGCATATTCTGTTCTTAACTTGGAAATTTCTCGATTGTGCTAGAAGTAGAAGGTAATTGCAGATGTCACTCAAATATAAAATATACAACTTTGCTAAAGGGGCGCAGTGGATTTGATCACCCCATTACTCTAACAGTCTTTGTTTTGTTCCGGCTGCGGGTTCGATTCCAGCTTTCGCCTTGGGTGTACATACTCGCTCTGGTTCGAACTCGGTGGTTGTCACTCCTTTCCTATGGAAGGAAATATGCATCCAAAATCCAACTAAAATACCTGAGTAATACTAGGATAGCTATACTCGCTAAATCTGTTTAGTCCAAGTCGAGAGGCCAGGGGAGCCCAGTCGGTTAGGCGTTTGCCTCGCATGCGGAAGGTCCCAGGTCCGGGCATCGCTAAAATTACTGCAGACCTTTAAACGTCGTGTGCAGCCAAAAAATATCCGACGAATAATACCCCGTGTAGAGGTTGTGCACGTTAAAAATGCGCCAAAGTCCTAACGCTGCGTACGATGTCGCCCTTAACGGTTGCGTTGGGTGCGACGCAAGTCGCCAATAGCCCCAGAGTAGCTCTAGTAAGATAATAATTCAAACTAAACTAAACCAAAATCGCGATGCATTTAACACGCTATGTCGCTCGAAATACCGTTAGTTGCTCTCTCTGGTGCTGACTTCGTCACTTGACAAGCGTTTTAAATTACGTAGTGTTATTGGCTGTGTTAACACTATTAGAAGGATTCTAGAAATAGACACCCTAAAACGATTAAAATTACTTAATGCATTATAGCCTATGGCCGAGTGGTTTGGATAGCATACCATTTATTACGCAAGCAAGAAGAAAGGAAGTACAGCTATATCAAAGGCGGGAATCGCACCCGCAACCGTTACAGCGCGCGCACTGCTGGCGTTACGGGTTATTATCTGCGATCTAAACCACTCTGCATCGGTCCCCACATGCCACCCTTTTTTGTCTCCGGTCCATGGTGTCGTTACCAGGTACAGTCTCTATCCTACTATAGAACTCTTTGTACAAAAAATATCTATTAAAATGTTATTACACTGTTATCCAAGGCGAATACATTGGGCGTGAAATAAATCACAAAATGTCGATTAGAAGACTGTACTAAATTTGATTTATTATAGCACGGTAAAACCGATATTAAGTTTGCAGTATACAAATGTTCTACGCGAGAAAAAGGGTGAATAGTTCTCATTTTCAAGGGCGAGAATCGAATACAAAAAGGTATTTCACATTCAATAAACAAATTTATTTGTTATTTCAAGACATATATTTATTATTTTTATTAGTTTAGCTTCAGTTTGAGTGCAATTATAATTATTTTTTCCTTCGATTTTGACGTAACAATGCGCAAGAAAGTCAAAGGAGCAACCAATCAAAGCAGGCGAAATTTCGGCGCTAGCAGCGTTGTTTGCGCAGATTTTCGGTTTTTCACAGCGCAGGGTTGCCGTGAAGTAGAAAGTCCGCCAAGGCGGGATATACTGCGCCAGGTGATGATCGTTTGAGAGACGATGCTGAACCGATTGCCAACCCGCGTTCACCCAAATAATTACTTTAGTAAAAAGAATGGCTAAGCGCCATTTTGGCTATAGGAGGGCAAGGAATTGCTTCTGGCCATGTAGGTTAGGTTAGGTTGAAGTAAAAATGGTGAAGGGGTTCTGGGCTATGTAATGACATGTTTTAAAATTAAGATTTAAAAAAAAAGCAATAAAGGTTTGTATTTTTGTAATTTGCACGCAAAATTAATAAAATATTAAAAACAAGGCAATTTGAGGTTAATTCCTTATATATCTCTGTTTTTATGAAAAAAAAATTAATTTTTTAAAAAAATCTGTATTTTTTCTTATGAATCATTCATAAATGTATCGTGCTGCCATCTGTATTGGCACAGTGAAGTTTTTCAAGTTAAGATTTTTATTTCAGCACAGCTTTTCATGCTGCCATCTGTTGAAACAATTTACAACCTAAACAACAAGCGAGTTTAATATGGGATCTCGAGAATTTCAGTAGTGAAAAAGAATACATTTTTTAAAATTCAATTTTACGTTACTATGATTTTCTTGATTAGCGCCTCTCAACGGGTAGTTTTTTGGTACCATAACATATCGTTTTTCAACCACTATAATTATAGTGCCTAGAAGTGGTAGTGGGTAGCTTCAGCTATTCTAGTACTAAATTTCGCTTTAAGAAAATTAAGATGGCACTAATGCATTCATTGATGTTTTCTTCGAAATTCTCGTCTCTTTAAGGGCGAATGAACCCGATTAATAGTGGGTCTCCAAACCAAAGTGCCTCTGTGTTAATCCAATTGAAAAAAATATATATTCTACACACTGTGCCAACCTAACTTGGGTAAAAAGGCAGATGTAAAATTGAGATTAGTCCACTAGTTGGAAACTCTTGTAAGGTAATATCTACATACAAAATAATCTGAATACAATTTAACCAAAATACACTTTTCATTCTGAAAAAATTGCCAAATTTCTCAAATAATATTCAAATCTGTTAGACCTTGGATGAAATTAATGTTGAGAACATGTTTTCTGGATGGATTCACAAATAATTTATGGGACTCCTTACATGCTCGAAAGGATCTTCTCCATAGCATATTTCTATTTACCCAACTTAGGTTGGCGAGTAGTGTAAGCCACATTTTCTCCCTAGGAGGTCTCCGGCTGTATTGAATAATTTAAAAACGTTTTTTTTTTTTAGCCTACTTTTCTTTTTTTTTAATTCGAAGAATTAAAAAAAATAAAAAAGTAGGTATTGACATGCGGTAGATGTCCGTCCGTCCGTCCGTCTGTCTGTCTGTCCGTCCGTCTGTCCGTACCCCCCTTCCAAAATCAGTTCTATCAATCCGATCTTAAAAATCATTTTTTTATTAGAAAGGTATAACCTCAGACACCCAACTTTCATACTTTTTGTCCGTCTGTCTGAACGATAGGACGGACATAAATATACTATTTGACGACGAATTTCCCTTTGAATTAGCATTGAAATTCAATTTCGAGTAATTTTAATCGCTGAATTTAACTACAAATGCTACGGAAAAGTGATATACGTCAAAAAATTCAGCGTATCCAAATGAGAATATATTGAAAATTTCAGAAAAGAATTCGAATTCTAAGTACTTCAATTACTTAAAAAACTTTAACATTTAATGCTCATTTAAAAAGCATAGGAAGCCATTTTATTAGAAATAAATCACCATTGCCTTGGCAACAATCGCTTGAGAAACTTTAATTCTTTTAGACAATGAATTAAAATAAATTTATTTTTGCGACATCGATCAGTTTGAAATGACGTCAAATATATTTCACTTCAAGATTCTGTATGTAGGTAAGCAATGTTTTCATTCTATTCAAAAGAGAAAAATATAACGTATTTATTCTTTGAAATATAATTTTTTGCAAACGATTTAAGTAATAATTATTTAATTCTCGAAATAAAATAAATGAAACTAGCTGAATTTAGCTGGTAAATGTTTAATATAGAATTAATGCTGTGTTTGGCGCCTTTTTACCTGTTAAACACAACTGTTGTTTGGAAGCAGGTTAAGTGACAGATTCTGTTACAAACCTACTTGTTTATTTACATTTATTATTTTAAGTGCATTTTGGAATAGTTTTATGGGTTTTTTTCTACGAAAAATTAAATATTTATTTATAACTGCAAATAAATCATGCGGACGATAAGTAATATTTATTTTATTGGTGATAGAAAATAAATGAAAATAATGGCTTTACGAAGTTGAAATTATAGCTAGATGCTGTGGTTAGTGAAATTTATTCTTTTGTATATAAATTTAATGTAGAAACGGTTGTTGATGTCACTTACTGAAACGATCCTAGTTTTTTCAAGATAAGAATTTTAGTAAGTATTTAAGTAACAGGAAAGTAGGCTATTTTAGTTCTTTTAGAACTCCTTGTTTCATGTGAATTCCATTGGTGCTATGCATGTTCTCATTTGCTGTTGATTATGAGAAAAAGAAAGAAAAGATATTTAAAGAACTAAGAAAGAAGATAATTAAAGAACTAGAAAATGATTTTTTTTTATTCCGCACTTTTGTCGCAACCTAAGATCTGAGAAATCCCCATAATATTTTTGATCCTATAATAATAAATATTTATCCATCAGAAAAATAAATTCAATGATAAGTTTTCTTATAAAACACTTTGATTTTCAAAAATGTTGTGTTTTGGTTTTTAGAGAATTTTTATTTATTGGGGAATTTGGTAAAGAGCAAAGAAACATAAAATATAGCAAATTGCCACAGATTGCCGATGGAAGCATGATAGATCATAAAATATAAAATAAGATTTCCGTTTGGAACGGAACTTTTGGTCGTTACTGTATAAAAACAAAGGTTTTCTGTGAACGAATAATATGAAACTTATCGGTCCTGCTTAAAAGAACATGTGATAAAGAAAATATTATCTCGTTTGGAAACAAAAGATTATTTGAGAGACATTGAGATTTTAATTCAATCTTATTTTTTTCAGTTTTGCTGATAAATTTGTGTCAACTCACTTTAGGGTAGGGAGTTTGCACTTGAGTTAGTCGATTAAAGAATAAAGGTAAGTTAACTTCATTAAAGCGTATATTTTTTTTTATTTAATGATAATTTTGATTATCAGTGCTACCTTTTCCTTAGATTTTGAAGTTAAACATACTTAAATCGCGTCAAATATATGTATAACTTTTTTTAAGGTTTCAAAATGACGTCAAAACCAAGCTCTTTCAAGAAATTGATGGTCCATCAGCTGACCACAGATTTTCGTAAAGCAGTGAAAATAGAATCAGTTCAAATGTGTCAACCTCAAAAAGAACACATATGCATAAAAATTAAGTAAGTAAAATTTGAAAGTGATTACTTTTATATTTTATACTTACAATAGCTTGTTGAATAATAATACAGTACCTTGATGTGTAATATTACAATATTTTGATGAATCGATATATAGAGGTGAACTCTGCTGTAGAGGCTGTCCAGTGGCCATGTTAGTTATTACAATATTAAGCCTGAGATTTCAAATAATAATATTTAAAAAAAAAACCACAAATTTATTTACAAGCTAATATTGATGAATAACTTCTGAGACCATTGTCATTTTAAACAAAATAAGGCAAGGTAGATTATTTTCCTCTAAATCCGTCTTAATTTTAATATTATAATAAGGTGGGAGGGCATGGATGGGTCACTGGTCTTTTATACCAAATGCATACCATGGCGTCACAATTTATGCATAAATCTTTTATAACTAATATTTTAATAATAATTATTTAAACAAACATCTTTGTTTAAATGAATGTTTAA
Source organism: Hylyphantes graminicola (assembly GCA_023701765.1). Classification (NCBI taxonomy): domain Eukaryota; kingdom Metazoa; phylum Arthropoda; class Arachnida; order Araneae; family Linyphiidae; genus Hylyphantes; species Hylyphantes graminicola. The sequence goes on from CM043119.1 coordinate 53,116,429, forward strand.
TTTGATTCAAATCCTTCGTTAGTTTTCAACAAAATCCGGATATTTAAAACAATACTTTTACCCGATTATACGTTATGTAAAATTAGCATTGAGAAGAAACGTAGGCCTTGCAGTTGAAAATATTTTCTATTTTAATTTTATTCCACTTGATTGTTTTTGTTGAGGAAACGTAAAACAATTCCATATACAGCCAATTGGAAACAGTTTTGATCCAGCGTAATTGCAATCCTTGCTCATCCATCTTTTTAAAAAAAATTAAAATTGAAAATAAATGCCAATTGGATGATCAAGATTTTGTCCTAAATTTAGATCAAAGAGTCAATCCCTCCCAAATCCATACACTCAGAAAAATTGTTCTTGTTTCTTTTATGTTTTTCACTGAAAAACATATTAATAATTACTTATTTTTCTAGGTATGTTGGTATCAATGCGACTGATGTCATTGTGACTAAAGGTACTGGTCACCATATTAGTAGAACAGTACCCTTTGGTATTGGGTTTGAAGTAAGTTAAGATAATTTGTCATTTTTAAAAAAATTAAAAAAAGTTAAGCAATCATAACTAATTTTCATGTAGCTTTTTATTGCATTGCATAAGGTACAGAAAATAAAAAAATGTCAAAATAATTATATGCTTTGAGAATTAATTGTTTATTCGTACTTCTTATAATAGTTTTAGCTAATTTGAAGAAATTGAATTCAGGGTGTTTAGAAAAAGTTGATTTACTTGGCCTATATTTTATCACTCCAATATTATAACTATTTCTTCTCCCCTGACAAACAAAATCAAAAACTGCTATGTAAAAAAGAAATGACTAAAAAAATATTTTTTTTTTTAAACTTTTCCCCGAATAAGCCGTTTTTCAGTCAAATTCTCAAAAATATAACTAACTAAATTTTACTTAAAAACAAAAAATAATTGCTTGTTTCGTTTTTATGACCGATGAGATTTAAACTATGTAATAATTATTTTGTGATAGGCTGTGGGTGAAATCGTAGAATTGGGAGAAAGTGTTGAAGATCTAAAAGTTGGTCAAAGTGTGGCTTTTATTAATCCTCAAACCTATGCAGAATATGTGGTAAGTTTTTTAAATTTAAATCTTCTTTATACGTGTATTAATTGGAAAATTAGCTCTTGATTGTAAAACAAAGTTGTCATGTAAAATAATGAATAAATTTACTTACTATGTTTGATCCATCATTTTATCATAACATTGCCAGCCGGTAAAGTGAAAATCCGGTAAAATCAGAGAAGTGAATTTGATAAAGGTTTGGAAGCACATTTTATTGCCCATTTATAAGTTGAAGATATTTAAACAAATAAATGCGCAATTAAAATAATGCGCCATTTTCTTCAATGCATTCAAGCACTACAAGTTATACACATCAATAGCAATCTTTTTTTAAAGTTTGGAAAATCGAAACCTGCTAAATATTCCACTTATTTTCACCATTTTTTTTTTGTCTCAGCATATCTTTTGGAGTTCGAGTTAGTTGACATTTTAAAGATAAAAAAAAATTCTACCGGTTAAGGCGGAGATCCGATTAAACAGAGTCCAAATTAAAGAGATCCTAATATTCTTTAAAATAAAAGTCTTAATACAGAAACAAAACTTCCTGGTTATTAAAATATTTAGGCGAAATTTTAAGTGACTACAAAAAAAGCGTTCATTTATTGTCCCTGCGAAATAGTGTTACTGCGCATCTACTCACTCCAATTCTTTCTCTAAGATTATTTTGTGCTGTTATTTTAGTGTGTACCCGCCAAAGAAGTTTTTCTGATTCCAGAAGCCACACCTAGCTATTTGACTCTTTTAGTGAGTGGTCTCACAGCTGCAATAAGTTTGGATAAGGTAAATTTAGAGTTTTTAGCATTTCATGGCATTAATCTAAATATATATGTTAAAAAAAGAGCGAGATACAGTCTACAAAATCTAGCATCATTAATGCATTTCAACATACTCAAAAGTAAGTTTAACACTGGCTCAATTTTCTGTATAAATGGATTGTACACATGTAAATATAGTAAAAGTAGATTTTTAAACAACTTTAACTAAACTTAGCTTTTTATACAAAACAAAATTGTTTTATGCAAAAAAATAACTCATCATATACTCTTCAGGTCCAAAAATGTATTATTCTTTTGGGATAAAGTCATTTCGTGTTGAATAAAAATTATACTTTAGAAAATGCGTAGCAGTTCTAAATGATATAAGTTTATTTTTAAAAAAATAGCAAGAAACCTACTAATTAAAAAAAAAAGTAATTTCGTATCATTCACAGATGTTCTTCTGGGTTTTTTTTTGCATAAAACACATACCTTAAACTATTATATTTTTAATTATTCTAGAAGCGCTTGAACCCAAACTTTATTTTAATTATTTAATTTAAAGCAATGCCTTGTAACAATTAATAGCAATATAAAATATATTTTTATTTTTTAAGTCTGGTCGTATAACAGCTGGAGAAACGGTTCTTATCACAGCTGCTGCTGGTGGAACAGGGCATTTAGCAGTAAGTACATTATTGGTTTAAATTGCGCTTATTTAACCAATTAATTGCTTTGAATATTTAGTGTTTCAAATTATATGCTTAGTTTCACCACAAAACAGTTTCCAGTAGGTGCAACAGCTGAGCGGTGAAATGTTTCACCATATTTTCGGTAGAACCATGTTTCTGGTTTTAAAAACAAAAGCCTGAGAACTGGTTCATGATAATACAAGAAGTATGGTGAAACTTTTCACCACATAACCGTTGAAGCTACTAAAAACCATATTTTTGGGAAACCAAGTGAATAAGTTTTAATAGTGATACATAACCTTGGATTGCATTGAGCAACTAGTATCATTGAACTTTTAATACATAGTATTCAATTAATTTCTCTACAATCTAGACAATACTTACTCCGATTAACCCTTTCAGTCCCAGTGATGTCATTTGGCATCATCACTTTCAATATTTTTTTTCAAAATGTTCATGTCCCGCTATGACATCCAAACACACATCAATTGATTCTTCACACTTTTTTCTATCAGACAAAATTTTACTTTTATCTCAATAGAAGTCAGAACTACTATTTTTTTTATTTAGAAAATAGTCAACAAGCGTTTCTCCTGATTTTTCATAAGTTCACTTCAGTTCCACATATTTAAAACACAATTTAAACTATTTCGGTTAAAATAATTTCTAAATTTTTTTTAGTAATATGGTCAGATACCTTAAAATATATAACTCGAAGTGTTTTTAGGTAATATATATATTTTATTTTGTTGTTTTCCACAGTTAAAGAATTTTGGTATTGTTTCAAAAACCATATAAAAAATTTAAATTGATTTTTTTTCTTATGGAGTTCGTATATTTGATCTAAAATAAGCTTATTTTGTGAATATCAGATGTTTCTGTAGTGTAGTAAATTTTTGGGACTGAAAGGGTTAAAAAAAATACGTTTGCTTATTTTGCTTTGTGTAATACCCTTATACCTCATCAAAAGCCTATACTCCGTTTCCATATGTAGCATATGACTATACCATCTTTATATTATAATTTTGGATCAAGTTGCAAATTTTTTACCTTTTTTTTTATTTACAAATAACAAAAATATGTGTATCATTTAGGTACAGTGGGCCAAAGCTGCCGAATGCCATGTTATTGCAACATGCTCTTCTAAAGAAAAAGAAGATATTTTGAAGGTGAATTTGTTAACATTTTATCATTTTTAAGCCTATAATAGTTTTTTTTTTAAATATAATTATCCTTGGTAAACTGAGTGCAACATATATATTTGCCAGATTTGAAGGTATATTTAATATTTGAAGGGTGAAGCTGCTAAACTCACTGTCTACCAAGTATGATTGAGGTATATGGTCCGGCCCGATCATTGGCACACTTCGTCCAATTGAATTTTTGATTATTAAAAGTCGCTAATGAACAGACTGGACTCTATAATGTAGTTGTACTTTGGAGAATGTGAGTCTTGAAGCTACCCTTCATCTGGTGTCGCTTTATCACAAACCAGACAATGTCAATGTCTGAACTGTTGCATATTTAAGTCTAATAATCAATAGAATTTAGATATTTAAAAAAATAGGTTTAATAGGATTTTATGGAGTGCACTTTTGCTTATTTCCAGTGCACTATTTTTATTTGAAGAATGCTAATACTTTTAGTCTTCACTATAGCCCTTTAAGACCGAGCTATCGCGATCGTGCGGGTATAAAAGAGAATGTTGAAGGTTTTCAAAAGCACAGATAACGAAGTATCTGACTTGTACCAGTCGTTATTTGTATAAAAAAATACGTTCCTCTTAAGGGGATTCAGTACCCCAAAATCGGTGAAAAAATAAAAAAATAAAATTATTGGCTTAAAATACTATTACAACCTTTATTAATAATGTCAAAAAGTATCAAGACAATTGGAGAAATATTTTTGACATTAAAAGCCATTTTATTTAATCCTTTTTTTACTGAAACTAGTTAACAATAAAAACTTAAAACGCGTTTTTCTCAGAACTTGATTTTTTGAACTTCGATGCACCTTTTCTAAAAAACTATGCTATGTTTTCTCGTAAACTTTTTTTATATGATGTAATACATAGTATAGATTAATCTGAGGTTATAAATTTTAATAAAACTAAAGTGAAAATTATTTTATGGGGCAAAAAAGTGAAAAAATTCATGATTTTTTTTTTGGTAGTTTAAAACTTATTTTATTTTAAAAATCTAAAAGTTATTTTTAAAAAAAAAACTTTTAACCTCAGATTAATAAATAAGGTTGGTATAACCCACACAGAAAATTTTAAGATGATCTGATCATTAGTTATTGGGAAAAGGTACATTGCAATTGGCCAATTTAACATTACCGATATGCAACATACTGAACCCCCTTAAGGAGATGCTAGCATTTACTTTTTTATAAAACTCTTAACATTTAGTCCCGTACACTTAAATCAGCGTCATCTGACGGCCTATCTTAAAGGGTTATAGCTGGGGTTTTAAAATTGTGAAGATAGTTTATAACTGACATCCTATGAATAGATCCAGTTCTATATTAGTTCATTTAAACCAAACCTAACCAGTTTCGAAATAAATTCTCAAATATTAGGAGGACTGATAGAAAGTTTAGTTTTGCCAAAAAACATGTCTTTGTGGGGAAACATCTTAATATTCAATATAGCATGCTTAACTTTAAAGGGAGCAAGCAGTCTTAAAAAATATATAATTACATAAAAATTAAAGTAATGCCTTATTTTACAGTTATGATAAACTGTTTTAAAAAAGTATTGGTACAGCTGTTTTATGAAAAGCATTGACAAAACTCTTTTATGAAAAGTATTAATGAAACTGTTTCAAAAATGTTTTAATAAAACTGTTACTCTATTATTTTATCAGGAACTAGGCTGTGACCGAATCATCAACTATAAGAAAGAAAATTTGGCTGAAGTTTTGGCAAAAGAATACCCAGTAACTAAAAATTATTATCTATTCTATTAGAAAAAGGGTACTTTTCCATTTCGATGTAAGCGATAAATTGCCAAAAAATGTACAATTGCAACAAAACGGAATATTTCCAAAAATGACGTTTAACGGTGTTTTGTTGCCAAAAGAGATTTCGGCCAGCGAAATGGAAAAGCACCAAAAACACTTTTCAAGCAGCATTTATGGTGGATAAAATGCCATTTTTATTGATAGTAAAATACATTTAACGTAATTATTATTTTTGTAGGATAACATGCTTTTGTTATATGACATTGACTAATATAATTTTTTTTAAAAAAATAAATATGTGATTATAATTTTTTTCAACCTATAGAATAGAACAGATTAATGAAATGTCATAAATATGGCCTGATTGAACTTTCAACCCACCATCATTTAATCCCACCAATTTTGACGCTCAGATTGCAATGATACTGAGCTCTCTGTGGATGTGAAAGTTTGCCGAGATACAATTTTGCAGAGAGAACCCAATACAAATGGGTACTCTAGGGATCTTTGACATACAACACGTCATATGTCATGTTTGCCCTCGATCTAATTCAGCGGTTCCCAACATGGGAGTGGGCAATTTGTGTTATCAAGGGGGCAAAAAATACTTGGGGGTGATCAGGGGGCGATGAGTATTCCAAGGGTTAAAATTAAAATAACGTTGTGTATTATTACAGTAAAACTATTTTCCAACCATAACCAAAATGGCAAATTTTTACTTTCAACTCGCTTGAAATTTCTAGAAACTTGTAAAAATATCTTTGTTAATTATTTCACTTTTGCTCTTAAAAATATGTTAAAAACATGATTGAACTTTTTTTGTAAAGTAAGAGTCTAAAATTTTCTAGAAAGGAGTCGATGTGATTTGGGAGACCATTGGAGGACAAATGTTGGTCGACTGTGTCAAGAACTTAGCTGTGAAAGGTCGTCTCATCACTCTTGGTTTTATTACGGGATACAAAACCGAAGATAAAAAAGATTTGCCCAAACTTGATGCATCGTTTTTACTCGAGCAAGTTAGTTCATTTCTTAGCAATTTAAAAGTTCTTAAATCGACCCGGCGGCGTATTGATTAGTGTGCTAGTGTGCTGGGTTCGGGTTCGAATCCAGGAAAGGCATGGATATTTGTTTGCCAATAAGCGGGTCTCTGATCAAGCACACAAGCATATTTTTTTTTCAAATGTTTTTTTAAATAATTAAAAGTTGATTATTTTCATGATTGAGATTTCCGTCTGTCGGTGCAATTTAAAATTCCATTTATTCAGTTTTCAAAATTATTTCTTTGTTTGGTACTGGTACAAAATCAGATACTAATATTTTATAGCTTTTGTTTATGTTTCTGGACTGTGCATCCATTTTTTTTTTGTCATCTCCTTTTTTCAATTTCCGTTTTAACTTTCCGATTTCAAAATTATTTTTTGTTTGAAAGATATGACATCAGATTACCCAGTTATACTTTTTTCTGTTGTCTGTAAGTCAATCTTTTTGTCTGTCCACCCTTTCAGGTGACTATCTCCTTTCAATTTCCGTTAATTAGATTTTCGTCAATTTTTCGAAATTCCTTTTTTGCTTGAAAGATAAGACATCAGAGACCAATCTTATATATTTTGTCTATCTAAATGTACTTCTACCTTTTTGTCCATCCGTCTGTTTATTCCTACTTCCCATAACCCTCTTTTGTTGCAAAAATTAAAATACAACTTTTCATATTTGAAGTTCAAATGCCTTATTTTAGTTTCAAATTTTTTTCATATTACATGATATTTTTAATAGCCAATTTGAAAATTACTATCAAAAAAAATTTTAAGCTCTAAATAGGCTTTTTATTTTCAAACTATACTGTCATGTCGTTATAACATGAAAAAAAATTAAGATAGGTTTCAAAATTAGTAATTTGCCAAAAACCATATTTTTTCTGCAAATATTAAACAAAATATCAGTTCTGCAAACATTTTCAGACAAATACCCTGCACACAAACTCAACATGATTATCTTAAAACTGTAACATGATATTAATGCAATGAAGAGTTATTATAAAGGAAATTTCTATTTTTAGTTGCTATACAAATCTGCTGCTATTCAGGGATTTCTCTTCTTTTCGTATAAAGAATGCTTCCCGACGTATTTCAAGTACTTATGTGACAATGTCCAAAGCAAAAAGCTGAAACCTCTTGTAGACACGGGCATTTCAACTGCAGATGGAGAGTTTGTGGGCATGGAAGGCATTATAAGAGGAGTGGAGGTATGTATATATGCACTTTATAAAACGTAACTTTTCAGAATGTTCCATACTCTTTCAGAGGTTTAAAACCATTTACTAATAAAGCGAGTATCCGTTTACTAATATATTATCTAAACAGCAAATGCATGCATACTTACATATTCTTAAAATCCATCATTATAAATGATGAATGGTTATCCATCATTACAAATGATGAATGGTTATCCATCATTACAAATGATGAATGGTTATCCATCATTACAAATGATGAATGGTTATCCATCATTACAAAGGATGAATGGTTATCCATCATTACAAATGATGAATGGTTATCCATCATTACAAACGATGAATGGTTATCCATCATTACAAATGATGAATGGTTATCCATCATTACAAATGATGAATGGTTATCCATCATTACAAATGATGAATGGTTATCCATCATTACAAATGATGAATGGTTATCAATCATTACAAATGATGAATGGCTATTTCAATAAATTTTATACTCGCGTTATATCTCGAAACGTTTTATTAAACTCTTTTTTTCTCAGTTCAAAACTGTTGTCCTCTGAAAACTTATCACAAACGACTTCATATTGGCGGTGCGTTGAACGTTAACAAAATTACTTTTTTTTGTCTTCGGTTTGTCGAGAGAGTTGGCGGCCATGGCACTTCACTTCTAACTTTGGGATTGCCAGTTCGAATACAGTCTGATGTGAAAACTTTTCTATAAAAAAAAATACAAATATAAAATTCGGGTCAACACCGTAATTTATCTGGAAGTTACAGTATTTAAAATAAAAAAAAAAGTTTCTAGCATCTTAGCTGCCAGTTTGAAACCGTAGTTTTTACAATAAACATATTTTTAGATCACGATTAAAAGTTATTAGTATAAACTTTAGGGGAGCATTTCATATTAACCAAATTTCACGTTAACTCTCTGAAAATGTTTTACACATTTAGTTACTATATTCTTTATAAAATATCAATAATTATTTTATAATCGTTATAGGACAAACTGCTTCTCGTCACTTCTTTGGTGTTAAAAAAAATCGTCTGAAAAATATATTTCATATTATGACGATATTTTTAGACCATAAATATTCAAGTTGCACGCTTTTTTAATAACAAGAAAACTTCTTAAAAAATTGGTTTACTGTCAAAACTTAATGTATGTTTATCAATAATGTATGTTTATATGTATATGTATGTTTAAAAGTATGGTATGTTTAGATGTAATGTATGTTTAAATTTGCAGTACTTACATTCTGGGAAAAATATTGGAAAAGTGGTATCCCGAATATCCTGAATGAGTTTAAGAAACAATCAATCGAAACTTAGGAAATTACTTGTAAAGAAGTATTTGATGGAATTTCTCTTATATATTGAAAATTTTGTATATTTTTATTTTTGCTGTATTTTCTCCTAGGTAGGAAGTAAAATAGATGTGCAATATCAAACAGAACTACAGTTGTTAAATGTGTACAAAAACTTAATTTTAATGAATAATTTTGTCTAAGGTGGCTGATTTTAAAAGTTTAAGCCTTTTCAGAATTGGAAATTTCCTGAAAGTGCAAGATTTTTATTTTTTACTTTTAATGAATATAGAGAACTGTGATACATATGTGGGTTGTTTTTTTATGTTAATATGTTTTAAATACATTACAGTTTACATAGCTATTTATGCTTAATAACTGATAACATAAACTGTATAAAACTATAACAATACTGCACATTTCATTAAGAAAAGTTATTTGTGATTTATTAAAAAAATATTTATTATTTATGTAATAGTTATATAATTTATATTTAAAAAAATGAAACTTATTAACAGTTGCAATAAAATTACATGAAAATAAATATTCAATTAATATTTTTAATGCGTATTTATGTCAATAAATCTACACTGTAGTCATTGTAACAAAACCCCTTTTTAAATTAAACCCAATTTCAATCAGCACGATCTATATCAAAAATATCATTTCAAAATACTTAGCATTAATTTCATTTTATTATGCTGCACTATGAATGAATATGGTAAAAAATAAGTATAGTTTAGTGTCAATTCGGAATTCATATTGTATTTTGATGTTGGTCGACTAACATCAGGTTTAGGCCAACCTGAGGTGTATAGTATTAGTAATGGCTAATCATTAGTTAATGAGGTTTCACAAAGAGTAGGTGTCATGTTCTATACACGTCATACAGCCATAAAGATAGGTTTCTGTTGGTTAAAAAAAACACAATTAAATTCCGAGGTTCCTGAAGTAGTTTGGAACAGACGTGAATCAGCGGAGTAAAATGTCCTGATTATAACTGCATACGATGTCGCTTGAACAGGGCCGTAACTTATAGGGGGGAAGGGGGGGGGGCCTCCCCCCCCCCCAATTATTTTACAAAGGGCGCCATTTTGGGCGCCGTCAGGCGCCCCCTTTAACTTTTTTACCAAATGACTTTTTAACAGTTATTTAACAATAATACATAATTGTTAATTTATTTTCCCTCAATAGCTTTCCGGGGGCTATTTTCGCCCAAAATGGCAATAATAAATAGGAAATGACAAATGTAACTTTTACAATTAAATTGCGTGCTACTTTTCGATAATTTCATGAAGCAATAATAATGTTGTGTTTTTTTGCACGATTGTATAGACATATGCATTGTTACTATAAAAATTGTATAAAGGATCAATTAATTTGGAATCTAACTCGTTTCTATCTAATACCCTATTGCAAGGTACTTTTATAAAGCCAATAATTTGTATGTTTAAATTTATCATAACTAATTCAGTGTTGTTATTTTAAATTCGGTTAATTCATTTTTACCTAATTTACAAATAAATTGTCAAACAATTAAATTAGTCATTAATAATTCTTTAATTTGTAATTAAAAATTATTTCGTTAGTAATTAATAAGGATGTAAGATGTAAGTAATTATTAATAATGATGTAAGTAGTTATTAATAATTATTTAATTAGTATTAAAAATGGTTCAATTAGTAATTAATAACAATTAATTACTTTAATTAAAAAGTTAAATTAATACATAAGTACTAATTAATGTAATTAGCCGTTAATAATGAATCATGACTGACTCCAAACAAAATTTAAGAGGGCGCCAAAACGTGGTCCCCCCCCCCCCCCCAATAAAATGTCCAGGTTACGGCCCTGCGCTTTAAGTTCGGTGACGGGAAGCTCATGCGTTTACCTCATCACTTGACGACCGCAGTTGAAACAAACGATTCGTCAATTTCCAAAGTGTTCTATAGTAGGGTAGAGTACTGAGCTGCCATCGGCAGCCATGGCACACTACGGAGCCCAAATAGAGTGGCAAAAGTGGTAGTTAATTTATAATTTTGATACTGAGAAAGGATAAGTACACCCAGGGCCAATGCGAGAATCGAGCCCACCCGTTACAGCGCGGACTGCTAGCGTTATGACTTACCATCCAAACCACTCGGCCATCGGGCCGCACATGCCACCCTTTTTTGTCTCCGTGTTGGTCCATGGTGCGGTTGGTAGGTTCAGTCTTTGCCCTACTATAGCACTCCTTGTTAGTTTTCTTTCCCTATCTATAATAATAAAAGAAAGAGTCTGTCTGTCTGTGTATATGTCTGTGGCTCACAAAAGACCTAATTAGACTGTTCTAAAAAATTCGAAATTTTTAATATAGATTCCTTTTAATACCTACGTGTGCACCTGAGGCTTAGTTTTTTCATATTTGATTGTTATTTTTAATTGATATAATTAGTTTTAAAAAAACGTCATCCACGTGGGATTGCGGGACCATAACAGGGCTTGAAAATACATGGACCGGGACGAAACGGGGGTTTGACGCCATCCTCTATTAGTTTGATTGATTGAGTTTGGTTGAGATATGCCCTCGCCCTAAGGCTGCTTCATCCTCTATTAGTGTTTGCTCTTTTAAGTGCGCATGCGCCAACACGATTTTTTTATTTTGAGTGTATTTTCACAAGTAAGCATGCCTCTATGAGGAAGCAATGTGAAGTTAACGGGTTCCCAGTAAGGCGGGACCATACTGCTAGTAATCTATATTAGGGAAAATAGTTTAGAATACTCACCACTAGATGCCGCTACCACAAGTAAGGAGTGGGACCTCCTCTCAATTGTGGTGGCGACATCTAGAGGGTTTAATTTTAACCTGCTGTCTTTACCAGAATATCACAAACCAAAATTATTCAACATTAATTTATTTAATAATGGCATCATTTATCATTAAAAACAATTGAATTTTTGAGTTGTATTTTTCCGATAGTTTCAGTTTGTTTAAATGTAATTTTTATAAATAATTATCAGCTGTATCTAAATGACACGCAAGATAAATTTTTAAATTATTCTTCTTTTCCATTAGAAGAGAATGAAACTGACCTTTTTAGAAGAAAACTAAGGATCCATACCACTATACACGACTTTCAATAACCAACTGTAAAACCTAAAAAGTTCTATAGCAGCTACCATTTGCTCTTAATATCAAATTTTCTCAAAAACCTAATAATAGCGTCCAATAGGTAATGGGAACATTGTGGACCAATTTTTAAGTCTATATCTCTTTAAGTTTTTTATCAATACCTATAAAACCAAAAAAGTTATATGGCAGCCACCCCGACATGATCAAAATTCCCGGCAATACAAATGCATATTTTTTTTTTATTCCACGAAATTTTTTTTCGAATATAGAATATTTTTTTAAATAATATATAAACTGCTTGTTGTTAAAAATTGTTGATACTTTTAAATATTTTAACTCAGAGCGAAAGGCACCATTAACCTTACTACATTCTCTACTACAAGAAGAAACTGTCCAGCGGGACCAGACCACATAATAAATAAGTGTCCAAATTATAAAACGAAAACACACACTCACACAAAAATAAACATAAACAATGTGCATTTAACATACTCCGATAAAACATATATGTTTGTGATTTCCGTATAGTATGCATTTCGAATATAACGCACCTTGTCGGGATTAGAGCTCTAACCAGTTAAGGGGTCTTATGAGTCTTAAAAATGTGCAAAGAAGGTACTAAAAAAAAAGCATAGTTTGCTATTTCATGTAATTTGTAACTACTCAATATATAAGTTTTATTTTTTAAATGTAATTCTATAAGAATTATTTATTATAAAACAAATTTTAAAATTTATGAAACTTTAGCCAAAGCAAAAATAAATAATAACAAACATTAAACTATTTGAAAACATTTGGATTAGGCTTGCGCGCCACATTTTGAGGTCATAATTGAAGAAATGACAAAGAAAATGACTTTATATTAAACAAATATGTACGAATAAAAGACTTATACCTGTTTAAAAGAAAAATAAAACAATATTTATTAAAACAAAAACAAATTCAAATCGAAATTTTAAAATTTTTAATAATTAAAAAAAAAGGTTCTTAAAATAAATTCTAATTAAAATTGAGCTTAGAAATTAGGTATAAGTCTTTATTTGTGCAATATAAAGTCATTTTCATGGTCATTTCTTCAGTTTAGCCCTCAAATGTGGCGCGCAAGCCTAATCCAAATGTTTTTAAATAGTTTTATGTTTCTTATCATTTATTTTAGTTTTGGCTAAAGTTTCATAAATTTAAAAAAATGTTATAAATAAATCTTGATGTGTGCAGGGCCAGAATAGAGAATCCATTTTAGACATGGAGCACAGTAGCAAATATCTACCAATCATCTACCGCATATCTCTAAATTAATCTATTAATTCTCAGATTTCATTACATGTATCATCTCTGACCAAAGACGGAGAAGGAAATAGAGTAGTGCGCGTTAAATTCCTTGTGTTCCATTGTTCTGACTTCGCAAACGACTTTGTCAATATAAAGTTATGCGTGGTGTCATCTCAGGTATTGGCTTCTTTACTTAACCACACTTTAAAACTACGTGGCCGGTCACCAATCATCCTTAGATCTAGTGCAACTCTAATCAATCCGATCCCATGATGAGCTTTTAACTCAACTATAACACAATTGGCATGCTTCACATCGTGAGTAGCAACAGTCCCTGAAGAATTGTTAATTGGTTGGTTGGTATACATATATATTTTCTGGCTTGTGTGCTTGGTCAGAGACCCGCTTATAAACCTTCGTCAAGTAAAACAGACACAACACACACTCACACGCAGACACACACATACGTGACAGATGCTGCCATCTATTATTCACCACCTTCACAATTTAGACATGTCCCTGAAGGGGAGGGAAACAGTCCCCAGGAACCAGTACCCGTGGGAAACTGCGCAATGACCGCCCACGGGACTTTCATACCCAGCAAATTTAAAGAGCACGTACTCCGCATATACTCGGTGAGTTTTCAGCTACCAGAACTCGATCGCAGGACCTTCCGATCCGGGGATCGAGACTCTAACCACAGGGCTCCCAGAAGAATTGTTTTAAATTTTGTTCTTAATTTGCACGTGAAGAAATGTTGCTCTAAAAATTTAATGTTGCAAACGGAAAAATTGTCATTTTTAAAATGAAATTAAACAACCGATGACATAGCAGAAAGATCAAAAATTAAAACAAAGGAGTTGCATCATCCAAAGCAACCTCAATAAATAATATATTTATACACGAGACATAAAAAATATTTTTTAAGTTTTACACCCTCAAGAACAACTGTGAACTTGTGCTACTACGATTTAAAGTGATGGTTTGTACCTTGGGAGAAAATTAAAAATATCCACACTAAAAAAGGCATTAAAACAAATAGATAACTGCCATAAACAGTACAGCTTACAATCCCACCCTATTCCTATAAACAGAAAATGTAGCAAAATTACTCAGATATCACTGTGACACACGTGCTTGTCAAAATGTGGAGTTCCTAGTCCTGAACCACGGACAATGGCGCTATGACGTTGCGTTGGGTGTCGGCTCAAGTGTCAGACTCGTCACTTGACCACGGTTCCAAATAATACAAATACCGTCGTGCCACCGCAAAAGGGCATTTTCAATTCTTGATTCTTTTGAGTGACAACAGTTCCATAGGAAGGAATAAATGTTTGTGTTTCGATTGTTTAATCAATGTAGTCTACGGAGCTAACCGTGTCATACCACCAATCGGCCTAACCACCCATGAAAGGAGCAATGATTCACGAAATGTAATACAAGCCAATTGCATTCTTGCAACTCTAGTACTACGTAAATATAACCAAACCATTGCTTATAAACAACATCCCCTTCAGGGACATGTCTAAATTGTGGAGGTGGAGACCGATGGCAGCATCTGTCATTAGTGTATGTGTGCGTCTTGTGTTGTCCTACTTGACGATGGTTTATAAGCGGGTCCTTGCGACCAAGCACACAAGCCTGAAAATATATGTCAAACCAACCAACCTAAACAACATACTAAACACTATTCTATGTGAGTCTAAATTACGAAACCCATCGCCTATAGCCCTCGTGTAGCTCTAGGGCGACGATAATCAAAACAAAACTAAACCATTTATTTTCCAATCAAAAACCTCGCCAAATATCGCCAACCTACAAAACCCTCCCCCTATAAAGTGGGAGGGCAGCAATCCCACTCGTCGCCAGCGCCACCTACCGGACCCCGCCAACTTGTTATCCTTTTCGTTTCTTCCACAACAACACACCGCGCACGTGGCTCTTGACGGACGGACAGACATGCAGTACCCCGAAGACGGAATGGCTCACTACGGCGCGGACGGGGGTTCCGGCGGACTGTACGATCCCCATCGGCAATCCGGACTCATGAACCACCACGGGGTTTATAACCATGGCCCGATTGCTAACCATGTGATGGGTCCTCCTGGTCAGGATGTGCTCAAGAGGGACAAGGATGCCATTTTCGGGTGAGTACATGTTTTGTTTAGGGACTGTATGAAATGAACTAGCCACTCTAAGGGCCCGGCTTACAACTTTAGGGGCCAAGGGCACGATCAAATTTGGGGGCCCCAAAACATACCTTGATAAAATATTTGCGTGTATTTTCCTATCTTACATAGTTTACCAAAAAATAGCCGAAGTAATTAGCTTGGAAAGCATGCTTAATCTCCCCAAAATAACTGTTTATGAATAGATTTATTAAGGGTTTGAACACAATTTCATAGTAAACTTGTGTTCATGAAATTAATTGTAGTGGGGGGCCCTGGGCACGTGCCCCGTTTGCCTCTGCTTGGACAATCAACTAGTCTTAATCCAAACGGGAAATAACTTTATAAAAATTTATTGAATAAACCACATTTGCTTTTTGCTCCACAAGAAATGAGTTAAGTTTTTTTAATAGGTTTACTTGCTCTTTCGTACAAAGTTCCTGGCAAAAACTACTCCAAGAAAAAAACCAATTGAAGATAGTTAACACTTTTTGTGTTGTTCAATACCAAATAATTCAGAGAAATTTATTTTTAAAATGTTAATTCATTTTTGAAAAAAAAGTCTACTTCGTTGTATTAATGCAATTAAAGAAAATAGCATGTTTCTTGTTGATAAAACAGGCACTTCTTTTTTCCTTTGGCTGCCTCCTTTAGATTGAGATTTTAGTAAAAATCGCTAAAAAATTATCGCTTTGGGGATGTAGAAACGGAAAAGGGTATATTGTACTTAGGTGGAATTTAAGAAATTGTCTGTTTGTGGTTTGAAAGGATTAGTCTAATGTAAATTATGCAAAAATTACAGCAAAAATTTTGTGACGATCTTGTGTCTTGAATCCTCCGCTTAAACTAATTAAGTGTTGCTTTGTTAGTTTAAAAGAGATATGTTTGCAAACAATTCGAGACCCTCAAACTGCTGACCGACAATACTTATTTACATAGTGACTACGCAGCGCAAGCGACCTACCACTTAAAAAGCTTAAAATGTTCCGTGTGAAGTTGTTTAGTGCGAGTGCTTTCTAAGAATAAATGCGCTTATCGGTATACATCATAGGGCACGCAGTTCTTTTTTTAAATTTATTATTGAAGTCCTTAAAAGTACTCAGTTTAGGAACCTTGAAAAAAATTATGTTATGTTAATATTTTTACTAATTTATGATTTCGTAGCTTCTAATATATTTCCCCCTCAATTGCAACTTGAAAGTTTTCCACAGAGAACGTATCGATTGTGAAAAATCTTGCTCGGTTTTCCATAAACCTTAGGAACTCCCAACCCCCTTTACATTTATTTGAGAGTTTAAAATGTTTTTTTTTTCGGTAACCACCTCTCTTAATTCCCCTTAGGACAGCCTACCGGTTTTACTTTAATTGGTATTCCCACCCAGCCTATTTGACCAATACTGGCAATGTTAGCCTGACCAGATTTGCTTCAAAAATTAACTTAAGACTATTTGCACAATTTTATAGCTAGATAGCTGAACAACAAACTGAACTGTACTTCGAAAAGCTGTACGTCTGGTCATTCGATTTTCCAAAAAAAAAATTGAGTACTATTTATATTTTTCCTTTCCGCGTCCAAAAGTCCTAACTGAGCAACATAGCAATATTTTCTTCGGTATACTTTAAAAATGTTATATTATTCTTAAAATGCGCTATGCTTGACAGGTTGTAATTCATAAAATATTTTAGGGTTCGAACGCTGCCTGTAAAATTTGTTCTGTAAGCTAAAGTTCTTTCTGTAAACTGTTCTCTGCCCCTACAGAAAACAGTTATTTAAATCAAGAAATTATATTTTCAACATTGTGATCATTTACAGAAATGGTGCACACAAAAAGTCTAACTGATATGTATTGATACTAGACAATGTAATCCTATCGATCCAAGCCACCTTATTAGTAGGTATACCATTCCGTGGTGGTCAGCTGTTAGCGAGGAATGTCTCCTTGGGGGGTCTGTTTTGACCCACCTGTGGTGCGATTGTGTTCCATGTCAAGGGTCACTTTCACTTTTCCCACACTTCTTGATGCTCATTCGCAGTGAGGGGGGATTTTAGACGGGGGTTCTCATGGAAATAAGATTTTTCATTGGTGTTATGGTGTACTAGTTTATATTTATTTATTTAGTTTTAAATACATTACAGATAAACAAACTAATTACAATACGCATTGAACAAACAATTAGGAAATAAAACAAACAAGAAAACACATTACACAGATAAAAGTTGGAAACAGTTAGCTTTAAAATCATTAAAAGACATGTGAAAAATATCTAGGCCGTGAGAATAGCTATTGTAAATTTTATTAATCTCATACACACAAACGGAAATTTTGAATATAGTTGTAATGTATATTGGTGTACTGGTGTATATTGCACTGATTAGCTTTTGAAAGATTCAAAAAGATATGGTGCATGTAACTAGGTATCGCTCTTCTTCTAAGTACGTGGTTTAAACCAAATTGTTTTTCCAGAAAAGCACATCTTTGGTTTTGCTGATTGTACAAAAACTTGATCAAAATACTACTTTAAAAACAGTAACTTTTTTTTAATAACTCTGATCATAATTATTTCAACTGACACTCTTTTTTTATAAATGAAAAAAAAAATTCAAAAATAAAACATTTTTCGATTTTCAACATAGCATTACTGGCTTCGGTGTACTGCTAAAATTTTATATTATTTTTCAAATGGGCTATGCTTCACAAGTTGTAATTCATAAAATGTTTTAGGGTTCTAAAGCTTCCTGTATAGTTTTTTTCTGCGCCTACAAAAACGGTTATTTAATTCAAGAAATTACTACTATATGTTTCCACGTTTTGATCAATTACAGAAATGCAAAAGAGAGTTTACTGATAATACAGTGGTGGAAATTGATTTATGAACTAACACTCTTTTCACCAGATATCGCTTTGTATTAAGTGCTCACAATTCGAATTTTGTGTGTTGTATATTCAGAGTATAATAAAGGATTTTCACACATAATTTTTTTCAAAAAATGATATTAAATAAAAATATATCTATTTTTAGTTTTTAAGCATGTCAAATGGTGGAAATTGATTTATGAACTCATATTTATTTTGAACCCAGGTACCAAATATTTTAACTAGTTCTTCATTTGAACTTCAGGGGAGCTTACTATCAATACGTATAAATAAGATTAAGGCCAACTTTGTTGAAATTTATCTGTTTTATTCCCATTTTACTAAATAGGAAAGCTTGCGGGACTGCCTGAAGCCAAAAAGGTAAAACATGACCCTTATATAATATTGTAACAAATCTATAAGAGAAATCAGCATATTAATTAAACGATCAATAAATATAATTCATAAATATTTGAAGAATCATTCTGACTACGGCAAAAACCATCAATAAAAAAGGTGTAACCCTCGTGGGACGAGGCGCAAAATCAAGATTATTGGACTTGCATCCCAAAAAGTTACCATTTGTGGCAGCATTTGTGCATGACAGGACGAATTTGTTATGAACTATCACTTCCTGTAACTCCCAGAAGAGTAGGACAAATATTGATATCGTTGAAATGTTCCAAAATGAAGGCTGCTCCAAAGCTTACTCTTCACCATAAGAACAGGCTATTTAAATATGGTCATAACTACATAAAAATGGATTGGGTGGGGGTGCATTGAGAGAAATGGGAAAAAAGTGAAAGTTGCTGATGAAAAAAAGTTCAATTTGGATGGACGTGATGGTTTAAACTGCTATTGAAAGGATCTTCGAAAATAACCAAGATCTGTCTTCGGCAGAAATGTTAGTGGTGGAAGTTTGATGGTTTGGGCAACGATATCTTATGATTGAAGAAACAAGGTTTTGTTTCTGAAGGGCTGACAAACATCACTTTTTTGCAGAATAGTTCTAAAAAAATTCTTTGATCCTTTTTGCGTGGCAAAACAATACTTTTGATTCTATTTTTATGCATGATAATGCGGTTACAGTCCACTCAGCCGAATGAGACTCAGCCGAAAGCCCTAAACCGCAAGATCTCACCAAATTTCAGGGCAACATATTCACCATTATGGCGATAATGTTTTCAACATAGATTTTTCTTTCGTTATCCTGCACTTCAAGATGGCTAACAATTTGGCTGGTTTATCGCTCTAAAATAGAAATTGTGTTTAAGAAATCAAACCATCATAATACGGCCCCTCCGAAGATAGCTGCTGAGAATGTTACTAAAGAGAGCGGCTGTCACAATGATGGATTGGCTTTGCGGGGGGCTTTTAGTGTCCAGTGTTCAAAGTAAAGCAATTTGGTTGCTAAAACTCGAAATTAGCCATGTCTGTACAAATAAATACTTCTTATTTTTAGTTTAATTATTATATTTATATATATATATATTTCTCTAAGTTCGTCACCTAATTATCAACAATTTGTTTTTGTATTAGCCGAGCAGCTATAATTTAAATGCATAATTTAGTTTTACTTCGTACGTGATTAATTTTGATATTGGTTTATGTGAACCTGGTTTTTTCATAACAATAAGAGGCAGGCATTGGGTTTCATGATGAAGGGGTGATCTACTAAACTTTTGAAAATTAACCTATCCAAAAACAAACGTTTAAACAAAAAAAAACTTTTTAATGGTAAATAAAGAATTGTTTACATTAGCCGAAAGATGTCCAATATCATGTCTCTATTTAGAAAGCTGTTAGTATCTGAAGAAGAAAAATACCATAACGACTTCGAATAGTATTTAAATATCACTTTCAAAATTACTATTCTCATTATTTTTAAGACAATATTTTATTTGTTGAGGACTTAAAAATGTTAAAAACAAAGTAAGATTTATTAATTGAATAGAGACATTTCGTTTTTTTTCCGAAACAAATATCCTACTACGAGACGATTTAAGCGCATACCATATTTATTATTGCAAAATCAGCAGGTAGTTTATATATGTTAATATTAAAACGTAGCGAAGTTGTACTTAAATTTATTAAGATTATTACTCCGGCTAGTATACTATAGTGTATAATGAAGCTGATAATATTGTCTAGAGCTAAAAACCGATAATTAAATGATTATTTCTATCCTTTTTCGTGACTTTCTGATAAAAGAAAATACTCAAATTAAACATATTTTAAATCAGGGTTGGCATGGTTTAAACCAAATGATTTTTTTTACAATAAAACCAAAGATGGTTTTTTTCCAATTTTTTTTAGCAGAAGCATTAGAATATGCAAAGCACAGATTCCCTAACAACTCTTCGGTGTTACTCTTGTTATATGAAAGAGCTTGTAGTGACTTTCAGAAATTTTCTTTTTGAGACTGATTATGTAAAAGAAGTGTCTGCGATATATTAGTGTAGGCAAAGCAGTTGATATAAAAAAGTTTAACAGTAACGTTTTTAGTCACATCCTGACTGCTAAGGCAACAACAGCTAACGTTGAGCTCAATATTTCCTCTTTTGGTCTAGTGCAGTCTAAATTGATGAGTCTGGTATCAAAAAAGCTGCAATTTTTTGTTTAAAATGTTGAATTGTAGCGGTCCTTGATCAGAATAAATTGTATATAAAAAGTTTGGAATTATTACTTCATTATTACTTTAGTTATTTCAATTAAGGTTATAATACTATGAATGGTTTAATTGACATCCATTACAAATTTTAACGGCTGTTATTTATGACTATGTGGAAATTGTAATAATTGGAGCATATTATGCCCAAAAATTAGTTTTATATTAATAAATATCAAATTTAAAAAATATACGGGGGTCTTATTAGTGAAGTAAACCATAAAATAAAGTTTGAAATTAATATAAACATCATTTGAGTCCTGCAAATACACAAACTTGTTAAATACCGGAATTTTTTTTAAAAAAACCTGGTTTAAACCACAAAAAAAAAAACTTTTTTTAAAAAACTGGTTCTTTTCCAACCCTGTTTTAAAAAGTAAATTGCATTATTTTTAGCGATGTGTATTAATAAACTTCAAGTGTAGCCCACTAGTACATCATACTGCTGGAATTTGGTAACATTCACGTTAATCCATTTTAAAATGACTTTAAAATATTCTTGATGTTGGGCAACTATAGCTATTTATCATCTATTGAAAGCTATCCTCGTATTATGAAATGTAGCATAATGATGGTTAATTACAATCAGTGAAACAAATATAGATATTTGAAAGTGGTTGTTTTGGTAATTTTAAACTTGTTTTTCTAAAAAAAAATGTACGTTAGGCATTGGTTAAAAAAAAATTCTACAGCTGTTTAAAGCCATCATAGTGTTGCCGAATTAGGCCAATATCAGACTTTTTGACAGTCAATGGAGCATGTTTCACGTCTTGAGGGGCAACAGTTCCAAAGGAATAAAAATATGGTCTCGATTAGAGCATTGTGTTCACGTGGCATCTTACTAATGTAATGAGTGGCGCTTACTGCGCAACACTACCTATCAACGAAATTGAAATCCTGGAATAAAAGCAAGAATGATGTTGTGTTATTTGAAATATGCGAGTACCTTAAAAATAATAAGTGGAAAATTAGACACTGCGTTTTGCCATCTAGTTTTACCTAGATATATCAAGCCATATCTACTTTTGAAATGTCAAGGTTAAGACAATTGGTTGATTTGACAGGGAATGACACACATCAATTAAAGAGTACAAATCATCTATTAAAAATTAATAGAAGTCTCTCCTCGGCGCATTGAGTGGGCTAAGTCCTAGCACCTGGTAAGGTGGTCAGCCTCACGTGAAACCTCCAGTGTTTAGTTCCCAAACATGCTTGGTACCCATGTTATCGACCCATTTAAGAGATGAAAGGATAGGTCAATCTCGCCCTATCCGGGATTCGATCCCCGGACTTGTGGCGGGGCAATGCAAAGCACTACCACTAAGTCACTGGGCCTAATAAATAATTTAAATAACTAACAAGGGAAAAATAGAAACTCTATAAAACTGAGTCTTTATTTTTGCAACATTTGAATCTAGAATTTATAGAATTCAAATTATCAGATATATTTTTGTCATTTATACAAGCTATGTTATATCTATATGTGGTCTTGAATTGTTCATTGTCGATTTTTTAATTTAAACCTAAAATGAATATATAATTTGACAGTGTTAATCATTTACAACAAATAAAGAATTTTGAGCACTGAAAAAGCTAAAATTATCCCCAAACCATATTTTTATTAAAGTGAAAACAGACGAGAAGTCGTAATGTTTTAAAATAATAATTAACTAATAAACTAAGAAGTAGAAGTAAAGAAACGTAATTAAAATTATGAAGGAAAATATATACCATCAATCGTGCCTAAATTATTATTTATTTCTCTACTTACTTTCAGTTAATACAAATGTAAGATACTACTAATAAATTAAATATTAATATTGATCATTTATTTTAATATAGCTCTGTATATATAGAAATCATTCTGCAATTTTTTCTTAAGCTAGGTTAAAGGCATTGAAAACAAGCATATAAATATGGTTGACATATAGTAAAAAATTTCAATTCATTTGGAATGGTTTGGTATAATAGAAATGGTGTTTTTGTGCACAATAAATTCTTAAAACATGTAATTCAGAAAGGGGCAATTATAAAAGCCAAGTATTGGTCAAATATCATTAAAATACCATCAGGACGTTTTTGTAAATATTTCAAAAATTTGTTTGAATTTAGATGTATGATTTGTTTTTATGATATTGTACCTTATATTAAGCTGACACGAGTGTGCTTCAATGCACACATGTATATTTTTGCGACTAGAAATGTCTTTACTCCTAGCACCCCCAGTCCCCCACCCCTTAAAAGCATCTTCTTTTGATATTATCGGCTTGTTAATTAGAATGCATGAGAAGGTCGAGTAAATTTAATATTCTTAGTGAAATTTTTGTAGATTAAATTGCGCCGTGTATATTGGACTGGTGCACGTTAAATCGACCGTAGTCCTAAGTTCTGACGCCGCGTAAGAAGTCGCGATACGGCTACCTAAGTGCCAGTTCGGGTTTCGGCCTCGTCACTTGACACTGATTAAATATGAGGCTCGTGGTCAATAGTCCTCTTGTCGTTTTAGTGTGACTTTAATTCAGCAAACACCCAATTGTCGTTCGTCAAGCTTCTAAAACTATATATATTTTTATGTTGATGTTTAACGATTTACAAAGGTAGAGATGATGGAATTCACATCGTCCTAAAGCTACAAAGGGGATATGGGCGACAAACTCCATAAGTTTTAAAAGCGGAACATATTAGATGTCCACCTGAACAAAGTTTGAACTCCTACCAAGCTTATAGCGACGTCGTGCATGGTGTCAGAACTTTGAAAGTCAACAGATTTAACGTGCATCAGCCACACATATACAGCGTTTACTGACGAGATGTTGTGTGTGTCTGAAACGGGCCGTTAATAAGATGTTTTAGACGGAAACAGAACATGCGAAGGTATCTACAGTGAAATGATGCCTTAACAGCGCTTCGCGCTGGCGCTTTCAAATAAATAAAATATTGACATATGAACTTAATACTATTTAAATTATGATATCAAAATCTGTTACAGACAGAATTGTTTAAATATTAAAAATGCCCATCATCGAACTTTTATGCTACCCAAATGGAACACAGAATATGAGAGTTTGTCTTTTACAGCAAATAAAGAATTTTGAGGACTGAAAAAGCCTGAGCAAAGCAAAAGTTACACTCTTAAAACGAAAGAGTGAAATCCACTCCTGTAGGAGAAGTGCATTTTCGACACTGGAAAGGAGTTAAAATAGCTCGTTTGTTTTAAGAGTGCATGTTATGACAAAAAAATCAATTATCAGGGTAAACAGCTTGCCAAGTTATAATATATTTTAAAGTTATAATAAACTTCTAAAACTATATATATATAATATATTTTTAATATGCTGATGTTTAACGATATGCTGATAATTAACATTAACGATACGGAAGTAAAGAAACATAACTTAAATTAGAAACAATATGTATATATATATTAATCGTGATAAAATTATTAACTATTTATCTACTTGCATTCATTTTTTTGCTAAAAGTAAATTACTAATTACTAAATAAAATATTTATATTGATCCTTCAACATAACTCTATTTGAACATTATTTTGTAAATTTATTTTACCGAGATAGATACAGACATTGAGAACAAGTTCAATCCATCGAGCAAAATCCTTGTCTGTTGTCTGATTATATTTGTCGCCTGAAACAGGAGTGACCCGCCAGAGTTCTTAGAACGAGGGGTCTTTTTTATGACTCCTGGTCTGCACGGAGATAGCATTGTATTCGCAATTACAGCATGAGCAGAGAGCGTCCACCAATTGTCCAAATTTAACCTCATTATTTGGCTTTGCATGCACCTTTCGGTTGAATTCTTATCGCCAACGTTTTGGTAGGAGAACAGCAACCACAAACTCTTATCAGCAGAGGGGGATCTCTTCGCCAAGCAATTCCCCACTCTCACCAAATTGGCTACTTTTTGCGGTTTCGGCTGAGTCTCATTCGGCTGAGTGGGGTGCCACGGATAATGCAAGTATCCACATTTAAAACGAAATGGAAGAAATGGTTTAATGTAACAAAATGTTGTTCAGTTAGTTCATCCTGTCAATAGCCATGACTTAAACCCAAAAAATAATTGTCAGAGATCAATTGGTATGAATAATTTACTCAAATGGAGTATGGTGTCGATGATTGTGTATCAGTTTATGGGAATAGAAGGACTTAATAATTAAAAACTGGAAATTGCTTGACCAAAACTTGACCCAAAGTTTTGTGTTGTCTATGAAAATACAAATCAACGAAGAAATAACGAAAAAAAATAGTTTTTAGTAATTATTAATGGAGATTGAATGTAAAAGTTCATAAATCAATTTCCCTATGCTAAAACTAAAATATCAACAAAATAATTGTTTACGAAATTACATAAAATTTTACTTACGGGGTATAATTTATAAATACAAAGCCTGTATAGTGTATGAAATTTAAATCGATAAAAACGCATTTAATAAAGAAATAACTGTTAAAAAAAACTGCCAGTTCATAAATCAATTTCCACCACTGTAGTGATACTACATATTTACCACTCACTTGTGTTCCTGCATTTTTAGTCACTATTTAAAATGTTTATTTTATCCTGGGGGAAAAAAACGTGGGAAAATTAGTTTTCCTAAAAAGTCTGGTAGGGCCTTAAAATATGTATATAAGTAAACCCAAATTAAAAGCTGTAATGAATATGGGGTTTTCCCACGATAAACTTTTTGGATTAATCACAATGATATGATTTAAGTACTTTGTCATAGTTTATTACTTTCATGCTTTTATTATAGAAAAGAATGCATAAGTTAATGATATAGCATTTTTTTCAAACCTTAAATAACTTATCTTAAAATGGGTTTTTTTTTTTAAGAAGGTTGGTAATAAATTTTATGGTTTTGCTGTATAGAAATTAAGAATTTTTGCTGTGAAGTTTTTTGAATGTTTTGAATATGAATTTTTGCTACTCTCACGCTTAAAGTAAGTCTGCATATTCATTTAACACGTTTATCACAATTGGCAAAGAGAAAGGGGGCTGGGGAGCCCATCCGGGTTAAGCACAGCGCTTAGGCACGCGGAGGAAGGGCCCAGGTCCGGGTAAAGGCATCGCCAAAATAAGCTGCCGACCTGAATATACGGCCCGTGCAGGCCAAAATGTCCGACGAATAATACCCCGTGTAAGGGATGCACGTTAAATATCCTTCAAAGTCCTAACGCTGCGTTACGATGTCCGTCCCTTAACGGTTGCGTTTGGGTGCCTATTCAGGTGTGGCTCGTCACCTGACCTGTGGGCCTAAAATTACGACGCCCGTCGCCAATATAGCCCTCGTGTATGCTCTAGCGCGACGATAATTCAAACCAAACCAATTGCCAAGGAAAAAAAAAAATAGATTTTAACTTTCAGTTTAATTTTTTTGTTTCGAAATATTTCTTTTTTTAATCTATCATTAAAGGCTCTTTTTTTCCTCAAAACATTATTAAGGAATTTTGGCAGTGTTAATGAATACAATTTTTGTTCCATAATTTTTTAATAGTTTATTGTCGAAAAATAAAACTTTTTGTATTTTTCGAAATAAGCCCCATCTAATTTCATAAAGTCAAATTATTGCACCTGTTATTACTCCAACCGTATCGCAACTAGCTCTTAACTTTTTATTGCATGTGTACATGTTGCGTAAATATACAACCGCTAAAAAAATGAGGGACACTTTTCTACTTTGAGTGACCCTTTGGAGTTCCACTTTGGTGATGTTGAACCAACCGAAAGGGTGAAATGGATTCCTTATGCATCTAGAGTGAAATGGTAAACAACCGGAGAAAAATCTTCATTTTTTTATGCTAAAATTTATGTGCAGAAAATTTGGAATCATAACGTTGAATAAGTTATAACAATTTTTTCAAAAAAAACTATTTGTTAAAAAAAAAAGTTACGAATCAATTTTAAACATTTTAAGAATGCATCGTGAAGAATTTAGTGTCAATTTTTTTCATAAAAATT
>CM043119.1:53143997-53425084 GCA_023701765.1 Hylyphantes graminicola
TATATATATAGTTTTTAGAAGTTAATTATAACTTTAATATATATTATAAACCGTGGCAGCTGTTTACCTGATAATTGAGTTTTTTGTCATTAACATGCAGCTTAAAACAAACGTAGTATTTTAACTCTTTTCCAGTGTCGAAAAAAATGCACTTCTCCTACAGGAGTGGATTTCACTCTTTCGTTTTTTTAAGAGTGTAACTTTTTGCATTTGCTCAGGCTTTTCTGTCCTCAAAATTCTGTATTTGCTT
The DNA here is from genome assembly GCA_023701765.1 of Hylyphantes graminicola. NCBI lineage: Eukaryota > Metazoa > Arthropoda > Arachnida > Araneae > Linyphiidae > Hylyphantes > Hylyphantes graminicola. The sequence goes on from CM043119.1 coordinate 53,144,248, forward strand.
GTAAAAGACAAAACGCTATTATTCTCTGTGTTCCATTTGGGTAGCATAAATGTTCGATGAGGGGCATTTTTTAATATTTTTAAACAATTCTGTCCTGTTAACAGTTTTTGATATCTTAATGTAAATAGTATTAAGTTCCTATGTCAATATATGTTATTTATTTGTAAAGCGATTAAGAGCCAGCGCGAAGCGCTCGTGTTTAAGGCCATCATTTCACTGTAGTTTGATACCTTCGGACTGTTCTGTTTCCGTCCTATAAACCTACAAAACCTCTCTTCTTAAAACATCTTATTACGGCCCGTTTCAGACACACACAAACATCTCGTCAGTATCGCTGTATTATGTGTGGCTGAGTGCGTTTTTTAAATCTGTTGAACTTTCAATGTTCTGACACCATTTGTTTTTTGCCCACGACCGTCGCGTATAGCTTGGTAGAGTTTAAACTTTGTCTCAGGTGGATTCTAATTTGTTTCCGCTTTTATTACTTATGGAGTTCTGTCGCCCATATCCCCTTTGTAGCTTTAGGACGTGTGTGAATTCCATATCTCTTCCTTTGTAAATCGTTAATACATCAACATTAAAATTTATATCGTTTATAGAAGCTTGACGATCGGACAATTGGGTGTTTGCTGAATTAAAGTCACCACTAAAACGACACAAGGAGGACTATGACACACGAGCCTCATATTTAATCTGTGTCAATGTGACGAGGGCCCCCCGAAACCCGAACTGGCACTTAGGGTAGCCGTTTTTATCGCGACTTTCTTACGCGGCCGTCCAGAAACTTAGGACTACGGTCGATTTACGTTGCAAAGGTTCCAATATACACGGAGCCAATTTAATCTACAAAAATTTTCACTAAGAATATTAAACTTTACTCGACCTTCTCATTATGCATGTAATTAACAGCCGGATAATATCTAAAAAGAACGATGCTTTTAAGGGGTGGGGGAATGGGGGGTGGTGTGTGGGTTTGGGTGGGTTGTAGGAGTAAAGGACATTTCTGAGTCGCAAAAACAAATTATACATGGGTGCATTGAAGCACACTCGTGTCAGCTTAATTTAAGGTACTATATCATAAAAACAAATCATACATTCTCAATTCAAACAAATTTTAGAAATTTTACAAAAACGTACTGATGGTATTTTAATGAATTTGACCAATACTTGGCTTTTTATTAATTGCCCTTTCTGAAATTACATGGTTTTAAGAATTTATTGTGCACCAAAAACACCATTCTATTATACCAAACCATTCAATTGATTGATATTTCTTTTACTATATGCAAACCATATTGTCTATGCTTGGTTTTCAATTGCCTTTTTTTTAAACCTAGCTAAAGGAAAAATATTGCAGAAATGAGTTCTATTATACAGAAGCCTATATTTAAAATAATGATCACATTTTATTATTTAATTTTATTAGTAAGTATCTTACATTTTGTATTAATGAAAGTAAGTAGAGAAAATAAATAATATAAATTTAGGCACGATTGATGGTATTTATTTTCCTTCATATTTTAATTACGTTTCTTTACTTCTCTTTCTTAGTTTAGTAGTTAATTATTATTTTACAACATTACGAACTTTCGTCTGTTTCACTTAATTAAAAATATGGTTTTGGGGATAATTTTAGCTTTTTCAGTGTCAAAATTCTTTTATTTATGTTGTAATAATGATTAACACTCGTCAAAGTTTATATTCATTTTTAGGTTTTTTAAATTAATAAAATCGAATGAACAATGCAAAGAAACCACTTTATAGATATAAACTTAGATTGTGATAAATGACCATAAAAAAATATATCTGTTATATTTTGAATTCTATAATTTCTAGATTCAATGTTTGCAAAAATAACGACTCAGGTTTTATAGAGTTTCTATTTTTCCCTGTTAGTTATTTTAAATTATTTATTAGGCTCCAGTGACTTTGTGGGTAGTGCGTTGCTCATGTGCCCCGCCACAAGTCCGGGGTTCGAAAATCCGCTAGGGCGAGAAGATTGACCTATCCTTATGCATCTCTTAAATGGTCGCTTAACATGGTACCTAGGATGGTAGTGGGATATTACAAACACTGGAGGTTTCACGTGAGGCTGACCACATTAACAGGTGCTAGGACTTAGGCCCACTCAATTGCGCCGAGGTAGAGACTTCTATTAATTTTTAATAGATGATTTGTTACTCTTTTATTGATCGTGTGTTATTTCCTGTCAAAATCATACATTGGTCTTAACCTTGACATTTCAAAAGTAGCTATGGCCCTTGATATATCTAGGTTTTATAAACTAGATGGCAAAACGCAGTGTCTAATTTTCCACTTATCTATTTTTAAGGTACTCGCATATTTCAAATAACACAAACATCATTCTTGCTTTTATTCCAGGATTTTCAATTTCGTTGATAGGTAGTGTTTGCGCAGTAATGCGCCACTCATTACATTAGTAAGATGGCCACCGTGAACACAATGCTCTAATCGAGACCATATTTTTATTCCTTTGGAACTGTTGCCCCTCAAGACGTGAAACATGCTCCATTGACTGTCAAAAAGTCTGATATTGGCCTAATTCGGCAACACTATGATGGCTTTAAACAGCTGTAGAATTTTTTTTTTAACCAATGCCTAACGTACATTTTTTTTTAGAAAAACAAGTTTAAAATTACCAAAACAACCACTTTCAAATATCTATATTTGTTTCACTGATTGTAATTAACCATCATTATGCTACATTTCATAATACGAGGATAGCTTTCAATAGATGATAAATAGCTATAGTTGCCCAACATCAAGAATATTTTAAAGTCATTTTAAAATGGATTAACGTGAATGTTACCAAATTCCAGCAGTATGATGTACTAGTGGGCTACACTTGAAGTTTATTAATACACATCGCTAAAATAATGCAATTTACTTTTTAAAAACAGGGTTGGAAAAGAACCAGTTTTTTAAAAAAAGTTTTTTTTTTTGTGGTTTAAAAACCAGGTTTTTTTTAAAAAAAATTCCGGTATTTAACAAGTTTGTGTATTTGCAGGACTCAAATGATGTTTATATTAATTTCAAACTTTATTTTATGGTTTACTCACTAATAAGACCCCCCGTATATTTTTTAAATTTGATATTTATTAATATAAAACTAATTTTTGGGCATAATATGCTCCAATTATTACAATTTCCACATAGTCATAAATAACAGCCGTTAAAATTTGTAATGGATGTCAATTAAACCATTCATAGTATTATAACCTTAATTGAAATAACTAAAGTAATAATGAAGTAATAATTCCAAACTTTTTATATACAATTTATTCTGATCAAGGACCGCTACAATTCAACATTTTAAACAAAAAATTGCAGCTTTTTTGATACCAGACTCATCAATTTAGACTGCACTAGACCAAAAGAGGAAATATTGAGCTCAACGTTAGCTGTTGTTGCCTTAGCAGTCAGGATGTGACTAAAAACGTTACTGTTAAACTTTTTTTTATATCAACTGCTTTGCCTACACTAATATATCGCAGACACTTCTTTTACATAATCAGTCTCAAAAAGAAAATTTCTGAAAGTCACTACAAGCTCTTTCATATAACAAGAGTAACACCGAAGAGTTGTTAGGGAATCTGTGCTTTGCATATTCTAATGCTTCTGCTAAAAAAAATTGGAAAAAAAAACCATCTTTGGTTTTATTGTAAAAAAAATCATTTGGTTTAAACCATGCCAACCCTGATTTAAAATATGTTTAATTTGAGTATTTTCTTTTATCAGAAAGTCACGAAAAAGGATAGAAATAATCATTTAATTATCGGTTTTTAGCTCTAGACAATATTATCAGCTTCATTATACACTATAGTATACTAGCCGGAGTAATAATCTTAATAAATTTAAGTACAACTTCGCTACGTTTTAATATTAACATATATAAACTACCTGCTGATTTTGCAATAATAAATATGGTATGCGCTTAAATCGTCTCGTAGTAGGATATTTGTTTCGGAAAAAAAAACGAAATGTCTCTATTCAATTAATAAATCTTACTTTGTTTTTAACATTTTTAAGTCCTCAACAAATAAAATATTGTCTTAAAAATAATGAGAATAGTAATTTTGAAAGTGATATTTAAATACTATTCGAAGTCGTTATGGTATTTTTCTTCTTCAGATACTAACAGCTTTCTAAATAGAGACATGATATTGGACATCTTTCGGCTAATGTAAACAATTCTTTATTTACCATTAAAAAGTTTTTTTTTGTTTAAACGTTTGTTTTTGGATAGGTTAATTTCCAAAAGTTTAGTAGAACACCCCTTCATCATGAAACCCAATGCCTGCCTCTTATTGTTATGAAAAAACCAGGTTCACATAAACCAATATCAAAATTAATCACGCACGAAGTAAAACTAAATTATGCATTTAAATTATAGCTGCTCGGCTAATACAAAAACAAATTGTTGATAATTAGGTGACGAACTTAGAGAAATATATATATATATAAATATAATAATTAAACTAAAAATAAGAAGTATTTATTTGTACAGACATGGCTAATTTTCGAGTTTTAGCAACCAAATTGCTTTACTTTGAACACTGGACACTAAAAGCCCCCCGCAAAGCCAATCCATCATTGTGACAGCCGCTCTCTTTAGTAACATTCTCAGCAGCTATCTTCGGAGGGGCCGTATTATGATGGTTTGATTTCTTAAACACAATTTCTATTTTAGAGCGATAAACCAGCCAAATTGTTAGCCATCTTGAAGTGCAGGATAACGAAAGAAAAATCTATGTTGAAAACATTATCGCCATAATGGTGAATATGTTGCCCTGAAATTTGGTGAGATCTTGCGGTTTAGGGCTTTCGGCTGAGTCTCATTCGGCTGAGTGGACTGTAACCGCATTATCATGCATAAAAATAGAATCAAAAGTATTGTTTTGCCACGCAAAAAGGATCAAAGAATTTTTTTAGAACTATTCTGCAAAAAAGTGATGTTTGTCAGCCCTTCAGAAACAAAACCTTGTTTCTTCAATCATAAGATATCGTTGCCCAAACCATCAAACTTCCACCACTAACATTTCTGCCGAAGACAGATCTTGGTTATTTTCGAAGATCCTTTCAATAGCAGTTTAAACCATCACGTCCATCCAAATTGAACTTTTTTTCATCAGCAACTTTCACTTTTTTCCCATTTCTCTCAATGCACCCCCACCCAATCCATTTTTATGTAGTTATGACCATATTTAAATAGCCTGTTCTTATGGTGAAGAGTAAGCTTTGGAGCAGCCTTCATTTTGGAACATTTCAACGATATCAATATTTGTCCTACTCTTCTGGGAGTTACAGGAAGTGATAGTTCATAACAAATTCGTCCTGTCATGCACAAATGCTGCCACAAATGGTAACTTTTTGGGATGCAAGTCCAATAATCTTGATTTTGCGCCTCGTCCCACGAGGGTTACACCTTTTTTATTGATGGTTTTTGCCGTAGTCAGAATGATTCTTCAAATATTTATGAATTATATTTATTGATCGTTTAATTAATATGCTGATTTCTCTTATAGATTTGTTACAATATTATATAAGGGTCATGTTTTACCTTTTTGGCTTCAGGCAGTCCCGCAAGCTTTCCTATTTAGTAAAATGGGAATAAAACAGATAAATTTCAACAAAGTTGGCCTTAATCTTATTTATACGTATTGATAGTAAGCTCCCCTGAAGTTCAAATGAAGAACTAGTTAAAATATTTGGTACCTGGGTTCAAAATAAATATGAGTTCATAAATCAATTTCCACCATTTGACATGCTTAAAAACTAAAAATAGATATATTTTTATTTAATATCATTTTTTGAAAAAAATTATGTGTGAAAATCCTTTATTATACTCTGAATATACAACACACAAAATTCGAATTGTGAGCACTTAATACAAAGCGATATCTGGTGAAAAGAGTGTTAGTTCATAAATCAATTTCCACCACTGTATTATCAGTAAACTCTCTTTTGCATTTCTGTAATTGATCAAAACGTGGAAACATATAGTAGTAATTTCTTGAATTAAATAACCGTTTTTGTAGGCGCAGAAAAAAACTATACAGGAAGCTTTAGAACCCTAAAACATTTTATGAATTACAACTTGTGAAGCATAGCCCATTTGAAAAATAATATAAAATTTTAGCAGTACACCGAAGCCAGTAATGCTATGTTGAAAATCGAAAAATGTTTTATTTTTGAATTTTTTTTTTCATTTATAAAAAAAGAGTGTCAGTTGAAATAATTATGATCAGAGTTATTAAAAAAAAGTTACTGTTTTTAAAGTAGTATTTTGATCAAGTTTTTGTACAATCAGCAAAACCAAAGATGTGCTTTTCTGGAAAAACAATTTGGTTTAAACCACGTACTTAGAAGAAGAGCGATACCTAGTTACATGCACCATATCTTTTTGAATCTTTCAAAAGCTAATCAGTGCAATATACACCAGTACACCAATATACATTACAACTATATTCAAAATTTCCGTTTGTGTGTATGAGATTAATAAAATTTACAATAGCTATTCTCACGGCCTAGATATTTTTCACATGTCTTTTAATGATTTTAAAGCTAACTGTTTCCAACTTTTATCTGTGTAATGTGTTTTCTTGTTTGTTTTATTTCCTAATTGTTTGTTCAATGCGTATTGTAATTAGTTTGTTTATCTGTAATGTATTTAAAACTAAATAAATAAATATAAACTAGTACACCATAACACCAATGAAAAATCTTATTTCCATGAGAACCCCCGTCTAAAATCCCCCCTCACTGCGAATGAGCATCAAGAAGTGTGGGAAAAGTGAAAGTGACCCTTGACATGGAACACAATCGCACCACAGGTGGGTCAAAACAGACCCCCCAAGGAGACATTCCTCGCTAACAGCTGACCACCACGGAATGGTATACCTACTAATAAGGTGGCTTGGATCGATAGGATTACATTGTCTAGTATCAATACATATCAGTTAGACTTTTTGTGTGCACCATTTCTGTAAATGATCACAATGTTGAAAATATAATTTCTTGATTTAAATAACTGTTTTCTGTAGGGGCAGAGAACAGTTTACAGAAAGAACTTTAGCTTACAGAACAAATTTTACAGGCAGCGTTCGAACCCTAAAATATTTTATGAATTACAACCTGTCAAGCATAGCGCATTTTAAGAATAATATAACATTTTTAAAGTATACCGAAGAAAATATTGCTATGTTGCTCAGTTAGGACTTTTGGACGCGGAAAGGAAAAATATAAATAGTACTCAATTTTTTTTTTGGAAAATCGAATGACCAGACGTACAGCTTTTCGAAGTACAGTTCAGTTTGTTGTTCAGCTATCTAGCTATAAAATTGTGCAAATAGTCTTAAGTTAATTTTTGAAGCAAATCTGGTCAGGCTAACATTGCCAGTATTGGTCAAATAGGCTGGGTGGGAATACCAATTAAAGTAAAACCGGTAGGCTGTCCTAAGGGGAATTAAGAGAGGTGGTTACCGAAAAAAAAAACATTTTAAACTCTCAAATAAATGTAAAGGGGGTTGGGAGTTCCTAAGGTTTATGGAAAACCGAGCAAGATTTTTCACAATCGATACGTTCTCTGTGGAAAACTTTCAAGTTGCAATTGAGGGGGAAATATATTAGAAGCTACGAAATCATAAATTAGTAAAAATATTAACATAACATAATTTTTTTCAAGGTTCCTAAACTGAGTACTTTTAAGGACTTCAATAATAAATTTAAAAAAAGAACTGCGTGCCCTATGATGTATACCGATAAGCGCATTTATTCTTAGAAAGCACTCGCACTAAACAACTTCACACGGAACATTTTAAGCTTTTTAAGTGGTAGGTCGCTTGCGCTGCGTAGTCACTATGTAAATAAGTATTGTCGGTCAGCAGTTTGAGGGTCTCGAATTGTTTGCAAACATATCTCTTTTAAACTAACAAAGCAACACTTAATTAGTTTAAGCGGAGGATTCAAGACACAAGATCGTCACAAAATTTTTGCTGTAATTTTTGCATAATTTACATTAGACTAATCCTTTCAAACCACAAACAGACAATTTCTTAAATTCCACCTAAGTACAATATACCCTTTTCCGTTTCTACATCCCCAAAGCGATAATTTTTTAGCGATTTTTACTAAAATCTCAATCTAAAGGAGGCAGCCAAAGGAAAAAAGAAGTGCCTGTTTTATCAACAAGAAACATGCTATTTTCTTTAATTGCATTAATACAACGAAGTAGACTTTTTTTCAAAAATGAATTAACATTTTAAAAATAAATTTCTCTGAATTATTTGGTATTGAACAACACAAAAAGTGTTAACTATCTTCAATTGGTTTTTTTCTTGGAGTAGTTTTTGCCAGGAACTTTGTACGAAAGAGCAAGTAAACCTATTAAAAAAACTTAACTCATTTCTTGTGGAGCAAAAAGCAAATGTGGTTTATTCAATAAATTTTTATAAAGTTATTTCCCGTTTGGATTAAGACTAGTTGATTGTCCAAGCAGAGGCAAACGGGGCACGTGCCCAGGGCCCCCCACTACAATTAATTTCATGAACACAAGTTTACTATGAAATTGTGTTCAAACCCTTAATAAATCTATTCATAAACAGTTATTTTGGGGAGATTAAGCATGCTTTCCAAGCTAATTACTTCGGCTATTTTTTGGTAAACTATGTAAGATAGGAAAATACACGCAAATATTTTATCAAGGTATGTTTTGGGGCCCCCAAATTTGATCGTGCCCTTGGCCCCTAAAGTTGTAAGCCGGGCCCTTAGAGTGGCTAGTTCATTTCATACAGTCCCTAAACAAAACATGTACTCACCCGAAAATGGCATCCTTGTCCCTCTTGAGCACATCCTGACCAGGAGGACCCATCACATGGTTAGCAATCGGGCCATGGTTATAAACCCCGTGGTGGTTCATGAGTCCGGATTGCCGATGGGGATCGTACAGTCCGCCGGAACCCCCGTCCGCGCCGTAGTGAGCCATTCCGTCTTCGGGGTACTGCATGTCTGTCCGTCCGTCAAGAGCCACGTGCGCGGTGTGTTGTTGTGGAAGAAACGAAAAGGATAACAAGTTGGCGGGGTCCGGTAGGTGGCGCTGGCGACGAGTGGGATTGCTGCCCTCCCACTTTATAGGGGGAGGGTTTTGTAGGTTGGCGATATTTGGCGAGGTTTTTGATTGGAAAATAAATGGTTTAGTTTTGTTTTGATTATCGTCGCCCTAGAGCTACACGAGGGCTATAGGCGATGGGTTTCGTAATTTAGACTCACATAGAATAGTGTTTAGTATGTTGTTTAGGTTGGTTGGTTTGACATATATTTTCAGGCTTGTGTGCTTGGTCGCAAGGACCCGCTTATAAACCATCGTCAAGTAGGACAACACAAGACGCACACATACACTAATGACAGATGCTGCCATCGGTCTCCACCTCCACAATTTAGACATGTCCCTGAAGGGGATGTTGTTTATAAGCAATGGTTTGGTTATATTTACGTAGTACTAGAGTTGCAAGAATGCAATTGGCTTGTATTACATTTCGTGAATCATTGCTCCTTTCATGGGTGGTTAGGCCGATTGGTGGTATGACACGGTTAGCTCCGTAGACTACATTGATTAAACAATCGAAACACAAACATTTATTCCTTCCTATGGAACTGTTGTCACTCAAAAGAATCAAGAATTGAAAATGCCCTTTTGCGGTGGCACGACGGTATTTGTATTATTTGGAACCGTGGTCAAGTGACGAGTCTGACACTTGAGCCGACACCCAACGCAACGTCATAGCGCCATTGTCCGTGGTTCAGGACTAGGAACTCCACATTTTGACAAGCACGTGTGTCACAGTGATATCTGAGTAATTTTGCTACATTTTCTGTTTATAGGAATAGGGTGGGATTGTAAGCTGTACTGTTTATGGCAGTTATCTATTTGTTTTAATGCCTTTTTTAGTGTGGATATTTTTAATTTTCTCCCAAGGTACAAACCATCACTTTAAATCGTAGTAGCACAAGTTCACAGTTGTTCTTGAGGGTGTAAAACTTAAAAAATATTTTTTATGTCTCGTGTATAAATATATTATTTATTGAGGTTGCTTTGGATGATGCAACTCCTTTGTTTTAATTTTTGATCTTTCTGCTATGTCATCGGTTGTTTAATTTCATTTTAAAAATGACAATTTTTCCGTTTGCAACATTAAATTTTTAGAGCAACATTTCTTCACGTGCAAATTAAGAACAAAATTTAAAACAATTCTTCTGGGAGCCCTGTGGTTAGAGTCTCGATCCCCGGATCGGAAGGTCCTGCGATCGAGTTCTGGTAGCTGAAAACTCACCGAGTATATGCGGAGTACGTGCTCTTTAAATTTGCTGGGTATGAAAGTCCCGTGGGCGGTCATTGCGCAGTTTCCCACGGGTACTGGTTCCTGGGGACTGTTTCCCTCCCCTTCAGGGACATGTCTAAATTGTGAAGGTGGTGAATAATAGATGGCAGCATCTGTCACGTATGTGTGTGTCTGCGTGTGAGTGTGTGTTGTGTCTGTTTTACTTGACGAAGGTTTATAAGCGGGTCTCTGACCAAGCACACAAGCCAGAAAATATATATGTATACCAACCAACCAATTAACAATTCTTCAGGGACTGTTGCTACTCACGATGTGAAGCATGCCAATTGTGTTATAGTTGAGTTAAAAGCTCATCATGGGATCGGATTGATTAGAGTTGCACTAGATCTAAGGATGATTGGTGACCGGCCACGTAGTTTTAAAGTGTGGTTAAGTAAAGAAGCCAATACCTGAGATGACACCACGCATAACTTTATATTGACAAAGTCGTTTGCGAAGTCAGAACAATGGAACACAAGGAATTTAACGCGCACTACTCTATTTCCTTCTCCGTCTTTGGTCAGAGATGATACATGTAATGAAATCTGAGAATTAATAGATTAATTTAGAGATATGCGGTAGATGATTGGTAGATATTTGCTACTGTGCTCCATGTCTAAAATGGATTCTCTATTCTGGCCCTGCACACATCAAGATTTATTTATAACATTTTTTTAAATTTATGAAACTTTAGCCAAAACTAAAATAAATGATAAGAAACATAAAACTATTTAAAAACATTTGGATTAGGCTTGCGCGCCACATTTGAGGGCTAAACTGAAGAAATGACCATGAAAATGACTTTATATTGCACAAATAAAGACTTATACCTAATTTCTAAGCTCAATTTTAATTAGAATTTATTTTAAGAACCTTTTTTTTTAATTATTAAAAATTTTAAAATTTCGATTTGAATTTGTTTTTGTTTTAATAAATATTGTTTTATTTTTCTTTTAAACAGGTATAAGTCTTTTATTCGTACATATTTGTTTAATATAAAGTCATTTTCTTTGTCATTTCTTCAATTATGACCTCAAAATGTGGCGCGCAAGCCTAATCCAAATGTTTTCAAATAGTTTAATGTTTGTTATTATTTATTTTTGCTTTGGCTAAAGTTTCATAAATTTTAAAATTTGTTTTATAATAAATAATTCTTATAGAATTACATTTAAAAAATAAAACTTATATATTGAGTAGTTACAAATTACATGAAATAGCAAACTATGCTTTTTTTTTAGTACCTTCTTTGCACATTTTTAAGACTCATAAGACCCCTTAACTGGTTAGAGCTCTAATCCCGACAAGGTGCGTTATATTCGAAATGCATACTATACGGAAATCACAAACATATATGTTTTATCGGAGTATGTTAAATGCACATTGTTTATGTTTATTTTTGTGTGAGTGTGTGTTTTCGTTTTATAATTTGGACACTTATTTATTATGTGGTCTGGTCCCGCTGGACAGTTTCTTCTTGTAGTAGAGAATGTAGTAAGGTTAATGGTGCCTTTCGCTCTGAGTTAAAATATTTAAAAGTATCAACAATTTTTAACAACAAGCAGTTTATATATTATTTAAAAAAATATTCTATATTCGAAAAAAAATTTCGTGGAATAAAAAAAAATATGCATTTGTATTGCCGGGAATTTTGATCATGTCGGGGTGGCTGCCATATAACTTTTTTGGTTTTATAGGTATTGATAAAAAACTTAAAGAGATATAGACTTAAAAATTGGTCCACAATGTTCCCATTACCTATTGGACGCTATTATTAGGTTTTTGAGAAAATTTGATATTAAGAGCAAATGGTAGCTGCTATAGAACTTTTTAGGTTTTACAGTTGGTTATTGAAAGTCGTGTATAGTGGTATGGATCCTTAGTTTTCTTCTAAAAAGGTCAGTTTCATTCTCTTCTAATGGAAAAGAAGAATAATTTAAAAATTTATCTTGCGTGTCATTTAGATACAGCTGATAATTATTTATAAAAATTACATTTAAACAAACTGAAACTATCGGAAAAATACAACTCAAAAATTCAATTGTTTTTAATGATAAATGATGCCATTATTAAATAAATTAATGTTGAATAATTTTGGTTTGTGATATTCTGGTAAAGACAGCAGGTTAAAATTAAACCCTCTAGATGTCGCCACCACAATTGAGAGGAGGTCCCACTCCTTACTTGTGGTAGCGGCATCTAGTGGTGAGTATTCTAAACTATTTTCCCTAATATAGATTACTAGCAGTATGGTCCCGCCTTACTGGGAACCCGTTAACTTCACATTGCTTCCTCATAGAGGCATGCTTACTTGTGAAAATACACTCAAAATAAAAAAATCGTGTTGGCGCATGCGCACTTAAAAGAGCAAACACTAATAGAGGATGAAGCAGCCTTAGGGCGAGGGCATATCTCAACCAAACTCAATCAATCAAACTAATAGAGGATGGCGTCAAACCCCCGTTTCGTCCCGGTCCATGTATTTTCAAGCCCTGTTATGGTCCCGCAATCCCACGTGGATGACGTTTTTTTAAAACTAATTATATCAATTAAAAATAACAATCAAATATGAAAAAACTAAGCCTCAGGTGCACACGTAGGTATTAAAAGGAATCTATATTAAAAATTTCGAATTTTTTAGAACAGTCTAATTAGGTCTTTTGTGAGCCACAGACATATACACAGACAGACAGACTCTTTCTTTTATTATTATAGATAGGGAAAGAAAACTAACAAGGAGTGCTATAGTAGGGCAAAGACTGAACCTACCAACCGCACCATGGACCAACACGGAGACAAAAAAGGGTGGCATGTGCGGCCCGATGGCCGAGTGGTTTGGATGGTAAGTCATAACGCTAGCAGTCCGCGCTGTAACGGGTGGGCTCGATTCTCGCATTGGCCCTGGGTGTACTTATCCTTTCTCAGTATCAAAATTATAAATTAACTACCACTTTTGCCACTCTATTTGGGCTCCGTAGTGTGCCATGGCTGCCGATGGCAGCTCAGTACTCTACCCTACTATAGAACACTTTGGAAATTGACGAATCGTTTGTTTCAACTGCGGTCGTCAAGTGATGAGGTAAACGCATGAGCTTCCCGTCACCGAACTTAAAGCGCAGGGCCGTAACCTGGACATTTTATTGGGGGGGGGGGGGGGACCACGTTTTGGCGCCCTCTTAAATTTTGTTTGGAGTCAGTCATGATTCATTATTAACGGCTAATTACATTAATTAGTACTTATGTATTAATTTAACTTTTTAATTAAAGTAATTAATTGTTATTAATTACTAATTGAACCATTTTTAATACTAATTAAATAATTATTAATAACTACTTACATCATTATTAATAATTACTTACATCTTACATCCTTATTAATTACTAACGAAATAATTTTTAATTACAAATTAAAGAATTATTAATGACTAATTTAATTGTTTGACAATTTATTTGTAAATTAGGTAAAAATGAATTAACCGAATTTAAAATAACAACACTGAATTAGTTATGATAAATTTAAACATACAAATTATTGGCTTTATAAAAGTACCTTGCAATAGGGTATTAGATAGAAACGAGTTAGATTCCAAATTAATTGATCCTTTATACAATTTTTATAGTAACAATGCATATGTCTATACAATCGTGCAAAAAAACACAACATTATTATTGCTTCATGAAATTATCGAAAAGTAGCACGCAATTTAATTGTAAAAGTTACATTTGTCATTTCCTATTTATTATTGCCATTTTGGGCGAAAATAGCCCCCGGAAAGCTATTGAGGGAAAATAAATTAACAATTATGTATTATTGTTAAATAACTGTTAAAAAGTCATTTGGTAAAAAAGTTAAAGGGGGCGCCTGACGGCGCCCAAAATGGCGCCCTTTGTAAAATAATTGGGGGGGGGGGAGGCCCCCCCCCCTTCCCCCCTATAAGTTACGGCCCTGTTCAAGCGACATCGTATGCAGTTATAATCAGGACATTTTACTCCGCTGATTCACGTCTGTTCCAAACTACTTCAGGAACCTCGGAATTTAATTGTGTTTTTTTTAACCAACAGAAACCTATCTTTATGGCTGTATGACGTGTATAGAACATGACACCTACTCTTTGTGAAACCTCATTAACTAATGATTAGCCATTACTAATACTATACACCTCAGGTTGGCCTAAACCTGATGTTAGTCGACCAACATCAAAATACAATATGAATTCCGAATTGACACTAAACTATACTTATTTTTTACCATATTCATTCATAGTGCAGCATAATAAAATGAAATTAATGCTAAGTATTTTGAAATGATATTTTTGATATAGATCGTGCTGATTGAAATTGGGTTTAATTTAAAAAGGGGTTTTGTTACAATGACTACAGTGTAGATTTATTGACATAAATACGCATTAAAAATATTAATTGAATATTTATTTTCATGTAATTTTATTGCAACTGTTAATAAGTTTCATTTTTTTAAATATAAATTATATAACTATTACATAAATAATAAATATTTTTTTAATAAATCACAAATAACTTTTCTTAATGAAATGTGCAGTATTGTTATAGTTTTATACAGTTTATGTTATCAGTTATTAAGCATAAATAGCTATGTAAACTGTAATGTATTTAAAACATATTAACATAAAAAAACAACCCACATATGTATCACAGTTCTCTATATTCATTAAAAGTAAAAAATAAAAATCTTGCACTTTCAGGAAATTTCCAATTCTGAAAAGGCTTAAACTTTTAAAATCAGCCACCTTAGACAAAATTATTCATTAAAATTAAGTTTTTGTACACATTTAACAACTGTAGTTCTGTTTGATATTGCACATCTATTTTACTTCCTACCTAGGAGAAAATACAGCAAAAATAAAAATATACAAAATTTTCAATATATAAAGAGAAATTCCATCAAATACTTCTTTACAAGTAATTTCCTAAGTTTCGATTGATTGTTTCTTAAACTCATTCAGGATATTCGGGATACCACTTTTCCAATATTTTTCCCAGAATGTAAGTACTGCAAATTTAAACATACATTACATCTAAACATACCATACTTTTAAACATACATATACATATAAACATACATTATTGATAAACATACATTAAGTTTTGACAGTAAACCAATTTTTTAAGAAGTTTTCTTGTTATTAAAAAAGCGTGCAACTTGAATATTTATGGTCTAAAAATATCGTCATAATATGAAATATATTTTTCAGACGATTTTTTTTAACACCAAAGAAGTGACGAGAAGCAGTTTGTCCTATAACGATTATAAAATAATTATTGATATTTTATAAAGAATATAGTAACTAAATGTGTAAAACATTTTCAGAGAGTTAACGTGAAATTTGGTTAATATGAAATGCTCCCCTAAAGTTTATACTAATAACTTTTAATCGTGATCTAAAAATATGTTTATTGTAAAAACTACGGTTTCAAACTGGCAGCTAAGATGCTAGAAACTTTTTTTTTTATTTTAAATACTGTAACTTCCAGATAAATTACGGTGTTGACCCGAATTTTATATTTGTATTTTTTTTTATAGAAAAGTTTTCACATCAGACTGTATTCGAACTGGCAATCCCAAAGTTAGAAGTGAAGTGCCATGGCCGCCAACTCTCTCGACAAACCGAAGACAAAAAAAAGTAATTTTGTTAACGTTCAACGCACCGCCAATATGAAGTCGTTTGTGATAAGTTTTCAGAGGACAACAGTTTTGAACTGAGAAAAAAAGAGTTTAATAAAACGTTTCGAGATATAACGCGAGTATAAAATTTATTGAAATAGCCATTCATCATTTGTAATGATTGATAACCATTCATCATTTGTAATGATGGATAACCATTCATCATTTGTAATGATGGATAACCATTCATCATTTGTAATGATGGATAACCATTCATCATTTGTAATGATGGATAACCATTCATCGTTTGTAATGATGGATAACCATTCATCATTTGTAATGATGGATAACCATTCATCCTTTGTAATGATGGATAACCATTCATCATTTGTAATGATGGATAACCATTCATCATTTGTAATGATGGATAACCATTCATCATTTGTAATGATGGATAACCATTCATCATTTATAATGATGGATTTTAAGAATATGTAAGTATGCATGCATTTGCTGTTTAGATAATATATTAGTAAACGGATACTCGCTTTATTAGTAAATGGTTTTAAACCTCTGAAAGAGTATGGAACATTCTGAAAAGTTACGTTTTATAAAGTGCATATATACATACCTCCACTCCTCTTATAATGCCTTCCATGCCCACAAACTCTCCATCTGCAGTTGAAATGCCCGTGTCTACAAGAGGTTTCAGCTTTTTGCTTTGGACATTGTCACATAAGTACTTGAAATACGTCGGGAAGCATTCTTTATACGAAAAGAAGAGAAATCCCTGAATAGCAGCAGATTTGTATAGCAACTAAAAATAGAAATTTCCTTTATAATAACTCTTCATTGCATTAATATCATGTTACAGTTTTAAGATAATCATGTTGAGTTTGTGTGCAGGGTATTTGTCTGAAAATGTTTGCAGAACTGATATTTTGTTTAATATTTGCAGAAAAAATATGGTTTTTGGCAAATTACTAATTTTGAAACCTATCTTAATTTTTTTTCATGTTATAACGACATGACAGTATAGTTTGAAAATAAAAAGCCTATTTAGAGCTTAAAATTTTTTTTGATAGTAATTTTCAAATTGGCTATTAAAAATATCATGTAATATGAAAAAAATTTGAAACTAAAATAAGGCATTTGAACTTCAAATATGAAAAGTTGTATTTTAATTTTTGCAACAAAAGAGGGTTATGGGAAGTAGGAATAAACAGACGGATGGACAAAAAGGTAGAAGTACATTTAGATAGACAAAATATATAAGATTGGTCTCTGATGTCTTATCTTTCAAGCAAAAAAGGAATTTCGAAAAATTGACGAAAATCTAATTAACGGAAATTGAAAGGAGATAGTCACCTGAAAGGGTGGACAGACAAAAAGATTGACTTACAGACAACAGAAAAAAGTATAACTGGGTAATCTGATGTCATATCTTTCAAACAAAAAATAATTTTGAAATCGGAAAGTTAAAACGGAAATTGAAAAAAGGAGATGACAAAAAAAAAATGGATGCACAGTCCAGAAACATAAACAAAAGCTATAAAATATTAGTATCTGATTTTGTACCAGTACCAAACAAAGAAATAATTTTGAAAACTGAATAAATGGAATTTTAAATTGCACCGACAGACGGAAATCTCAATCATGAAAATAATCAACTTTTAATTATTTAAAAAAAAACATTTGAAAAAAAAAATATGCTTGTGTGCTTGATCAGAGACCCGCTTATTGGCAAACAAATATCCATGCCTTTCCTGGATTCGAACCCGAACCCAGCACACTAGCACACTAATCAATACGCCGCCGGGTCGATTTAAGAACTTTTAAATTGCTAAGAAATGAACTAACTTGCTCGAGTAAAAACGATGCATCAAGTTTGGGCAAATCTTTTTTATCTTCGGTTTTGTATCCCGTAATAAAACCAAGAGTGATGAGACGACCTTTCACAGCTAAGTTCTTGACACAGTCGACCAACATTTGTCCTCCAATGGTCTCCCAAATCACATCGACTCCTTTCTAGAAAATTTTAGACTCTTACTTTACAAAAAAAGTTCAATCATGTTTTTAACATATTTTTAAGAGCAAAAGTGAAATAATTAACAAAGATATTTTTACAAGTTTCTAGAAATTTCAAGCGAGTTGAAAGTAAAAATTTGCCATTTTGGTTATGGTTGGAAAATAGTTTTACTGTAATAATACACAACGTTATTTTAATTTTAACCCTTGGAATACTCATCGCCCCCTGATCACCCCCAAGTATTTTTTGCCCCCTTGATAACACAAATTGCCCACTCCCATGTTGGGAACCGCTGAATTAGATCGAGGGCAAACATGACATATGACGTGTTGTATGTCAAAGATCCCTAGAGTACCCATTTGTATTGGGTTCTCTCTGCAAAATTGTATCTCGGCAAACTTTCACATCCACAGAGAGCTCAGTATCATTGCAATCTGAGCGTCAAAATTGGTGGGATTAAATGATGGTGGGTTGAAAGTTCAATCAGGCCATATTTATGACATTTCATTAATCTGTTCTATTCTATAGGTTGAAAAAAATTATAATCACATATTTATTTTTTTAAAAAAAATTATATTAGTCAATGTCATATAACAAAAGCATGTTATCCTACAAAAATAATAATTACGTTAAATGTATTTTACTATCAATAAAAATGGCATTTTATCCACCATAAATGCTGCTTGAAAAGTGTTTTTGGTGCTTTTTTCCATTTCGCTGGCCGAAATCTCTTTTGGCAACAAAACACCGTTAAACGTCATTTTTGGAAATATTCCGTTTTGTTGCAATTGTACATTTTTTGGCAATTTATCGCTTACATCGAAATGGAAAAGTACCCTTTTTCTAATAGAATAGATAATAATTTTTAGTTACTGGGTATTCTTTTGCCAAAACTTCAGCCAAATTTTCTTTCTTATAGTTGATGATTCGGTCACAGCCTAGTTCCTGATAAAATAATAGAGTAACAGTTTTATTAAAACATTTTTGAAACAGTTTCATTAATACTTTTCATAAAAGAGTTTTGTCAATGCTTTTCATAAAACAGCTGTACCAATACTTTTTTAAAACAGTTTATCATAACTGTAAAATAAGGCATTACTTTAATTTTTATGTAATTATATATTTTTTAAGACTGCTTGCTCCCTTTAAAGTTAAGCATGCTATATTGAATATTAAGATGTTTCCCCACAAAGACATGTTTTTTGGCAAAACTAAACTTTCTATCAGTCCTCCTAATATTTGAGAATTTATTTCGAAACTGGTTAGGTTTGGTTTAAATGAACTAATATAGAACTGGATCTATTCATAGGATGTCAGTTATAAACTATCTTCACAATTTTAAAACCCCAGCTATAACCCTTTAAGATAGGCCGTCAGATGACGCTGATTTAAGTGTACGGGACTAAATGTTAAGAGTTTTATAAAAAAGTAAATGCTAGCATCTCCTTAAGGGGGTTCAGTATGTTGCATATCGGTAATGTTAAATTGGCCAATTGCAATGTACCTTTTCCCAATAACTAATGATCAGATCATCTTAAAATTTTCTGTGTGGGTTATACCAACCTTATTTATTAATCTGAGGTTAAAAGTTTTTTTTTTAAAAATAACTTTTAGATTTTTAAAATAAAATAAGTTTTAAACTACCAAAAAAAAAATCATGAATTTTTTCACTTTTTTGCCCCATAAAATAATTTTCACTTTAGTTTTATTAAAATTTATAACCTCA
Organism: Hylyphantes graminicola; assembly: GCA_023701765.1. Lineage (NCBI taxonomy): Eukaryota > Metazoa > Arthropoda > Arachnida > Araneae > Linyphiidae > Hylyphantes > Hylyphantes graminicola. The sequence continues at coordinate 53,164,038 of CM043119.1, forward strand.
GATTAATCTATACTATGTATTACATCATATAAAAAAAGTTTACGAGAAAACATAGCATAGTTTTTTAGAAAAGGTGCATCGAAGTTCAAAAAATCAAGTTCTGAGAAAAACGCGTTTTAAGTTTTTATTGTTAACTAGTTTCAGTAAAAAAAGGATTAAATAAAATGGCTTTTAATGTCAAAAATATTTCTCCAATTGTCTTGATACTTTTTGACATTATTAATAAAGGTTGTAATAGTATTTTAAGCCAATAATTTTATTTTTTTATTTTTTCACCGATTTTGGGGTACTGAATCCCCTTAAGAGGAACGTATTTTTTTATACAAATAACGACTGGTACAAGTCAGATACTTCGTTATCTGTGCTTTTGAAAACCTTCAACATTCTCTTTTATACCCGCACGATCGCGATAGCTCGGTCTTAAAGGGCTATAGTGAAGACTAAAAGTATTAGCATTCTTCAAATAAAAATAGTGCACTGGAAATAAGCAAAAGTGCACTCCATAAAATCCTATTAAACCTATTTTTTTAAATATCTAAATTCTATTGATTATTAGACTTAAATATGCAACAGTTCAGACATTGACATTGTCTGGTTTGTGATAAAGCGACACCAGATGAAGGGTAGCTTCAAGACTCACATTCTCCAAAGTACAACTACATTATAGAGTCCAGTCTGTTCATTAGCGACTTTTAATAATCAAAAATTCAATTGGACGAAGTGTGCCAATGATCGGGCCGGACCATATACCTCAATCATACTTGGTAGACAGTGAGTTTAGCAGCTTCACCCTTCAAATATTAAATATACCTTCAAATCTGGCAAATATATATGTTGCACTCAGTTTACCAAGGATAATTATATTTAAAAAAAAAACTATTATAGGCTTAAAAATGATAAAATGTTAACAAATTCACCTTCAAAATATCTTCTTTTTCTTTAGAAGAGCATGTTGCAATAACATGGCATTCGGCAGCTTTGGCCCACTGTACCTAAATGATACACATATTTTTGTTATTTGTAAATAAAAAAAAAGGTAAAAAATTTGCAACTTGATCCAAAATTATAATATAAAGATGGTATAGTCATATGCTACATATGGAAACGGAGTATAGGCTTTTGATGAGGTATAAGGGTATTACACAAAGCAAAATAAGCAAACGTATTTTTTTTAACCCTTTCAGTCCCAAAAATTTACTACACTACAGAAACATCTGATATTCACAAAATAAGCTTATTTTAGATCAAATATACGAACTCCATAAGAAAAAAAATCAATTTAAATTTTTTATATGGTTTTTGAAACAATACCAAAATTCTTTAACTGTGGAAAACAACAAAATAAAAATATATATATTACCTAAAAACACTTCGAGTTATATATTTTAAGGTATCTGACCATATTACTAAAAAAAATTTAGAAATTATTTTAACCGAAATAGTTTAAATTGTGTTTTAAATATGTGGAACTGAAGTGAACTTATGAAAAATCAGGAGAAACGCTTGTTGACTATTTTCTAAATAAAAAAAATAGTAGTTCTGACTTCTATTGAGATAAAAGTAAAATTTTGTCTGATAGAAAAAAGTGTGAAGAATCAATTGATGTGTGTTTGGATGTCATAGCGGGACATGAACATTTTGAAAAAAAATATTGAAAGTGATGATGCCAAATGACATCACTGGGACTGAAAGGGTTAATCGGAGTAAGTATTGTCTAGATTGTAGAGAAATTAATTGAATACTATGTATTAAAAGTTCAATGATACTAGTTGCTCAATGCAATCCAAGGTTATGTATCACTATTAAAACTTATTCACTTGGTTTCCCAAAAAATATGGTTTTTAGTAGCTTCAACGGTTATGTGGTGAAAAGTTTCACCATACTTCTTGTATTATCATGAACCAGTTCTCAGGCTTTTGTTTTTAAAACCAGAAACATGGTTCTACCGAAAATATGGTGAAACATTTCACCGCTCAGCTGTTGCACCTACTGGAAACTGTTTTGTGGTGAAACTAAGCATATAATTTGAAACACTAAATATTCAAAGCAATTAATTGGTTAAATAAGCGCAATTTAAACCAATAATGTACTTACTGCTAAATGCCCTGTTCCACCAGCAGCAGCTGTGATAAGAACCGTTTCTCCAGCTGTTATACGACCAGACTTAAAAAATAAAAATATATTTTATATTGCTATTAATTGTTACAAGGCATTGCTTTAAATTAAATAATTAAAATAAAGTTTGGGTTCAAGCGCTTCTAGAATAATTAAAAATATAATAGTTTAAGGTATGTGTTTTATGCAAAAAAAAACCCAGAAGAACATCTGTGAATGATACGAAATTACTTTTTTTTTTAATTAGTAGGTTTCTTGCTATTTTTTTAAAAATAAACTTATATCATTTAGAACTGCTACGCATTTTCTAAAGTATAATTTTTATTCAACACGAAATGACTTTATCCCAAAAGAATAATACATTTTTGGACCTGAAGAGTATATGATGAGTTATTTTTTTGCATAAAACAATTTTGTTTTGTATAAAAAGCTAAGTTTAGTTAAAATAGTTTTTAAAAAATCTACTTGTACTATATTTACATGTGCTATATTTACATCCATTTTACACAGAAAATGGAGAAAGTGTTAAACTTGCTTTTGAGTATGTTGAAATGCATTAATGATGCTAGATTTTGTAGACTGTATCTCGCTCTTTTTTTAACATATATATTTAGATTAATGCCATGAAATGCTAAAAACTCTAAATTTACCTTATCCAAACTTATTGCAGCTGTGAGACCACTCACTAAAAGAGTCAAATAGCTAGGTGTGGCTTCTGGAATCAGAAAAACTTCTTTGGCGGGTACACACTAAAATAACAGCACAAAATAATCTTAGAGAAAGAATTGGAGTGAGTAGATGCGCAGTAACACTATTTCGCAGGGACAATAAATGAACGCTTTTTTTGTAGTCACTTAAAATTTCGCCTAAATATTTTAATAACCAGGAAGTTTTGTTTCTGTATTAAGACTTTTATTTTAAAGAATATTAGGATCTCTTTAATTTGGACTCTGTTTAATCGGATCTCCGCCTTAACCGGTAGAATTTTTTTTTATCTTTAAAATGTCAACTAACTCGAACTCCAAAAGATATGCTGAGACAAAAAAAAAATGGTGAAAATAAGTGGAATATTTAGCAGGTTTCGATTTTCCAAACTTTAAAAAAAGATTGCTATTGATGTGTATAACTTGTAGTGCTTGAATGCATTGAAGAAAATGGCGCATTATTTTAATTGCGCATTTATTTGTTTAAATATCTTCAACTTATAAATGGGCAATAAAATGTGCTTCCAAACCTTTATCAAATTCACTTCTCTGATTTTACCGGATTTTCACTTTACCGGCTGGCAATGTTATGATAAAATGATGGATCAAACATAGTAAGTAAATTTATTCATTATTTTACATGACAACTTTGTTTTACAATCAAGAGCTAATTTTCCAATTAATACACGTATAAAGAAGATTTAAATTTAAAAAACTTACCACATATTCTGCATAGGTTTGAGGATTAATAAAAGCCACACTTTGACCAACTTTTAGATCTTCAACACTTTCTCCCAATTCTACGATTTCACCCACAGCCTATCACAAAATAATTATTACATAGTTTAAATCTCATCGGTCATAAAAACGAAACAAGCAATTATTTTTTGTTTTTAAGTAAAATTTAGTTAGTTATATTTTTGAGAATTTGACTGAAAAACGGCTTATTCGGGGAAAAGTTTAAAAAAAAAAATATTTTTTTAGTCATTTCTTTTTTACATAGCAGTTTTTGATTTTGTTTGTCAGGGGAGAAGAAATAGTTATAATATTGGAGTGATAAAATATAGGCCAAGTAAATCAACTTTTTCTAAACACCCTGAATTCAATTTCTTCAAATTAGCTAAAACTATTATAAGAAGTACGAATAAACAATTAATTCTCAAAGCATATAATTATTTTGACATTTTTTTATTTTCTGTACCTTATGCAATGCAATAAAAAGCTACATGAAAATTAGTTATGATTGCTTAACTTTTTTTAATTTTTTTAAAAATGACAAATTATCTTAACTTACTTCAAACCCAATACCAAAGGGTACTGTTCTACTAATATGGTGACCAGTACCTTTAGTCACAATGACATCAGTCGCATTGATACCAACATACCTAGAAAAATAAGTAATTATTAATATGTTTTTCAGTGAAAAACATAAAAGAAACAAGAACAATTTTTCTGAGTGTATGGATTTGGGAGGGATTGACTCTTTGATCTAAATTTAGGACAAAATCTTGATCATCCAATTGGCATTTATTTTCAATTTTAATTTTTTTTAAAAAGATGGATGAGCAAGGATTGCAATTACGCTGGATCAAAACTGTTTCCAATTGGCTGTATATGGAATTGTTTTACGTTTCCTCAACAAAAACAATCAAGTGGAATAAAATTAAAATAGAAAATATTTTCAACTGCAAGGCCTACGTTTCTTCTCAATGCTAATTTTACATAACGTATAATCGGGTAAAAGTATTGTTTTAAATATCCGGATTTTGTTGAAAACTAACGAAGGATTTGAATCAAATTAAACATTCATTTAAACAAAGATGTTTGTTTAAATAATTATTATTAAAATATTAGTTATAAAAGATTTATGCATAAATTGTGACGCCATGGTATGCATTTGGTATAAAAGACCAGTGACCCATCCATGCCCTCCCACCTTATTATAATATTAAAATTAAGACGGATTTAGAGGAAAATAATCTACCTTGCCTTATTTTGTTTAAAATGACAATGGTCTCAGAAGTTATTCATCAATATTAGCTTGTAAATAAATTTGTGGTTTTTTTTTTAAATATTATTATTTGAAATCTCAGGCTTAATATTGTAATAACTAACATGGCCACTGGACAGCCTCTACAGCAGAGTTCACCTCTATATATCGATTCATCAAAATATTGTAATATTACACATCAAGGTACTGTATTATTATTCAACAAGCTATTGTAAGTATAAAATATAAAAGTAATCACTTTCAAATTTTACTTACTTAATTTTTATGCATATGTGTTCTTTTTGAGGTTGACACATTTGAACTGATTCTATTTTCACTGCTTTACGAAAATCTGTGGTCAGCTGATGGACCATCAATTTCTTGAAAGAGCTTGGTTTTGACGTCATTTTGAAACCTTAAAAAAAGTTATACATATATTTGACGCGATTTAAGTATGTTTAACTTCAAAATCTAAGGAAAAGGTAGCACTGATAATCAAAATTATCATTAAATAAAAAAAAATATACGCTTTAATGAAGTTAACTTACCTTTATTCTTTAATCGACTAACTCAAGTGCAAACTCCCTACCCTAAAGTGAGTTGACACAAATTTATCAGCAAAACTGAAAAAAATAAGATTGAATTAAAATCTCAATGTCTCTCAAATAATCTCTTGTTTCCAAACGAGATAATATTTTCTTTATCACATGTTCTTTTAAGCAGGACCGATAAGTTTTATATTATTCGTTCACAGAAAACCTCTGTTTTTATACAGTAACGACCAAAAGTTCCGTGCCAAACGGAAATCTTTTTTTATATTTTATGATCTATCGTACTTCCATCGGCAATCTGTGGCTATTTGCTACATTTTATGTTTCTCTGCTCTCTACAAAAATTCCCAAAATTATAAAAATTCTCTAAAAATCAAAAACACAGCAATTTTAAAAATCAAAATGTTTTAAAAGAAAACATTTCATTGAATTTATTTTTCTGATGGATAAATATTTATTATTATAGGATCAAAAATATTATGGGGATTTCTCAGATCTTAGGTTGCGACAAAAGTGCGGAATAAAAAAAAATCATTTTCTAGTTCTTTAATTATCTTCTTTCTTAGTTCTTTAAATATCTTTTCTTTCTTTTTCTCATAATCAACAGCAAATGAGAACATGCATAGCACCAATGGAATTCACATGAAACAAGGAGTTCTAAAAGAACTAAAATAGCCTACTTTCCTGTTACTTAAATACTTACTAAAATTCTTATCTTGAAAAAACTAGGATCGTTTCAGTAAGTGACATCAACAACCGTTTCTACATTAAATTTATATACAAAAGAATAAATTTCACTAACCACAGCATCTAGCTATAATTTCAACTTCGTAAAGCCATTATTTTCATTTATTTTCTATCACCAATAAAATAAATATTACTTATCGTCCGCATGATTTATTTGCAGTTATAAATAAATATTTAATTTTTCGTAGAAAAAAACCCATAAAACTATTCCAAAATGCACTTAAAATAATAAATGTAAATAAACAAGTAGGTTTGTAACAGAATCTGTCACTTAACCTGCTTCCAAACAACAGTTGTGTTTAACAGGTAAAAAGGCGCCAAACACAGCATTAATTCTATATTAAACATTTACCAGCTAAATTCAGCTAGTTTCATTTATTTTATTTCGAGAATTAAATAATTATTACTTAAATCGTTTGCAAAAAATTATATTTCAAAGAATAAATACGTTATATTTTTCTCTTTTGAATAGAATGAAAACATTGCTTACCTACATACAGAATCTTGAAGTGAAATATATTTGACGTCATTTCAAACTGATCGATGTCGCAAAAATAAATTTATTTTAATTCATTGTCTAAAAGAATTAAAGTTTCTCAAGCGATTGTTGCCAAGGCAATGGTGATTTATTTCTAATAAAATGGCTTCCTATGCTTTTTAAATGAGCATTAAATGTTAAAGTTTTTTAAGTAATTGAAGTACTTAGAATTCGAATTCTTTTCTGAAATTTTCAATATATTCTCATTTGGATACGCTGAATTTTTTGACGTATATCACTTTTCCGTAGCATTTGTAGTTAAATTCAGCGATTAAAATTACTCGAAATTGAATTTCAATGCTAATTCAAAGGGAAATTCGTCGTCAAATAGTATATTTATGTCCGTCCTATCGTTCAGACAGACGGACAAAAAGTATGAAAGTTGGGTGTCTGAGGTTATACCTTTCTAATAAAAAAATGATTTTTAAGATCGGATTGATAGAACTGATTTTGGAAGGGGGGTACGGACAGACGGACGGACAGACAGACAGACGGACGGACGGACGGACATCTACCGCATGTCAATACCTACTTTTTTATTTTTTTTAATTCTTCGAATTAAAAAAAAAGAAAAGTAGGCTAAAAAAAAAAACGTTTTTAAATTATTCAATACAGCCGGAGACCTCCTAGGGAGAAAATGTGGCTTACACTACTCGCCAACCTAAGTTGGGTAAATAGAAATATGCTATGGAGAAGATCCTTTCGAGCATGTAAGGAGTCCCATAAATTATTTGTGAATCCATCCAGAAAACATGTTCTCAACATTAATTTCATCCAAGGTCTAACAGATTTGAATATTATTTGAGAAATTTGGCAATTTTTTCAGAATGAAAAGTGTATTTTGGTTAAATTGTATTCAGATTATTTTGTATGTAGATATTACCTTACAAGAGTTTCCAACTAGTGGACTAATCTCAATTTTACATCTGCCTTTTTACCCAAGTTAGGTTGGCACAGTGTGTAGAATATATATTTTTTTCAATTGGATTAACACAGAGGCACTTTGGTTTGGAGACCCACTATTAATCGGGTTCATTCGCCCTTAAAGAGACGAGAATTTCGAAGAAAACATCAATGAATGCATTAGTGCCATCTTAATTTTCTTAAAGCGAAATTTAGTACTAGAATAGCTGAAGCTACCCACTACCACTTCTAGGCACTATAATTATAGTGGTTGAAAAACGATATGTTATGGTACCAAAAAACTACCCGTTGAGAGGCGCTAATCAAGAAAATCATAGTAACGTAAAATTGAATTTTAAAAAATGTATTCTTTTTCACTACTGAAATTCTCGAGATCCCATATTAAACTCGCTTGTTGTTTAGGTTGTAAATTGTTTCAACAGATGGCAGCATGAAAAGCTGTGCTGAAATAAAAATCTTAACTTGAAAAACTTCACTGTGCCAATACAGATGGCAGCACGATACATTTATGAATGATTCATAAGAAAAAATACAGATTTTTTTAAAAAATTAATTTTTTTTTCATAAAAACAGAGATATATAAGGAATTAACCTCAAATTGCCTTGTTTTTAATATTTTATTAATTTTGCGTGCAAATTACAAAAATACAAACCTTTATTGCTTTTTTTTTAAATCTTAATTTTAAAACATGTCATTACATAGCCCAGAACCCCTTCACCATTTTTACTTCAACCTAACCTAACCTACATGGCCAGAAGCAATTCCTTGCCCTCCTATAGCCAAAATGGCGCTTAGCCATTCTTTTTACTAAAGTAATTATTTGGGTGAACGCGGGTTGGCAATCGGTTCAGCATCGTCTCTCAAACGATCATCACCTGGCGCAGTATATCCCGCCTTGGCGGACTTTCTACTTCACGGCAACCCTGCGCTGTGAAAAACCGAAAATCTGCGCAAACAACGCTGCTAGCGCCGAAATTTCGCCTGCTTTGATTGGTTGCTCCTTTGACTTTCTTGCGCATTGTTACGTCAAAATCGAAGGAAAAAATAATTATAATTGCACTCAAACTGAAGCTAAACTAATAAAAATAATAAATATATGTCTTGAAATAACAAATAAATTTGTTTATTGAATGTGAAATACCTTTTTGTATTCGATTCTCGCCCTTGAAAATGAGAACTATTCACCCTTTTTCTCGCGTAGAACATTTGTATACTGCAAACTTAATATCGGTTTTACCGTGCTATAATAAATCAAATTTAGTACAGTCTTCTAATCGACATTTTGTGATTTATTTCACGCCCAATGTATTCGCCTTGGATAACAGTGTAATAACATTTTAATAGATATTTTTTGTACAAAGAGTTCTATAGTAGGATAGAGACTGTACCTGGTAACGACACCATGGACCGGAGACAAAAAAGGGTGGCATGTGGGGACCGATGCAGAGTGGTTTAGATCGCAGATAATAACCCGTAACGCCAGCAGTGCGCGCGCTGTAACGGTTGCGGGTGCGATTCCCGCCTTTGATATAGCTGTACTTCCTTTCTTCTTGCTTGCGTAATAAATGGTATGCTATCCAAACCACTCGGCCATAGGCTATAATGCATTAAGTAATTTTAATCGTTTTAGGGTGTCTATTTCTAGAATCCTTCTAATAGTGTTAACACAGCCAATAACACTACGTAATTTAAAACGCTTGTCAAGTGACGAAGTCAGCACCAGAGAGAGCAACTAACGGTATTTCGAGCGACATAGCGTGTTAAATGCATCGCGATTTTGGTTTAGTTTAGTTTGAATTATTATCTTACTAGAGCTACTCTGGGGCTATTGGCGACTTGCGTCGCACCCAACGCAACCGTTAAGGGCGACATCGTACGCAGCGTTAGGACTTTGGCGCATTTTTAACGTGCACAACCTCTACACGGGGTATTATTCGTCGGATATTTTTTGGCTGCACACGACGTTTAAAGGTCTGCAGTAATTTTAGCGATGCCCGGACCTGGGACCTTCCGCATGCGAGGCAAACGCCTAACCGACTGGGCTCCCCTGGCCTCTCGACTTGGACTAAACAGATTTAGCGAGTATAGCTATCCTAGTATTACTCAGGTATTTTAGTTGGATTTTGGATGCATATTTCCTTCCATAGGAAAGGAGTGACAACCACCGAGTTCGAACCAGAGCGAGTATGTACACCCAAGGCGAAAGCTGGAATCGAACCCGCAGCCGGAACAAAACAAAGACTGTTAGAGTAATGGGGTGATCAAATCCACTGCGCCCCTTTAGCAAAGTTGTATATTTTATATTTGAGTGACATCTGCAATTACCTTCTACTTCTAGCACAATCGAGAAATTTCCAAGTTAAGAACAGAATATGCGTTTTACTACTAGAACTTCTCAATGAACTATCGTCATATGTTTGCATCAGTGTTGTACATAAACTCACAGCTATTATTCTATATTTTTACCATTTTCCAATTCACATTTCTAAAAAGCAACCAATACCGTTGAAAAATATTTAACGTACGTCGATATTTCATTAAAAAAAATTTAAAAGACTGATATGAATGACTTGAATAAATTAATATTAAACCATTGAAACAATTACACAAAAGAAGCGTGGAAAACATAGAGATCTTAATTAAAGTACAGGGCGCTTATAAACTAGCGCTCGCTATTCGGAGTGGTCTGTAGCTTGAATGAATAATCCAAATGCATCAAAAATTGAGACACTTACTAATCAAAAAGGGGGGAAAAGAATGGAATCATAAAAGAGACAGAATCCTAAAAAATAATCATAAAAAACAAACTCGTCTGAACCAGAATCTAAATTACGAGGCGTCGTCAATTCTGGCCAATTACGGCCAACACAGCTAATTACGCCTCGTAGTTTACAACCCTGGTCAAGAGACCAGTTTCTTTTTTACGAAAAGGAATGGAATCATAAAAAAGAAACTCGTCTCTTGACCAAGGTTCTAATTACGAGGCGTAGCCAATTATGGCTAATTACGGCCAAAAAACATCCAATTACGCCTCGTAATTTAGAACACTGGTCAAGGGACGACTTGTTTTTTTATGATTCCATTCTTCTTCCCCCTTCTTGATTAGTAAGTGTCTCAAAGTTTTTTGCATTTGGATTATTCATTAAAGCTACAGATTACTCCGAATAGCGAGCGTTATTTTATAACCACCCTATTAGAGTGGAAGATCACGTGACCTCCAATGCTAACGACGGGACAAGCCTGGGGACCAAAATTGGTATGGTATGGGGAGAGTGTTGCGAACAATTTAAAGATAAAAGTGCCGCTAAATATAAAATTTATTTCTAAAATTAAAAAAAAAAATACCATACAAATACTAGCTGAAATTTGGAATATTTTTAGTGACTTTAAAATAACTTGAAACGCTTTTCTAGTATTTTTATAGTAGTATCACATGCCATCACATTAAGAAAAAGAATGCTACGAAAAAAATAAAATTTAATTCTAAAATCACAAAGTAAATACAGGGTGGTTATAAAATAACGCTCGCTATTCGGAGTGGTCTGTAGCTTGAATGAATAATCCAAATTCATCAAAAATTGAGACACTTACTAATCAAGAAGGGGGGAAAAGAACAGAATCATAAAAAAGACAGAATCCTACAAAATAATCATAAAACAGAATAACCATAAAAAACAAACTCGTCTTTTGACCAGAATTACGAGGCGTCGTCAATTATGTCCAATTACGGCCAACACAGCCAATTACGCCTCGTAATTTAGAACCCTGGTCAAGAGACGAGCATCTTTTTTACGAAAAAGAATGGAATCATAAAAGAGAAACTCGTCTCTTGACCAAGGTTCTTAATTACGAGGCGTAGCAAATTATGGCTTATTAAGGCCAACACATCCAATTACGCCTCGTAATTTAGAACCCTGGTCAAGTGACAAGTTTGTTTTTTATGATTCCATTCTTTTACCCCCTTCTTGATTACTAAGTGTCTCAAAGTTTTTTTGCATTTGGATTATTCATTAAAGCTACAGACCACTCCGAATAGCGAGCATTATTTTATAACCCCCCTGTATTATAGAAATACAAGAAAAGCGTTTCAAGTTCCTTTAAAGTCACTGAAAATATTAAAAAATGCAGCAAGTATTTTTATAGTATTTATTTTTATTTTATAATTAAATTTTATTTTTTCGCAGCACTTTTATCTTTAAAGTGTTGGCAACACTGGCACTAATTTTGGTCCCCATGCTCGTCCCATCGTTGGCATTAGGTCACCTGATCCTCCACTCTAAATGCCTTTTCACACGGTATCCCTTGTGCACGGAACTGCTCGGATAGGGTTGTCCACCTGCAAAGATTCTGACGTCACACGTTCCTGGAGTGGTTGTTGTGAATGATACTTATCGCTAGTCTTGGCACATTTTTTCAATTTTTCAATATTTTTACAAATTTCTATCACGTGTAGGAATTGGTTGGTTGGTATACATATATTGTCAGGCTTGTGTGCTTGGTCAGAGGCACGCTTATAATCCATCATGTAAGACAGACACAACACACACACGCACACATACGTGACAGATGCTGTCATCTATCGCGCGCCATTTCCACAATTTAGACAAGTCCCTGAAGGGGAGGGAAATAGTCTCCAGGGACCTGTACCCGTGGAAAAACTTTCAGTCCCAACAGATTTAACGAGCACGTACTCCGCATATTCGTCTTCAGTGGTACCGAGACTCGATCGCGAGACCTTACGATAACGAGATCGAGATCTTAACCACAAGGCTCCCCACAAGCCGATGTAACAAGGAGTACTAACTACAAATATCAACATTGGCGAGCATAAAGTAGATTTTTCTAAATTTGGCAAACTCGATTTGGCTAACAAGACGTCAGAGCTATACTTGATGCTGATTGGCTACCTATATCTCTCCGCAAAACCGGTTTACCGATTTTCGTGTCTCCACGAAAAAATTCAATGAACAATCCTCTACAGCGGTTCTCCATGTTATTCCTATGGAAGTTCCGTGATCAAGGTACTCCGTGTGAAAAGGCCCTAATACTTAATTAAGATCTCTATGGTGGGGAACGTCTCTGAAGTCAAAAAGCAAACCTTGCATGCCATATAAGGCATTCGATTGTGATTTAAATTCACTTTGTGGTTGAGTCAGGTTCCCCTTTATCAGAGACTCTTTTATTCTCCTCGAGCCGACCAATAACAATTTTAGCCGAGTTTTTGACTAGTAAGCATTATAAGTCTTCCAACAGTTAAGCGTATTTGAAGATTAACTGTATCATGAGAGCGAAGTGAAATGTTTTGATTTGATTTCTATGACATGCTTTATTATTTTTTTGCCTTTATAACACAGATTAGTGAGCTTGCCCTATTTCTGCGTTGAGTTACAGTAAAAATATTTTAGGACATCTTGAAGATTAAATTCTTTAGTTTATCAACACATTGCAACACTAAAGAATTGTTTTTAAGGGCTCCGTGATACACGTTACTAATAACACAACATGCCTAAGCCTCAAGAAATTTTTTGGGAAGTTGGAAAAGAACTGTGTAAAGATAAATGGGAACGCGGAGAATTTGTCAAATCCCCGAAGTTTCCAGTCACAGATACATGTTCTTTGGAGATCTATTTTTATCCTGAAGGCCTGGATGATGACGGAAGACCATTATTTAAGCGTGTGAGAAGCAATACTGATGAATGGATGAATATAAGAGGAGAAATTCTATTCTGTCATGGTATAACATTAACGAGAGGGTATGGACTTGATGACGTTTTTGAAAAAGGTGAAGATTTTGACGCGTTACTACTATTTGGAGGATCGTCCAACCCTTTCAAGATTTAGAATATTTCATTCCCTTCCAGATCTTTGCTACAGGTTAATTTTCACTGTGTCTACCGACGAGGCCGCTTACGCTAAGCGTTCTGCGAAGCTTACTGCTGACTCATCAGATCAAAACGTGAATTCTATTCAACAATCTGAAACCTCGGAGCCAGAAGTTGAAAGTGTTAATCAGACCGAATCTTCAGGGCCAGAAGCAGCTGATTCTGTACAGCAGACCCAATCTTCAGAGCCGGAAGCAGCTGATTCTGCACAGCAGACCCAATCTTCAGAGCCAGAAGCAGCTGATTCTGTACGGCAGACCCAATCATCAGAGGGACGAGCAGCAGGTTGATACAGCACGCACTCTTCAGAGCCATTACTTACTGAATTTGTCTATGACGGATCTGTCTAACTAACAAAATATTTTAAACAGAATATTTTTGATCTGTCTAACTAACAGAAGTTTTTAAAACCCACCCAGAAATTTGCCTTGAACTGAAAGTTCATAAAATGCGATACGAACACTGCATCGGTTAACTCAATTTTTCCAGGTTAGTTTTATCAACTTGTTCTACAGTGACTTAATTACTATATTGATGACTAATTATTCCAGAATAACTTGGCCTTAAGAAGACTTGCATGTTATTATTTTCCAATATACTAATACAATACTTGAATAAATAATAAAATTTTCTTAACTGTTTAAAATAATTTATTTTTGTTTTGAAATTTGGTTTTGTTTAATGTATTTTTTTTTTTTTTTTTGCACTTGCAGCATTACTATGCTATTGAATATGCAGTAAATTTATTCTCGCAATGTTTTCTTAAAAGCAAATTCCTGCATGGGCTTATCAATATTTCGACATGTTTAGAGCGCACAGTTTTTTTTTTAAAAATTTGGTTTTAATTCTAAAACTAATTTTGCTTTATATTTGTAATTTTCTATGTAAAATTTTAGTTTTATTCAAGGCTTTTAAAAGAAGTTTCTAAATACCCATGACTAAAATGGTGTAAAACGTAAACTTTCGAAATAGTTACTTTTTCACTTGAAGAGTACACGGGAAGAACCGATTGATTTCGTTCAAGGCTTTCCTTAATAGCCTCTTCGGGGATGATAGCGAGAAATAGCCTAAACTGGTGTAGAAAAGTCAGTAACTGGCTTTGTTTATCTTTCGCAACAACCCTGATTCACGCCAGAGTTGAGTGGAACGAGTCACAAGTTTGTACCGCAAATGAAGAGCTGAAAGAGAAACCGGTTTCCGGTCGCCAATGTCAGCCAAGCACAGACAATTACGGAAAGCCTCTACAGAAATCAATCGGTTCTTCCCGTGTACTCTTCACTTGTGTTTAAAATTCTGTTTCATGTGTGTTGATATTAAATTATAAAAAAGCATATGATATCACGGTAAATCTTTTTAGATATGTTTTTCACCCTCTCCCAAAACATTTGCCGTTCCGCCACAGGTATATTAACACATTTAGTAATTTTAATCATAAGGTAATGTTATCGATTCCGGCTGCCTATTTGTGGCCTTCTTTAGGACCTTTGACACAACCAATAACGCCTCGTAACTTAGAACCCTGGTCAAGATGACGACTTTTTAATCGCTTAAGGGGTCATAGGAGTCTTAAAAATGTGCAAATCATAGTTTGAACTTTCATGTAATTTCTTAACTACTCAATATATAATTATAATTTTTTTATATGTAATTCTACAAGATTTATTTATTATAAACATATTTTAAAATATATGAAACTTTAGCCAAACCTAAAATAAATGATATTAAACATAAAGCTATTTGAAGACATTGGGATTAGTCTTGCGCGGCAAATTGTGAGGTCAAAAATGAAAAAAATGACCAAGAAAATGACTTTACATTGTAAAAATATGTACAAACAAAGACTTATACCTAAATTCTCAGCTCAATTTTTATTAGAAATTTTTTAAATTTTTTTAAAATCAAAATATTAAAATTTGCATTAATTTTTTTAGAAAAAAGTTCTTAAAATAATTTCTAATTAAAATTGAGCTGATAACTTAGGTATAAGTCTTTGTTTGTACATATTTGTACAATATAAAGTCATTTTCTTGGTCATTTTTTCAATTTTGACCTCACAATTTGCCGCGCAAGCCTAATCACAATGTGTTCAAATAGCTTCATGTTTAATATCATATATTTTAGTTTTGGCTAAAGTTTCGTAAATTTTAAAACTTATTTGATCTATATACATAAAAGGCGACTTTTGTTTGTCTGTCTGTTTGTACAGGACGCAAAAACTTAAGAATCACGCAACAGATCGTCACGAAATTCGGCACAAAAATTCATCTCATCTCCGGAACAAACATAGGCTAAGAATTTTGCGAATCAGACCATTCCTTCTATCGTTTTCGAACGTTTTAAGGGGAAAAGTACACCACTTTCGCTCAAATCCGATCACTTTTTCTCTTTCGTGATGTCATCAGGCAGAAAAAATTTAAATAAAACTTTTTAGAAAACAATTGAAATTGAAAATGTTTAATTTGTTTAATATTTGTTCTTTGCCTTCAGAAACTAAATTAATAATTTGAAAAAATAGTTGGATATGTTTCAAGTTGCGTAATAATACCAGTCTCCATTCTATTATTTTATTGTGAATTTTATTTATGAATTTTTTAAAAGCATAGTTAAGCTTTTACTGAACTACGTTGTTTTTTGATGGCCGTCGCACTACAGATGCATATTAGGGTTTCATGTCTTCCTTTTTTCACCAAATACTTTGCTAAACTCGGCAAATTATTACAAAAAACGCGCAAAAGAGCATTTTTTTTTAATAGCTGGTTGGTTGTGCGATGGTCTTTGCGCCAGAGCTGAATGGGTGTAATAGTAGCTATATATTTTTCTTGCCAGATGAGCTAAAATGTTTTTATTCGGGAAATTACTATGACATTATCTGTTAATTTTATAGCATTTTTTAAATTTTGAATTTTTAATGTAATATAAGTAGCGGGATTTTGTACTTTAATAACGAACGGTATCAGCAACATAAGCTTATTAAAAAGCAAATAAACTTATAAAAAATGAAAATCGTTTGCTGTTTGCTGGAGTAGCTTATTTTTAATTCTTACTGATTATTTTTTTACTTAAATATGTATTCTCTTTAATGTGAGCTTCTTATCAAAGGTATTTTTGAAATTAATATTAATTATTACTATATCCAAGATGGGTAATTAAAGGGAAAAAAATTACTGGGTAATTTTCATATCTTATGTCACTCAAATGAAAGAAAAAAATAGTTAAATTGACTATTAAATTATTTTTTCACCTCTACCCGACCTCTCAACAGTTTTAACACAGTCAATAATGCTTCGTAATATAAAACGGGGGTCAAGTGACGAAGTCAGCAACTGAGAGATGAGAGAGCAACCAACTGGACTTCGAGCGACATGGCATGTTAAGGCGGGATAGTACCGATTAAGGCAACTCAACTTGGCCGAAGGCGACATCTGGTGAAGATATTGGAACTGTTAAAGAGGGAGGGTCAGAGAACTCGGAGACCAGCAAATCACAATGCTCAATTAATTGATTGACGTATTTATCTTGATTATCTCTGATTTCAGCTCTTCTATAAGTAGCCGATTGGTCACTTGGAAACTATTTTTTCTAAGCCCCTCCCTCGTCAACCAATCTTACACACCCAATGAGAAATCCCCGCCTTCGCCCTGGGTGTAATTTCTCTCTCTGTATCAGTACAAATTCTGTCTATGTCTGTCTTACTTGACGAAGGTTTATAAGCGGATCTCTCATCAAGCGCACAAGCCGGAAATACATGTACCAACCAACCATCTTCCCTCCGAGAAAACGGGATGACATACTTAGTTTGCAGGTTAATTGAATTACGTCGCTCTAAATCTACACTTGAGCTACAAGCAACCTTAAGGGGTCACAGGAGTCTTAAAAATGTGCAAAGAAGATACTACAAAGCATAGTTTGATCTTTCATGTCATTTTTTAGCTAGTCAATAAATGAGTATAATTTTTTTATATGTAATTCTACAGGATTTATTTATTATAAAACAAGTTTTAAAATTTATGAAACTTTAGCCAAAACTAAAATAAATGATATTAAATATGAAGCGATTTGAACACATTGGGATTAGGCTTGCGCGGCAAATTGTGAGGTCAAAATTTAAAAAAATGACCAAGAAAAGGACTTTATATTGAACAAATATATACAAACAAAGACTTATACCTAAATTCTCAGCTCAATTTTAATTAGAAATTATTTTAGGAACTTTTTTCTAAAAAAATTAATAAAAATTTTAAAATTTTGATTTTTAATTTTTTTACAAATAATTTCTAATTAAAATTAAGCTGAGAATTTTGGTATAAGTCTTTGTTTGTACATATTTGTTCAATATAAAGTCATTTTCTTGGTCATTTTTTCAATTTTGACCTCACAATTTGCCGCGCAAGCCTAATCACAATGTGTTCAAATAGCTTCATGTTTAATATCATTTATTTTAGTTTTGGCTATAGTTTCATAAATTTTGGAACTTGTTTTATAATAAATAAATCTTGTAGAATTACATATAAAAAATTATACTTATACATTTAGTAGTTAAAAAATTACATGAAAGATCAAACTATGTTTTGTAGTACCTTCTTTGCACATTTTAAAGACTCCCATGACCCCTTAAGGGATTTTGTCAACGTGCCTCGTAATTTTGAAGTGCCGTTAAAAAGATGCTTTTATCTGACTGGGAACCGATTTGCGATATTCCTTTCGCTACGAAAGATTTTTGCTTCCTCGTAATATTTGATAGGAATAACATTATCGAATCCATAGTTGTTCGGGCGCTTTGGGGCGCTTCAGTAAGAAAAGGGATATTGTATAAGACTATCTGCCATTGAACCACAATGGATTTAACGATCACAAACCGTCTCTAGACGGTATATATTCGATTGATTTTTTGATTCATTGGAGGTTAGGTTAGGTTTTAATAATCTTCGCACCAGAGCTACACGAGCGACGGGCATCATATTTTAGAACCACAGTCAATTGACTAGTCGACATCTAAGTAGGCACCCAACGCAACCGGCAAGGGCAACATCGTACGCAGCGTAAGGACTTTAGGGCATATATTTAACGTGCATGAGTAGGCACCCAACACACAACCGTTAAAGGCAACATCGTACGCAGCATTGGTACTTTAAAGGATATTTAACGTGCACTCTCTTACACAAAGTATTATTCGTAGGATATTTTTTAGCTGCACGGGCCGGATCCGAACTAAAATAGCACAAATTCACTCTGAATTGAAGGAGCTCTCTGAATTGAGGAGCTTTGTCAATTGAAATTGTATTGTGGTGTTTGGAATTGAAAGATACTTCAATGCATTCATGGTTTTTTTTAAAAAACAAGTTGGTTTGTTACAGAATCTGTCACTTTGTTCACAATGTCAAAAAGGTCCGATTCTATGGGATGACTAACGGCCAAAACAATCACTTGTGGGTACTTTTTAAGACTCCTATGAAGGCACTTACTTATCAAGGAGGGAAAGAATGGAACCATAAAAAAAAACTCTTCACTTGACCAGGATTTTAATTACGAGGAGTAATTGGATGTGTTGGCCGTAATTTGCCATAATTGGCTATGCCTCGTAATTTAGAACCTTGGACAAGAGACGAGTTTCTTTTATATGATTCCATTCTTCTTGGAAAAAAACTCGTCTCTTGACCAGGATTCTAAATTACGAATCGTAATTAGCTGTGTTGGCCGCAATTGGCCATAATTGATGACGCTTCGTAATTTGGAACCCTGGTCAAGAGACGAGTTTGTTTTTTATGCTTATTTTTTATGATTATTTTTTAGGATTCAATCGTTTTTATGAGTCCATTCTTTTCCCCCCTTCTTGATTAGTAAGTGTGTTAATTTTTGATGCATTGTGATTATTCATTCCAGCTACAGACCACTCCGAATAGCGAGCGTTATTTTATAACCACCCTGTATTTAATCAAAGATTATTAATCAAAGATGCACTCGGCTGGGGAGCACAGTCGTTTACGGCGTTTGCCTTCCATGTGAAAGGTCCCAGGTTCGGTTCGGGCATGTCCAGAACAACCACCGACCAAACCAGACCAGAGACGTGAACGCACGCTAAATATTCCACAAAGTACCAACACTGCGTACGATGTCTCCCTGAACGGTTGCGTTGGGTGCATACTCTGATGTCGACTCGTCACTTGACCGGGGCTACGACGCCCGTCGCCAATAGCCCTCGTGTAGCTCTAGTGCGAAGATAATTTAAAATAACTTTACTAAACTAAATTAGAACACAACAGATGAAAATACTTCGCTTTGAGAGTGAAACCGAAACATCTATTGAAATAGCGGAAAATGAAAAACTGAAAAAAAAAATCCCTAATGTAAAACAAGCCAATACTACTGCCTAATGCCCAAACAGAGTTAAAAATGTCGTAAAAAACCTTTTTGAAAGAAATTCAAAATTAAAACAAAAACTTCAAGAAATATTGTTTTTTAGGATTTAAACTTGAATTAATATTTCAACAAAAATTAGTCCAAAATTTGTGCAATTGATCACACTTTGTAATGCTTTTTATAAGATCCACGTTCCCAAAACATTTATCAAGATCTTTTAAATAAATCATAGACATGGAAACAATTTAAAATGAACATTTTACTGATTAAGATTTCGAATCTAATAGAATGAATCTATGCTGCTTAATTTTTTTTAATACTTTTAAACTGGAAGCGATAGTAAAAAATCTCTTTGCATTTTCGAAATCAGCCTCCAAAAACACACAGGCACACTCAATTGAAACTTTAGCTTACAGACAAGAAGTCAAAACTCGCTGACTCTTAAAATTGAACTACACGTACCTTATCTTATCGGAGTTTTAGCTCATTTAAATGCAAGGGGAGGAGCTTATGTTACCAGGGGGAGGAGCTTATGTTCTACTTCTAGGGGGCGCCACTTCCTGGATAAGGGAATTTCATAATTTCTTTGCCACTTTTCGACCCGAAAAATGCAAATAATTTCACACTTTTTTTTTTCATTGCGAAGGAAATTTAAAGTTCTACGTCTCTATCTTCTCAGTTTTTCAAATTTCGACCTTGTTCATATTGTAAAAATGTTTATTAATAATCAAAAAATTATTTTAACCAATTTCAAAAAAATGAAAAGATAGAGACCTGCAAATCATCTGCATGTATCATATAAAAAAACCGTTTGAAAAAATATTCAATACAGCCGGAGAAATGTGGCAAAGTTTTTATTTTTTTCCCATAGGATTAACACAGAGAGAAGCCTTCGCTTGAGAGGTCGATTCTCGGTACTATTCCCCCTTAACGCTGCCGCAACTTTGGCTTAGTTTAGTTTATATTATCGTCACACTAAGCTAAACTACTGCTATTGGCGACGTGCGTCGGATTTTAGAACCTCAGTCAAGTGACGAGCTGACACCTGAGTAGGCAACCCATCGTACCAAATTACCCATTAACCAAACTGTATATGGTGTATATTTTATTTTTGAGTGACAGATGCAGTTAGCTTCTAACTCAATAGAGAAATTTCCAAGTTAAGAACAGAATATGCACTTTACTAGAGCTTCTCAATGAACTATTGTAATATGGATGCATCAGTGATGTACAGGGTGGTTATAAAAAAACGCTCCCTATTCGGAGTGGTCTGTAGCTTGAATGAATAATCCAAATGCATCGAGAATTGAGACACTTACTAATCAAGAAGGGTGGAAAAGAATGGTATCATAAAAAAGACAGTATCCTAAAAAATAATCATAAAAAAAGAATCATCATAAAAAAAACTCGTCTTTTGACCAGAATCTAAATTACGAAACGTCGTCAATTATGGTCAATTACTGCCAACACAGCTAATTACGCCTCGTAATTTAGAACCCGGGTCAAGAGACGAGTTTCTTTTTTACGAAAAAGAATGGAATTATAACACAGAAACTCGTCTCTTGACCTAGGTTATAATTACGAGGAGTTGCCAATTACGGTTAATTACGGCCAACACATCCAATTACGCCTCGTAATTTAGAACCCTGGTCAAGTGACGAGTTTGTTTTTTATGATTCCATTCTTTTTCCCCCTTCTTGATTAGTAAGTGTCTCAAAGTTTTTTGCATTTGGATTATTCATTCAAGCTACAGACCACTCTGAATAGGGAGCGTTATTTTATAACCACCCTGTACATAAACGCACAACTCTTAATTTGTATTTTTAAAATTTCCAAATACACTTTTCTGCAAAGCATTTAATACCAGTGCAAAATATTTATAAAGGACTGATATGAATTATTTGATAAAAGTAATCCTGAACCATTCAAACAATTATACAAAGGAAGCGTGGGAAACTTGTCTCTGAAGTCAAAAACCAAACCTTGCATGCCATATAAGGGCCTTTTCACACGGAGCACCTTGATCACGGAACTTCCATAGGAATAACATGGAGAACCGCTGTAGAGAATTGTTCATTGAATTTTTTCGTGAAGACACGAAAATCGGTAAACCGGTTTTGCGGAGAGATATAGGTAGCCAATCAGCATCAAGTATAGCTCTGACGTCTTGTTGGCAAAATCGAGTTTGCCAAATGGAGAAAAATCTACTTTATGCTCGCCAATGTTGATTTTTGTATTTAGTACTCCTTGTTAAATCGGCTTGTGGGGAGCCTTGTGGTTAAGATCTCGATCTCGTTACCGTAAGGTCTCGCGATCGAGTCTCGGTACCACTGAAGACCCACCGAATATGCGGAGTACGTGCTCGTTAAATCTGTTGGGACCAAAAGTCCTGTGAGTGGTCATGAAACGGGGTACAGGTCGCTGGAGACTATTTCCCTCCCCTTCAGGGACTTGTCTAAATTGTGGAAATGGCGCGCGATAGATGACAGCATCTGTCACGTATGTGTGCGTGTGTGTGTTGTGTCTGTCTTACATGAAGGATTATAAGCGGGTCTCTGACCAAGCACACAAGCCTGAAAATATATGTATACCAACCAACCAATTCCTACACGTGATAGCAATTTGTAAAAGTTTTGAAAAATTGAAATTTTTTTGCCAAGACTAGTAAATAAGTATCATTCACAACAACCCCTCCAGGAACGTGTGACGTCAGAATCTTTGCAGGTGGACAACCCTGTCCAAGCAGTCCCGTGCACAAGGAACACCGTGTGAAAAGGCCTTAAGGCATTCGATTGTGATTTAGTTTCACTTTGTGATTGAGTCATGTTTCCTTTTTATCAGTCTTTTTTTATTCTCCACTAGCCGACCGATAATAATTTGAGCTGAGTTTTTGACCAGTAAACATTTGCCTTCCAACAGTTAAGCGTATTTGAAGATTAACTGTATCATGAGAGCGAAGTGAACTGTTTCGATTTGATATCTATGCCGAGCTTTTTTTTTTGCCTTTATCACACAGATTAGTGAGCTTGCCTTATTTCTGAGTTGAGTTACGGTAAAAATATTTTAGGACATCTTGAAGATTAATTTCTTTAGTTTATCAACACATTGCAACACTAAAGAATTGCTTTTAAGGGCTCAGTGATACACGTTACTAATAACACAACATGCCTAAACCTCAAGAAATTTTTTGGGAAGTTGGAAAACAACTGTGTAAAGATAAATGGGAACGTGGAGAGTTTGTCAAATCCCCGAAGTTTCCAATAACAGATACATGTTCTTTGGAGATATATTTTTATCCTGAAGGCCTGGATGATGACGAAAAACCATTATTTAAGCGAGTGAGAAGCAATACTGATGAATGGATGAATATAAAGGGACAAATTCAATTCTGTCATGGCGAAACATTAGCGAAATGGTATTACCTTGATGACGTTTTTGAAAAAGGTGAAGATTTTGCAACGTACTACTATTTGGTGGATATTCCAACCCTTTCAAAATTTAAAATATTTCATTCCTTACCAGATCTTTGCTACAGGTTAATTTTCACTGTGTCTACTGATGAGGCCGGGTACGCTAAGCGCTCTACGGTGCTTAAAGATGAATCAGATCCAAACGGGATTTCTGTTCAACAACCAGAAACCTCTGAGCCAGAAGTGGAAATAGTACATCAATCCGAATCTTCAGAACCGGACTCAGCTGATTCTGTACGGCAGACTGAATCAACAGATCCAAACTCGAATTTTGGTCAACAACCCGAAACCTCGGAGCCAGAAGTAGAAATCGCACATCGGACCGAATCTTCAGAGACAGAAGCAGCAGATTCTGTACAGCAGACCCAATCTTCAGACGGACGAGCAGCAGGTTGATGGAGCACTCACTCTTCAGAGTCATTAGCAGTTGCTGTAGAACGCGCCCGAAAATGTGTGTAATTTGGATTCAATTTTTGAAATCCTCGCTTTCTATGCTTCAGTTCGTACCGTGCCTATGCCTCAGAAAAAATCTTCAAATATCAAGAATAATTATGAACTTTAGACTAGACTGAAACTGTGCTGATGCATCGAACCACTACTACGAGGACACAAGTATATTGTGTACTTTTTACCGAATTTGTCTATGACTGATCTGTGTAGCAGAATATTTTTCACATTGTTGAAGTTTTCATAACTCATCAAGAAATGTGCCTTGAACTAAAAGTTCATAAAATAAGATTCGAACACTGCATCGGTCAACTCAATTTTCCAGGTTAGTTTTATGAACTTGTTCTACAGTGACTTATTGATATGTTGATAACTATTTATTATTTATTCTAGAAATTAAAACTATCACTTCCACAATAACTTTTTCTTAAGAAGATTTACAGGCTGTTATTATTTTTCAATATACTAATACAATACTAGAATATAAAATAAATTTTGTTTAACTGTTCAGGATAATTTATTTTTGTTTTGAAATTTGGTTTTGTTTAATGTAATCTTCTTGCACTTACAGAATTACTATGCTATTGAACATGCAGTAAATTTATTCTCGCAAAGTTTTCTTAAAAATAATTTCCTGCATGGGCTTATCAATATTTTGGCAGTTTTAGAGCTGGCAGTTGTTTTTAACAATTAGGATTAAATTCTTATAACTACTTTTGCTACATATATATTTAATTTTTATGTAAAATTTCAGTTTGTAATTCAAATCTTTTAAAAAAGTTTCCAAATAACCATGACTAAAATGGTGTTATGGGAATTTTTTTAAAAGTTACTTTCCACTTGCGTTTAAAGTGCATTCTGTTTCA
The DNA here is from genome assembly GCA_023701765.1 of Hylyphantes graminicola. Taxonomy (NCBI): domain Eukaryota; kingdom Metazoa; phylum Arthropoda; class Arachnida; order Araneae; family Linyphiidae; genus Hylyphantes; species Hylyphantes graminicola. Next base: position 53,188,630 of record CM043119.1, read on the forward strand.
TGTCTGTTAAGGGGGGATCATAGTTAGCAAAAACCAAAAAATCGAATTTTTGAAACCAGTATTTTCTGATAGATGGAAGCCCAATCTATCGAATAAGACCAATTTTGTATCGATCGGCTAACTATTTCTTATAAAAATTAAAATTATAAAAATAAACAAATGTGCCACGCCTCCTTTGAATTACTAATTGTATGCTTGTATCATTTATGTATTACATTATAAAACATGATTTTTTTTGTGTTGATAATTGAAAACTATTCACTGGCTTAATGTAAAAAAAAATTCCTGACGATTTACATGAAATTCGGTTAACAAGAAATGTTTCGGTGGTCATTTCGAGTTCGTGTTAACGGGATCGAGTGTATTTGTTTTTCGCGTTTTTCTCAAAACTATAATTTTCAACACTTAGGTACACTTTTCTCCAAATCTATTGAATATTTTTTAATAATTTTTTTTGTGTGTTATAAAACCATTTTAGATCTATTTAAGTCACCTAATTTAGACTTAAAAATTAAAAAAAAATATTTTAGTATTTTACACTTTTCTTCGTTGAAAATCAGAATTTTTATGAATTCAGAATATGTTTTTAAAATAAAATTTAAAAACTATTTTAGGCATAAAAAATAGGTGACTTGGTTAGATCTAAAATGGTTTTATAACACACAAAAGAAATTATTAAGAAATACTTAATAGATTTGGAGAAAAGTGTACCGAAAAAATACTTGTATTTTTAAAAATTCGTAATTGTATGTTTCAAAATATGTCTTTTTTCAAAAATAATAATTTTTAAAAATAAGACTTTTAGGTGTAAATATAATAATAAAAGTACAATTTATAATTTGGTACAATTTTTTTTTATTGTACCATAATTTTTAAATGATTTAGAGCCATTCGAAATCAATACTAAGAATTGGTCATTTTTGCTGTCGCTAACTATGATCCCCCCTTAAGGGGTCATAGGAGTCTTAAAAATGTGCAAAGAAGGTACTACAAAGTATAGTTTGATCTTTCATGTAATTTTTTACTACTCAATATACAAGTATAATTTTTTTTATGCAATTCTATAAGATTCATTTAATATAAAACAAATTTCAAAATTTATGAAACTTTTGCCAAAACTAAAATAAATGATATTAAACACAAAGCTATTTGATCACATTGGGATTAGGCTTGCGCTTCAAATTTTGAGGTCAAAATTGAAAAAATGACCAAGAAAATGACTTTATATTGTACAAATATGTGCAAACACTTATACCTAAATTCTCAGCTCAATTTTAATTAGAAACTATTTAAAAAAATTTAAATCAAAATTTTAAAATTTTTATTGATTTTTCTATAAAAAAGTTTTAAAAATAATTTCTAATTAAAATTGAGCTGAGAATTTAGGTATAAGTCTTTGTTTGTACATATTTGTACAATATAAAGTCATTTTCCTGGTCATTTTTTTCAATTTTGTCCTCATAATTTGCCGCGCAAGCCTAACCACAATGTGTTCAAATAGCTTTACGTTTAATATCATTTATTTTAGTTTTGGCTAAAGTTTCATAAATTTTAAAAATTGTTTAAATAAATCTTGTAGAATTACATATAAAAAAATTATACTTATATAATGAGTAGTTAAAAAATTACATGAAAGATCAAACTATGCTTTGTAGTACCTTCTTTGCACATTTTTAAGACTCCTATGACCCCTTAATTCAAAGTGGAATCTTCCACAATCAAAATATTTTGATTGCCAACTTGTGGCAGCTAGACTATAACACACTGCAACTTACACTTTAGTTTGGTAGGGTTCTAGATTAATTTGGTTGGGGGTAGAAGTTCTTAGCGCTACATTTTCCACACGGAGATAAAGATACCCGAGTGCATAAGGAAGTAACTGCCCCCCTCCTTCCTTCCAGGCTATGCCCTGGAAACACGTCAACAACAGCGATAAAAAATGTATTATGTTTTGGATTGCTTTTAGTTACACCCAAACGAAATAAAAAAAATATACATATTAGGCATTCATGTGACGTCGATTACAGAAGCTGGCTGAACATAAAAAGAGCTTTCACAAGTTAATCAGCACCCTCAGTGACCTTGCATTATTTCCGCGTTGAGTCATAGTGAGATGACTGATTAAGGATCTTAGAGATTATCTTTATTTAGTTTTTGAAGGGATTGTAGCACTAAAGAATTATTTTTAGAGGACTCTGTGATACACTGTGCTAAGGACACAACATGCCTAAACCTCTGGAGATTTTTTGGGAAGTCGGAAAAGAACTGTGTAAAGATAAGTGGGAACGTGGAGAGTTTGTCAAATCCCCGAAGTTTCCAATAACAGATACATGTTCTTTGGAGATATATTTTTATCCTGGAGGCATGGAGGATAGCGAAAGACCGATATTTAAGCGAGTGAGAACCAATACTGATGAATGGATGAATATAAAGGGAGAAATTCATTTCTGTCATGGTGATAGACCTGTGAAAGATTATAAACTTGATGACGTTTTTGAAAAAGGTGAAGATTTTGCAATGTACTACCATTTGGAGGGTATTTCAACTTTTTCAATGCTCAAAAGATTTCATTCATTACCAGATCTTGGCTACTGGCTAGTTTTTAATGTGTCTACTGACAAGGACGCTTACACCAAGCGCTCTATGGTGCTTAAAGCGGAATCATCAGATCCAAACTCGAATTCTGTTCAACAAACTGAATCTTTGGAGCAAGAAGCAGCAGATACTGTACAGCAGACCTAATCTTGTGAGAGACAAGCAACAGGCTAATAGAGCACATACGCTTCAAGATTATTAGCAGTTGCTGTAGAGCATGCCGACAAATCTGTATTTGGATTCAATTTTTTAAAGCCTTGCTCTCTATGCCACAAATCATTTCGTTGCGTATGCCTCAGAATTTTTTTTTAAATATCAAGAATAATTGTGAACTTTAGACTGAAACTGTGCCGATGCATCAGAACACTACTACGAGGACACTAATGCAGTGATGGCCAAAAGTGTGGACACATTTTTGAAGTTTCATGTAACTTTGTGTGCTTGTAAAATATATTATTTTTTACTTAAACACAAAAGTTTATACATTAAATTGAAGATAATTTAATGTAGAATTTAGTAATAAAAATTGCCAAAAGTGAAAATTAATATATTCTACAAGCACACAATGTTGAAAAACATGAAACTTTCAGAAAGTGTCCACACTTTTGGCCACCACTGTATATTCTGTACTACTTACTGAATCCGACTGATATGTCTAACAGAATCTTGTTCACATTAAAGTGTCAAATCTCACGCAGAAATGTGCTTTGAACTAAAAGTTCATAAAATACGAGACGAACACTGCATCGATTAACTTTTTCCAGGTTAGTTTTATCAACTTATTCTACAGTGACTTATTCACTATATTGATAATTGATTATTCTTTAAATTGAAACTGTCATTTCTACAATAGCTTAGTCTTCAGGATATTTACCTGCTGTTATTTAAGTTAGATTTGTACTTATCAATATGCTAATGCAATGCTAGAATATAAAATAAATTTTGTCTGTTTAACTGTTCAGGATAATTTATTTGTTTTGAAATTTGGTTTTGTTTCATGTAATTTTCTTGCATAGACAGAATTTCTATTCTATTTCAGAACATGAAGTAAATCTTTTCTCTCATTGTTTTCTTTTTTATAAATAAATTTCCTGCTTGGGCTTAATCAATATTTCGATATTTCTACAGCGCTCAGATTTTTTTAATTTTTGTAAAATTCTTAAAACTATTTTTGCTACAGGTAATTATTTATGTAAACTTTATTCATTTTGCCATTCAAATCTTAAAAAAAATTTAAAAATAACTATGACTAAAATGGTGTTATAAGAAAACTTTCTTCAAAGTTACTTTTCCACTGTTGTTTAAAAGGACGTCCTGTTGCATATATGAGGTGGTATAGGATCAAAAGTCACGAAATCCAAAAAGTAAAAATATGGGAAATCGAAAAAAAAAACTGCTTTTACTACCTAACTATTGTATAGAGTGAAGGTGAATGCACGTAATTTTTGTACTAATTTACAAGTAATAACCTTTACACTATGCAATAGTAAGGTATTAAAAACAGTTTTTTTTGCGATTTCCCAAATTTTTACTTTTTGGATTTAGTGACTTTTGATTCTATACCCTTCATATGCTGATTTTCTTGGGCTAGATTATAAATGTGTAGGTTTCGGCTCGTCACTTGACTGTAGTACGAAATCATGACGCCTGTCGCCAATAGCCCTTGTACAGCTTCTCGTCCAATGTTATTCAACTCATTTCTGATTTGGAAAATAACTAATTTGTAATTGACGAAAAAAAAGGATATAATTCAAAGAGAAAAACCTTTTAACACTTTGCTAGTGACGTAAAATACCCGTATATTAATAAATACGGGTAAATACTCAGTATTTACAAATTTGTAATTTTTTTCTTTCAGGTTTTAAGTTATTTAAGGTAGGCGAGTACCCAAAATTCTAAAATTTTTACTATTACTTTAATCTTTTCCAAATTTGGCATAGTGATTTTAAATATAATGAATAATACTATTTAAGCATTTTTTTATTTAAATATAATTTATTTATTTTACACCTTGTTTTTCTACTAAAAAGAGGTTTACGCTAACAAGTCTACCACATTGAATTTTCATCCTATAAACATTAATTATGCGTTAAATTCTTCGTTTTGAACTGATGCATGCAATGACCCTCTAGAGTTACATACAAATTACAAGAAAAAAAGTTATTAAGAAAAATGTTATAAATAAACCACAAAAAAAAGAGATTTTTTTTTTTTCGATTAACTTACACTGCGACATTAAAAAAAACTTGTATATTTACACCAGATGTTAGAGGTTCATGGCACAGATATATACTGAAATAATATCTGTAAAAATTTTCAGGTAAATTAATGTAAAACTTTTTATGCTAGAAGTGTTAGCGTAACCCCCCTTTTTTAGTAGAAAAACACCGTTTAAAAAAATCACTTATATTTAAATAAAAAAATTGCTCCAAAAGCATTCATTGTTGTTCATTATATATGAAATCACAATGACAAATTTGGAAAAGATTAAAGTAATAGTAAAAATTTTAGAATTTTGGGTACTTGCCTACATTAATGCTATGTTATGGGGTCAAATTTAGATGGTATTTGTCAAAAAGATTAACATTAAACATTAATTTTTTTATGCATTATAATGGTGAAGATTATTTTAAAGGGGATTCCTTAGCCAAAAAAAGTCATTTTGAGAGAGTACACATAGTTTTGTATCACTTAAAATAAATCAAATAAATGTTTAACTCGGCAGCACTCGCGCTAACTTACCATAGACTAAGAATCTTCTAAACCGAGAACTCAATCTGATGCCTAGCGCCCCCAAAGAGTCGAACGAAACTAATACACTATTAATGATTGATTTGTGATTGGCATAATTGGACTTTCCGATTACAAATCTACTGTTTCTTCGAAATGTAAAGTGTGGTTATAAAATAACGATCGCTATTCGGAGTGGTCTGTAGCTTGAATGAATAATCCAAACGCAAAAAAAACTTTGAGACACTTACTAATCAAGAAGGGGGAAGGGACTAATCAAGAAGGGAAAAAAAGAATAGAATCATAGAAAAAAAACTCGTCACTTGACCAGGGTTCTAAATTATGAGGCGTTATTGGATGTGTTGGCCGTAATTAGCCATAATTGGATATGCCTAGTAATTTAAAACCTTGGTCAAGAAACGAGTTCCGTTTTATGATTCCATTCTTTTTAGAAAAAAAGGAACTTGTCTCTTGACCAGGAATCTAAATTACGAGGCGCAATTGACTGTGCTAAAGCTCCTAAAGGAGGCTAAAAAAGGCAGCCGTGAAACATTACATTAGTTCACTTAGACACAATTGGGGGAGTTAGTGTCTAAGTCAATTTTAATATAGAAAATCCTTATAATGGTAATCCAATCAGAGTTTCAGATCTGGAAGTGTATTTAATCTATCTGGGGTCTATTAGACCCCAGGCGAGTGCTGGCGGGTTAACAGATGCATTTGAAAAAGTTCTTTTTTGCTTCCTTTTGTACTTGTAAAAATTGTTCATAAATCAAGAAAAGTTGTATAGAATTTATTGCACATAGACAATTATTGCAATGATTTATAAATTAAGTTTAGATAAAATTATTTATAGCTTTATATTATTTCAAATATATGAATTACAATTACATGTTTTGGATCATCAATTTATAATAATTGAGTTTGTCACAGGTTTCTGGTCTCAGTAATTATAATTTCAAATGTATAATTTTGGAATAATATTGACAGTTAATTCATTAGGTGAAACGATGCGAGTAAGAGTATAAAATTATTGAATTTTAAAATAATTTATTCATTGAAATAATTTAAAATAACAAATGCCCTAATTTTGGTTATTTGCCCAGAGCACAGATAAATACCCTACCAATAGGGTATTTAACAGGCTAAAATTACAATAAGTCACTCAAGTATACAGGATGGTTATAAAATAACGCTCGCTATTCGGAGTGATCTGTAGCTTGAATGAATAATCCAAATACATCAAAAATTGAGACACTTACTAATCAAGAAGGGGGAAAAAGAATTCAATCATAAAAAAGACAGATTCCTAAAAAATAATCATAAAAAAGAATAATCATAAAAAACAAACTCGTCTCTTCACCAGGGTTCTAAATTACGAGGCGTCGTAAATTATGGCCAATTACGGTCAACACAGCTAATTACGCCTTGTAATTTAGAGCCCTGGTTAAAAGACGAGTTTCTTTTTTCGAAAAAGAATGGAATCTTAAAAAAGAAATTCGTCTCTTGACCAAGGTTATAAATTACGAGGCATAGCCAATTATGGCTAAATACAGCCAACACATCCAATTACGCCTCGTAATTTAGAACCCTGGTCAAGAGACGAGTTTTTTTTATTCCATTATCCCCCCCCCCCCCCTTCTTGATTAGTAAGTGTCTCAAAGTTTTTTGCATTTGGATTATTCATTCAAGCTACAGACCACTCCGAATAGCGAGCGTTATTTTATAACCACCCTGTACTTAAGTTAAATTAATTATTTAAAGTACACAAAACTGAAAGGAATTTCTAGATGCCTTAATTTAAACGACTCATGGTAAGATTGCCATGGAATATTTTCTTCATTTTAAGTGAATATATGAATTGTGACAGACATATATAACTAATTATCATATAAAGAAAAACCTTGGGCTGACGATTGATTAGTAAAAAATTGTTATTTTCAAATAATTTAGCTACAAAATTCGATTTTACCGCGTCTAAGCTTCCATGTAACATTTGTCTTGTTTTGGGAGGCAATCCTATCGTAATTGGAACCCAAATCGAAATTAGTTATAGAAAACACGATATAAAGTATCATTTATTGAAACTTAAAAACATTTCGCTTGCAAATAAGCTACATTATAATGATTTTTATTATGATGTACAGCTGTGGAAATAAAAAAGTACCCACTTGAGGTTATTTCCTCCGTTAGTCACCCTATCGAATCGGACCTTTTTGAGATTGTGTACAATTAACATTCTGAGTTAATTGCACGATACAAAATTTGCATAAGGGGCCGTCTTCATATTAAAAATATTACGATCTTTGAAATTTCCAATAGCAACACCCACTTTTAATAACTTAGAAATGTTAAGCACTCTTGAAAACCCTTAAATCTAAGTTTTTGTTACATTTGGATGAATATTTGACGAGTTATTCAATCGAATCACTTGTGGACTTTTTGGGGACCATCTCTAAAATGACAAGCAAGCAAGCATGCATGCACAGCCGTCTTTATTTATCAATTACACACGTAATCATATACACAGTCCCCTAAAGGGCAATTAAAAAGTATTTTGTGATTTACTCAGAAAATTATGAATAAAATTTTTTAAAAATTGGGATTTCGCTTAAACTTCTTGTCTTAAATTTATTTCTTTAAAAATATTAAGGGGTTTCTATTCATATTTTTAAAAAAAATTAATATAATAATTATTTAAAAATATAAAAATTGTTTTAAATACCCCAATATTGAATGCATTTTGTTTGGGTTATTATAATTTCTTTTCAGTAAAAAATTCGTTTCATTATCTTAATTATTTATAGATCGGGATAGTTTTTTATGTGCAACTCATTTAACATTATGGGACCTAAACTTTGCACGTCTCTAACTCCTCTAATAATGCTTAAAAACTAACAAAATTTGGCATTTCGCATTAACATAGGTCAGAGATTTGAAATATGGATTCAAAAAGGGGTGTTGCTATTGGAAATTTTAAAGTTAGTAACATTTTTAATATGAAGATGGCCCCTTATGCAAATTTTGTGTCATGCAATTAACTCAGAATGTTAATTGTTCACAATGTCAAAAAGGTCCGATTTTATAGGGTAACTAACGGATGAAATAACCTCAAGTGGGTACTTTTTTTATTTCCACAGCTGTACAGTAGACTTACAATTATCCGAAGCAACTGGGTCATATAACCAGGGCCTATTCTAGAAAATCTCAGACTATTGGCCCAACCTATCTTGGGGGTCCCTTTATGAAAATATTATGTATGACTTATAGTAATGATGGTGCGATATGACCTATGTATCAAATTTGTTCTATAATTTTATTGGCTCTTATAAACATCGATCAAAACATTCACTTTAGGTCACTTTCTCAAACAAAATTGAGCAAAAAGCAAAGTGGAGTATCAGAATTTCTTTTAGTTTACTGATATTTCAGGAATGTACTGCATTCAGCATAAAAGAAATTGAAATTTAGAGGGCCCCTTAAATTTGGAGGCCCTAGGCCCGGGCCTAACGACCAAACTCCCCGGCGCAACAGTCCATTACTGGGCCAAAGCCTGCCGTGCCCATTTCAGCTTTCATGACCTGCTCTGGGGTGCTAGGCATATGTCCCGGTAAGGTGGTCAGCATCACACGGAATCCCCAAGGTTTAGTTCCCAAGCATGCTTGGTACAGCTGTGGAAATAAAAAAGTACCCACTTGAAGTTATTTCATCCGTTAGTCACCCTATGGAATCGGACCTTTTTGAGATTGCGTACAATTAACATTCTGAGTTAATTGCACGATACAAAATTTGCATAAGGGGCCGTCTTCATATTAAAAATATTACGATCTTTGAAATTTCCAATAGCAACACCCAATTTTAATAACTTAGAAATGTTAAGCACTCTTGAAAACCCTTAAATCTAAGTTTTTGTTACATTTGGATGAATATTTGACGAGTTATTCAATCGAATCACTTGTGGACCTTTTGGGGACCAACTCTAAAATGACAAGCAAGCATGCATGCAAAGCCGTCTTTATTTATCAATTACACATGTAATCTTATACACAGTTCCCTAAAGGGTAATTATAAAGTATTTTGTGATTTACTCAGCAAATTATGAATAAACATTTTTAAAAATTGGGATTTCGCTTAAACTTCTTGTCTTAAATTTATTTCTTTAAAAATATTAAGGGGTTTCCATTCACATTTTTTTTAAAAATCAATATAATAATTATTTAAAAATATAAAAATTGTTTTAAATACCCCAATATTGAATGCATTTTGTTTGGGTTATTATAATTTCTTTTTAGTAAAAAATTCGTTTCATTATCTTAATTATTTATAAATTGGGGTAGTTTTTTTATGTGCAACTCATTTAACATTATGGGACCTAAACTTTGCACGTCTCTAACTCCTCTCATAATGCTTAAAAACTAACAAAATTTGGCATTTCGCATTAACATAGGTCAGAGATTTGAAATATGGATTCAAAAAGGGGTGTTGCTATTGGAAATTCTAAAGTTAGTAAAATTTTTTATATGAAGATGGCCCCTTATGAAAATTTTGTGTCATGCAATTAACTCAGAATGTTAATTGTTCACAATGTCAAAAAGGTCCGATTCTTTAGGATGAATAACGGAGGAAATAACCTCAAGTGGGTACTTTTTTATTTCCACAGCTGCCCAATTTATCGACTCACTCAAGGGATGAATGGATGGGTCAACCTCGGGCCTAACGGGCCTAATGAAAGAACAGGCCCTAACCAAACTCGTATAATCGGAAATTCAGGAATTGTTTAAGGAATTACTGAAGTTAATCGGAGGAAAGGTTTATTTTGATCAATTACTCCATGTATTGTTGGGCTGCTTGAAAACGTAGATTTAGTTATGTCGTTATCAACTTTTCCTTCCTTACAGGCTATATGTCTTGGAGGAACACAACAACAGCAATAACAAAAGTGTGCTATGTATAGTTTGCTTTCAGTTTTTCTCCTAACGAAATAAGAAATATACATATAAGGCATTGATGCGATCACGATTACAGAAGCTCCTGACCTTAATTGGTGCTTTCACAAGTTTATCACAATCCTCTGAGTTCCAAGAAATACTCTTTATCACATTTTCCACGTGCTCTTCTTCCTTTCCGCTGTTTGTCCGAGTGAGATGAGATACTGTTATTAAAAACATTAAAAGAAGAAATTAACTCCTGCTTACTTTATACATGTTCTTTAGAGTATAACCGAAAAGTTGCATAATTTCTTCACAGACATATTTTTTCATTTTCAGGCAAGTTTAAATTGATTTATTTTATGTAGTTTGTGAAAAGAACTTCATCTACACACATTTCGTGTGCTTGAAATATTTGCCCGATTTTTTTTTATAGACAACTTTAAACGACTTTCGATTACCATCAATCAATAAATCAATACATTTAAAAGTAATTATATGCCCTAGAAGGAAATTTCAAGATCTTTTAATGCCTAAAAATTTTCTTCAAAGCTTAGTATACACTCCCGATTTTATCACACATCTTTTAATGGCTTCTTACATACACTCTAAAAAATGAATGCTCAAAAACGACGAAATGTTCCTTAATTTTGACGATTCCGTTACTGGTAAATGCTCCCGGTTTTCGTTTCCTCAAAGTGAGGAAATTTGAATCGTCATTTTTATGAGGATTTGAATGTCGTCTAATCTAAAGAAATATTTGGTCATTTTTGAGCATGTGAGTACAGCAATGAGACTCAGTTTCCTCAAAATCAAGATACAGAATCGTCAAATCACGATCGTAAAAGTGAGGATTCGCGTTTACTCAAGTCACGTGATAGTTTGACGAAACAATCCTCAAAATTAACGAATGAGGCTTGAGGATTCAGAAATCGTCAAAAATGAAAGTTATTTCTGAGAGTGTATACTGGAAACCTCGTGAGGCAAATTAAAGTCTTTGTCTTTTGGTGTTCTAGAAATAACTTTAAAACCAAAATTTTCTTTTAGCATTTTTCGTCGAAATAAAAAGCTCTTTTAATTCAAGCTGTTTAAAAGGGTTTCAATTTTCAAACCAAAAACTTGCGTAGGTTCAAGAACAACTTTTTCAGAATCAGCACCTTACAAAGCGTATAGAAAACACAAAAGCCTTATATCAGATTTTCAACCTCATCTCAAATCGTTCATTTCCTTATATTTCCTATTAGGACATAAGGTAACCGAAATTAAAAATCAAACTGAAATTTCATCAAAATGAATGCGAGTATGTTTGTACCAATAATAAGTGTTCTTCTAAACTTATCCGCAGCACATGTACTTCGTTTTGTTAACAAGTTCCCTTTTTGAAGGAGCGGAAGTTTCGCTTTCTCAACAAGCTGCAATAAGCAAAATAAAAAGATAAATAGAGTGATGAAAAAAGAGCACATGGGTAGTCTTGCGATTGTCCAAGTCCAATTATCCAATAAGGATGAGAGCGTCCTTTGGAAACGTAATATTTTGACTGGCTTCTATCATAGTCGCTTCAGTTTCTAGAATTATCACACAACTCTCTTAGAAACTACAATTTAGAACTTTTGTATCTGTGTCACAATAATTTTTCTCTTCTAAATTTGTGTGGTTTTAAGCATTTAGAAAAAAAGTATTATTTCGTAGCTGTGTATTGACACGTTAAGCAAAAAAAGTATGCCGTGCCTTTAGAACTGTCTACTGCCTACGTCGAGTGCCAACAACAAAAACTACAATTTGAACTTCGAGATCGCAATAATGTGACTGTTCTCAGGTTCTAGGACCATTCCATAACCGAATCTTTGATACGAATATTTAGAATTTCAGACATTTCGGTCATCTACTTTCTTGTATCTTCAAAATTTTTAAAGAAATAATATTGAGAGTGGTGCTGCTGCAAAAGGAAATCGAACAGTGAGGAATTCATTCCACCGATTCTTTTGTCCCTTACCTTTCATCCTTTTTTGATATGGCCAAGAAAGGCGAAGTCTTATGGGAAGTTGGAAAGCAGCTGCCAAAGGAAACATGGGACAAGGCCTGGAGCAGAGGGGAGTTTGTCGAATCCCCAGAATTCACGATGCCAGGCATTTGCACCTTGCAAATATTCTTCTATCCTGGTGGAATGAGTCATTCAGATTACCCGATGTTCAAGCTCGTTCGAAGCGACGCAACTCTGAAATCCAGTAGGATTCAAGGTGAAGTCCAGTTCTTGCATGGCGACACCCTTGCCGCACGGTTCGTTTTTGAGGAGAAATTCGAAAGAGGGAACACTGACTATGTCCACGGATTCCAAGATTTCCAGGACCTTCGCAGGTTACGGATCTTCCATTCGCTTCCTGAACTTGGATACCGATACATATACATCGTTTCCGAACCCGATCCTAATGAGAACATGCCCTTACCCAATCCAAATGAGTCTGTTCCCTTACTCAATCCAAATGAGACATTGCCCGAACCCGAACCAAGTAAGACCGAACCCGAACCGGGTATTGTTACGAGTGCAATCGATTTTGTGTGGAGCGGAATTGATTCTGCCAAGAGCTTTGTTTTCGGATGGGGTAACTAGTTGGAACATATACTTCTTGAACTTCATCATTTTAAAATTGATAAGTTTTTTTTAACTACAATTTATTGTCAATACTGATTATGTTCAGTACTGAATGACCAATTTGAAAGAGGAAACACCGACTATGTCCACGGATTCCAAGATTTCCAGGACCTTCGCAGGCTACGAATCTTCCATTCGCTTACTGAACTTGGATACCGATGCATATACACCGTTTCCGATCCCGATTCGAATGAGACCATGCCCTTACCCAATCCAAATGAGCCTGTTCCCGTACTCAATCCAAATGAGACAGTGCTCGAACACGATCCAAATAAGACCGAACCCGAACCGGGTATTGTTACGAGTGCAATCGATTTTGTGTGGAGCGGAATTGATTCTGCGAAGAGCTATGTTTTCGGATGGGGTAACTAGTTGGAACATATACTTCTTGAACTTCATCATATTAAAATTGATAAGTTTTTTTAACTACAATTTATTGTCAAAACTGATTATGTTCAGTACTGAATTACCAATTTGAAAGAGGAAGCACCGACTATGTCCACGGATACCAAGATTTCCAGGACCTTCGCAGGCTGAAGATCTTTCATTCGCTTCCTGAGCTTAGATATTCATGGATATAAGCAATTTTCGACCCCGATCCAAATGAATGAGAGCCCGAACCTTTTTTGCCTGAACCGGATATTATTTTGAATGCAATCGGCTTTGTGTGGAACCATGTTTTCGGATGTCATAACTAGTTAACTAGCTAGAAAGTATATAGTATTCTGAACTTCTTTTTTCATATTAAACTTGATATTTTTTTAATTGCAATGCATTTGTCAAAACTGACAATTTTTGATATTGAATGACTAATTCGAAACTATGAACTATGTCCCCAGATTCATTAATTCCTTTATTTCAAAATGCAATGTATTTGCCAAAACTAGCAATGTTTAATAAATATTGACTAACCGATCAGGGAGGTTTACTTTACCATATCCACGGATTCTAGGACTTCTGGATCTTCTCATGTTTAAAACATTTAATTCACACATATTTTGAAGTATACTTTTTTAAAAATTTAGTACAGTTAACTTTAGTGATGTGTGAAGGAAAGTAGGATTATGTAACGTCAAAAGGTAAATGTAATTTAAAAAATAATTGCAATAAGTTATAGTTTTCATGAAGTAAAATACATATTTTGTAACTTTAAACTTAAAAAAAATTAACTTCAAAGGTATTTAAAAATAAATTTTTGAATCGTTGTATGTTCTGTTTAGAGTAAGAAATTTTTTAAAATACACCTATGCATTTACCCAAAATAGTGATTGTAGAAATATTATTATTGTTTGAAAAATAAGGTCTTGATTTAAAACGAAAATATATTGACAGTGTATTCATGCAATGCAATAGATTTACCGAAATGAATGTGCTTAACTTTTATACTTCCTTTTAAAACAGATAACAAGTTATTTTATTATTCTTTACAATATTAATTGAAGAGTGAATAGATTTGATAGATTCCTCATAGTATATATTTTAAATTTATTTTTTAAGGACTGGAATATAATATATATTTTTTTAAATTGTTTATCAACTCAAATCTACCCCAGAGCCTTTAAATTATTTTTGGTGCAATTACTTTAATTACATTCTGAATATCTATCTAAAAATGATGGTTTTTATAGCATAATTTATTTTTTCCTATATATTTTATAATCTATAACTATTTTTATATATGTGTTTAGAAAGTTAATCTGAAAACCAGTTATAAAAAATATTTTATCAATGTATTGATTTTATATTTCTTATTAAAATAGTTTTGATTCATATTATTTTTTAAAGAGAAATCAATTGAATGATATTAATTTAGCATTATTGTTACATAACTGTTATCAGTGTTTCTATATTAAAATAAACAAGAAGTTCTAAAAGAACTAAAATAGCCTACTTTCCTGTTACTTAAATACATACTAAAATTCTTATCTTGAAAAAACTAGGTTCGTTAAAGTAAGTGACATCAACAACCATTTCTACATTAAATTTATATACATTAGAATAAATTTCACTAAACACCGCATCCAGCTATAATTTCAACTTCTCAATCAATTATTTTCATCAATTTTCTATCGCCAATAAAATAAATATACTTATCGTCCGCATGATTTTTTGCAGTTATAAATAAATATTTAATTATTCGCAGAACAAAAACAATAAAACTACTTCAAAATTCACTTAAAATAGGAAATGTAAATTAACAAGTAGGTTTGTAACAGAATGTGTCACTTAACCCGCTTCCACAGGTAAAAAGGCGCCAAACACAGCATTAATTCTACATTAAACATTTACCCGCTATAAATTCGGCTAGTTTCATTTATTTTATTTCGAAAATTAAATAATTATTACTTAAATCGTTTGCAAAAATTAATATTTCAAAGAATAAATATGTAATAATTCTCGCTTTTAAATAGAATGAAAACGTTGCATACCACTATACAAAGACACTCGAAGTTAAATATATTTGACGTCATTTCAAATTGTTAGATGTCGCAAAAATAATTTTATTTTAATTTATTGTCTAAAAGAATTAAAGTTTCTCGCGCGATTGTTGCGATGGCAACGGTGATTTAATTCTAATAAAAATGGCTTCCTATGCTATTTAAATGAGCATTAAACTTTGCAGTTTTTTAAATAATTGAGGTACTTAGAATTCGAATTCTTTTCTGAAATTTTCAATGTATTCTCATTTCGATGCGCTGAATTTTTTTATGTATCTCACTTGTCCGTAGCATTTGTAGTTAAATTCAGCGATTTAAATGACTCGAAATTGAATTTCAATGCTAGTTCAATGGGAAATTCGTCGACAAATAGTAGATTTATGTCCGTCCGATCTTACAGACAGACGGACAAAAAGTATGAAAGTTGGGTCTCTGAGGTCATAGCTTTCCAACAAAAAAAGAATTTTTAAGTTCGGATGGATAGAACCGATTTTGGAAGGGGGGTACGGACAGACAGACGGACGGACATCGACCGCATGTCAATACCTACTTTTTTTTATTTTTTTTTAATTCTTCGAATTAAAAAAAAAAGAAAAGTAGGCTAAAAATAACATTAATATGTTTGGTTAAAATACTATTGATTCTTGACTTGTGAGAAAAGAGTTAACTGGTAGAAATTTACTGTACAGGTAACCATTGGCGAACTTTCAGAAATCGCGCCAACAGTCCGTATTCTGGCTACTTTCCAGAACAACCGAAATAAGCAAATAACGGTAAGAAAAGGTTGCCGGAAAACGTCATCGTTGAGAAGTCAAAGAATTTTAATCATCAGTCGAAATCGGACAGGTTGCCACAAAAATTATTTATCGCCAATCCGAAAAAACCGCGCCTATTGTTACCATACAGTAAATCTGATCCGAGTTAACTTTAAGCTAAGAAGCGGAAAAATAATGGGAATGTTTCAGATGATGTATCAATCTTGTTTTAATTTTTCTGCGTACTGCGATTTCATTGATTGCTTCAGTTTCACTCTCAAAA
Source organism: Hylyphantes graminicola (assembly GCA_023701765.1). Lineage (NCBI taxonomy): Eukaryota > Metazoa > Arthropoda > Arachnida > Araneae > Linyphiidae > Hylyphantes > Hylyphantes graminicola. Next base: position 53,205,009 of record CM043119.1, read on the forward strand.
TGACCGATATAGATGAAAAGAAACTTTTTCTATGCAAGCTTTCCTTAACAAATGTTTTGAACAACCATCAACACAGCTAAAAAATGGCATTTAAAAATTTTAATATAAATATTCTTCGAAAACTCATTTTACCAAATACCAGCCTTACCAAACTTTTTATTCAAAATACCAAATCAAAAGTAGTAACAGACAAGGGTAGGGTATTTTACATATATATTCCGACTTGTGTGCTTGCTCAGTGAGCCGCTTATAAGTCTTCGTCAAGTAAGACAGACACAGAAAGATTTTTTACTGTCACAAAGAGAGGAAATACACCCAGGGCGAAGGCGGGAATCGAACCCGCGCCCGTTACAGCACGCAGACTGCTGGCCTGCGATGCTTACCACTCGGCCATCCGGGCCCCTAGTAACAGACAACAAATGAAAACAAACCTTTGGAGCTGTTGCCATCCGCGACGTGAAACAACCCTATTATTTAATTACTGCTCCTAACGATTTGCACTTATAAATTATTTAACAGAGAATAAAATTTGTGGTTTATAAATGTAATTTGGTTTATTAATTCATATTTGTAGCTAACTTAAAATAAATATCGATTAATGATACATATGTTCTATTTTGATGAACTTTTACTGAGAGTAGAACAGGAATAAGATCTAAATGTGTGGTCAGTTAGATTGATAATTGAATTTAAAAAATATCATTCATCATTGTAACCGATGTGACCCATTTTGCCGTTTCCCACGGGTTCAGGTCCCTGGAGTCTATTCCCCTCCCCTTCAGGGACATGTCAAAATTGTAGGGGTGGCGTGAGGTAGATGGCAGCATCTGTCACGTTTGTGTGTATTACTTGACGAAGGTTTATAAGCGGGTCTCTGACCAAGCACACAAGCCTGAAAATATGTCTACCAACGAACCAACCGACCCATTTTGAAATGTGTCGCATGATGTTTAAGTTATAAATCTTCTTCATAGATGGCAGCATCAAAGTTGCTTTCGATATTTTTTTAAGTTTATCTACATTCATATAGATGGCAGCACTATAGTATGAAGTATAAACAATAATCCTTAAAAAAAAAGTCTTAGAAATAGTTTATTTTTAAAAATTATTTTGTTGAAAAAATACATAAATAATATTTGTAAAACTTCTAATTATGGTGCCAATGGACCATCCCATTAATATTTGTTTAACAATATTGGGGTTCTCATTTGCCTTTGAATATGATTCAAGCAATTTAATTTTTATGCATAAAATTTATGCATAAATTATTTTTATGTATAAAATTTTACAATGCCTTTGATATACTTATATTCATTCAAAGTGCAATTTCCCATAAAATATACTGCTCTATTCAATCGTCAATTTTTAGAAACATTGTAACAATCTTTTTTAGAATTTTGTTTCGGTATATTCTTCAAATGTTTTTATTAGCAAATTTTTTTCTTATTACCATTCTGCAAGAAAGCAGAAATATTATGCTAAATAGGAAAAGAAGTGCTTATTTTTTTCATTATTAATACATTTTCCATTACGACTTTCAATAGTTTGTTAAGACACTTTACTATGTTTATAATTCAAAAAGTGGAAGGTATTATAATGATTCAGTCCGTCTGCTCGTCTGTCACACACTTTCGCTTCCCAAAATACAAATGTTACAAGCAAGTGTGACAAGTGAACACATTGATATTAGAAGACAATGGAAATCTCAGAAGAAAAAAAAATAGAAGTAATTCAATTATTTAAAAAAAAAATGCAAAATTTAATGCGCATAAAAAAACTATTTTTATTAGAATTAACCCTTTCAGTCCCAAAAATTTATTACACTACAGAAACATCTGATATTCACAAAATAAGCTTATTTTAGGTTAAATATACGAATTCCATAAGAAAAAAATTCATTACAATTTTTTATATGGTTTTTGAAACAATGCCAAAATTTTTTAACTGTGGAAAACAACAAAATATAAAAATATATATTACCTAAAAACACTCCGAGTTATATATTTAAAGGTATCTGACTATATTATTTAAAAAAATTAGTAATTATTTTAACCGAAATAGTGTAAATCGTGTTTTAAATATGTGGAACTGAAGTGAACTTATCAAAAATCAGGAGAAAAGCTTGTTGACTATTTTCTAAATAAAAAAAAGTAGTTCTGACTTCTATTGAGATTAATGTAAAATATTGTCTGATAGAACAAAGTATGAAGAATCGAATGATCTGTGTTTGGATGTCATAACGGAACATAAAATTTTTGAAAAAAATATTGAAAGTGATGATGCCAAATGGCACCACTGGGACTGAAAGGGTTAAATTACCATTGCCATTCGCAACAATCACTCGATAAACTTAATTTCTTTTTAATTATAAATTAAAAGGAATATTTATTTTTTCGACATAAATCAGTTTGAAATGTCGTGAAATATATTTCACAAAAGAGATTCTTTGATAGCTGTTGATATGAAATGTTTTGGTTTTACTTAAAAGCTAGGAATATTAGATTAATTCTTTGAAATATAAAATAGTTTATCAAACGGTAAGAAATACTTATTGAATTTTGGAAAGAAAATAAATGAATCTAGCCAAATTTAGTGTGTAAATGTTATTATATAAAATCAATACTAAGTTTGGCTCCTTTTTTCCTGTTGGGAACACATATGTTGTGTTGAAGCGAGCTAAGTGAAAGATTCTGTTACAAAACTACTTTTTTAAAATTTGAAATGCCTACGCTCTTAATTTTAGAGACGAAATAAAGTGATAAAATAAATAAATTAAAAGAAACATTTCTCATAACTTTGTCGTTATCTTTACCTTCTATGCTGAATTTCTTTTAAATCGACATCGCTTCGGAATTAGGAAGTGTCGGGAAGAAAGGAAACATTGATAGGAAGTAGTGGTCCCATGAAATTATTTAAACATATCTTTCAATGTAAAGAGGTTACAAGCTCATGTCTTAATTGTAATTATATTTTTAATAGCAAGTATTAAATACATACAGTATAACTCCAATTATCCAAAGCATTGCTGATTATCCGAATTTCAGAATATTTTTTTTCACCCAGCCCATCTGTTTCTGTTCGTCTTTGTTTTATGTTATGCATTTTAATTCTTTTAGAATGACAAAAAACATCCAACAGAGTCCAACAGTAACAGATAAGCCGGGTAAAAAAAGGTTCATATGTCTCATATAAACTTTTGTACTAACCGTTTATGTTTTATGTACTCATTTGTTATTCATGTACACAATTCTTTGAATATATTGATGCAGTAAACTTTCAATTATCTATCATTCCCCATGGCTTCAAAAGGAGCCAACATAAGTTGAATAAAGAAATATTTTAAAAAGCCATAAGTCAAACTTCCAAACGGCACCTTAGACTTTGGATTTTGTTGGGTTGATGAGCTAGAAGTACATGATTTCACAGTCTAACAATACATAGAGTTAATATAATCTTTTTGCAATTAACTCTAATTGTACGAATTTCTGATTAATTGCTTCGGAGAATTGAAGCTTTACTGCAAAAGTTTGCAGTATAGGGCCAGTTCAATACCACCTAAATTAGAAGGTCGGCGAACTAAATACTTGACGTCATATAAGTGGACCGATTCTGTGGTTTTGACCAATGATCATTCGTGACTAGATCTTGTATTTGAATACATTTTTAAGATAGGATGAATGAAGATGCGACGTCATCTTAAGGATACGACGTTATTGGTCAACAAATCGAAATTGGTCTACTAGTGTGACGTTGTGTGGATAGTTCTTCGGCCTTTTAATCTAGGTGGCATTGGCCAGGTCCACTCATTGGCGACTTCTTTCTATTGAATTTAATCGTCAAAAGTTGCCAATGAACGGGACGAACTCTTCATTACTGCAGAAAGCAATTTAAGATATGCGTACATATTTTTAAAAACTTATTTGTTTGAACAAAATTCGTGGAAATCCAATAACATTATTTCCCAACATTCATTGCACCAGTATAATTGGATTCTTTTTTAGTATGTTTATTTTCTAAATAAAATGAAGTAAATAAAATAAACAAGGCTTACGTTATCAGTCGGAGTTCCATCGGGTGCTAGCTCAGGTGTCGACCTCGTCACTTGACCGTGGTTCTGAATTACGAGGCCCTTAGCCAATAGCCCTTTTGTAGCTCTAGTGTGACCTTCATTCAACATAAACGCAATATAACAAGGCAGTTTGTTACATGCATTCTCCCGGTCTGTGTGCTTGATCAGAGACCCGCTTCATCAAGTAAGACAGATACAGAATTTTTGCTGACACAGAGAAAGTACACGCAAGGAGAAGGCAGGAATAGAACCCTCCCCCTGTACAGTTCGCAGACTGTTAGCGTAATGGGCTGCGATCAAACCCTCTAGGTCACCCGGGCCCCAAAGCATTAGTAGAAATGAAAAAAAAATGCGGTTGATTTAGAGCACAACTCGTGTTGAAATAGAAAAATTCTAACACTCTTTTCTTGTGCATATTTCTATTGAAAGATTAAGAACATTTCCCAGCTAACCATAAAACCAGCTGATTTATGTGACAAATTTTGACAGTTTAATGTAAGCGTTTAGTTACATAAGTTTTCTGCTAAACTTCCAACGAATTGCTAAGTACATAAGCTGATGTGATAAAGAGATGTTTATTCAACATTAAAAATTTTATTACTTGTACAAAAACAAAAAGCTCTTTAAATAATTCTTGCGTAACGAATCATTTTGAATTCATTTTCACGTCACGTAAAAATAATTGTGTATTCTTTTTGCTTTTAATGGGAATGTTTAAGATGATATAACGCTATTGTTTTGATTTTTCCAAATACTGTGATTTAATTGGTTGCTTCGGTTTCACTCTCAAGAATAAAAGAAACTTTTCTTTCTATGTAATATTTCGTTAACAAGTGTTTTAAACAACCAACAGCACAGCACAAAGTTGGTATTTAAAAAATTTAAAAAGTAAAATATTCTTCGAAAACTAATTTTCGAACACTGTAACAAAAGTAATTCCTGACAACAAATGAAAACAAACCGTTGGAGCTGTTGCCATCCACGACGTGAAACAACCCCATTGTGAACAATGAACATTGAATAAAAATAAAATTTCCTTTTTTTTCTTCTCTACATTTTATCAATGGAATACAGGCAAATACACTAAACGAAAACAATTTAAATTTCCTGAGTAAATATATATTATGACATGGATATGACATTATACATGACATATATTATAGATGATATATATATTATAGATGACATATATATTATAGATGACATATACATTATAGATGACATATACATTATACTATATGACAAAAATGAGCATTATAGTTTTTATTTTGTACTTATATCCATTAAAAACGGTAAAAATTATCCGTAACAAGCTTCCCATTTTTTCAGAAATTTAAAGCTGTCTTTAAAAGGTTTAATAATATGAACGTTGGCCCAAAAATCTCGATTTTTCAAAATTGTCACTTACTACGTTCTTCCACTGAGCTCTTCAAACGTTTTAGCGTTAAGAAATTATTTTTTTGGTATCTTGAAAGTCAGTTCGGAACACTACTTATTCTTCAACAAAGAAACCAGAAGTTTAATGAATATCCTGTGTACTTTTGATAAAAATCAATCTGTGAATAAATATAATTTAAATGTAGGTCTAGGCTACCACAAGATTAATAATACTCTTACAAATATTCTGTTTTTTGTATGAATAAAGTATATTAAATAAACAATGTATATTTAAAATTAAGTAGTAGAAGATTGGAGGTAGTGTGGGGTGTGTGTAAATAGTAAAGTTACTTAATAACTGTTTTTCCTCAGATCCATACATTTAATTAACAATGGATTTATTTGTAAAACATTCGTGAATTGTAGCTTAATAATTTGGGCATAAGTGTACCTTTTTTCGATTCAAGGATATTTGTTGGCTAATTTAGGTTATGGTATGGTAGGTACAGTCGGCGACAAAAAAAAGTAAACAGACCTCGCCGTTGAGACACCGTTTGTCGGAGGCACAATTATGATATGTCATTTCAACGGAAATAACGTTCTGAGTTGATTGGTCAACACAAAAAATTCGTAAGGGGTCGTCTTCATATTGAAATTAATACCAACTTCAAAATTTCCAATGGCAACACCCAATTTTTTTTATATAGAAATGTTCAGAATCGTCAAAATACCCCAAATATCAATTTTCAATGCCAGATTCCTTATAGTTTAGGAGTTATACAACCAAACGTGTTTGACAAAAAACGGGGGGCATCTCCATATATGCATGCATTATTTATAGGTCCGCATTTCCCCAATATGGAATTTTGTCAAATTCTTTCCTTTATGTGATTTTTTGTGCTTAGGGTGAGGGTTTGGTTTTAATATGAGTAGATTAATATCCCACTAGAGCTTCAGAAAGTATATTGGTTACGGGCTAAGATATTTTAGACATCTACCAAGGAATAAACCATTTTTTTGCTTTTGTGAATATATTGATTTTATTTATTTGTTGTTTTATGGAGAAGATTTGGTTGAATCAGTCTTATATGTAATTTAAACAGTGGTCAAGTGACGCCAACATCTGAGCTGGCACTCAAAGCAACTAATGACTTCTTAAGTGGGATCGCCAGGACTTTGGACCACGACGTATTGAACCTGAAACAATTGGTCCAGTATGCTATTTCGTGGAGCATTTTTGGTCCAGCATGATTCGTTTATAGGACGACTAAGACGAGAACAGAATCCTAAAAGGTATAATCCGTGGCATGACGCCTTAACTCATTTTGCCAAGACGGCGCTGTTGGCGAAGAAATATGGATTAATATTCAAGATTTTTGAATAAATATTGTAGAAGATTTGTGTGTGTGATGATTAAGTTAGGTATTTATAGAGTTGTATAAGGAGTTGAACTGGGGTTACTTTTTGATAATAACCGCGTTCAAGTAGTTTCTGACAAAATATGTTTTCTTTTGAGATTTGGATTGTATGTTATTAAAATGAGAACTGAGGGTAATTGAGGTAATTTAGGTAAGTTATTTTAATAATTTCCGGCTGTCTATTTCTAGCCTCCTTTATTTGCTTGATGCTGCCAAGTACCCCTAGGACTTTAGAACCCTGGTCAACTGACAAGGTCGACACCTGAGCGGGCCTGATATACTTGATTTTCAGTTTGGTTTGAAAAAATTGAAAGAACTTTGCAGTTAAGGTTACAAAAGGCTCTTGGAGGCTCGCCAAATAATTTTTAGCCATGGTAAAAAGACGAGGCCGATATATGAGCGGGAACCCAACGGAAAACTTTTTTTGCGGCAAAAATCATTATTCTATGCAGCTAAATGATAGGCTGTTTGTAGCAATCTTTGTGTTTTTAGCGTTTTTCACGTATAGATTTATCGGTCAAGTATGGAAACTACCTATCCTTGTAACTAGGTTAAGTTAGGCTATGAATTATCGTCGCACTAGAGCTACACGAGGGCTATTGGAGACGGGCGTCGTATTTTAGAACCCCAGTCAAGTTACGAGTCGACACCTGAATAGGAACCCAACCCAACCGTTAAGGGCGACATCGTACGCATTGTACGACTTTGAAGGATATTTAACATGCACTCCCTCTACACGGGGTATTATTCGTCGGACATTTTTGGCTGCACGGACCGGTTATAGGTCGGCAGTTATTTTGGCGTTGCCCGGGCCCGAACCTGAGACCTTTCGCATGCTAGGCGAGTGCCTAACCGACTGGGCTCCGCAGCCCCCTCCTTGTAATTAGATTTTCTAGCCAAATATGTAGCAAATATCCCCAAAGTCTCTCATTCTGTGCTTTAAAAACCGGCGAGATTCTCGCAAATAAAAAATTAGTGAAATATTAATTAGTTATTCGTAAAATTTGCTGTTAGCTGTGTTCCAATTGTTTAGACTAGGATTATGTGGATAATTTTAATGACGTTTCAAATAGTTTATGACCAGGATTTTAGTTTGTCGGGAGTTGAGTTGCATGTTATAAAGGATTCTTGATTACATTTTTTAAAATAGTTTTGTTGCTTATCCATTAACGGTGAAGTACCGATAATTATTTGCTGGTTTTAAATATTTAATGTTGTTACAAAATTAAAAAATCTAAATTTTTATTGTAATATAACAATAATAAAATAATTTGTATGTTAACCATTTTTTTTCAGTAGGAAAAATTGAAAAGTTAGCATTTTCCTGGTGTGGTGGGTTGTGTTGTGGTGACACGAAGGGTGCCTTTCCAGGTTTTGTTCTCGTTTAGCCTTCCTATATGTAGATAGCACCCCCGCTAAATAAAAAATTTCTTTTCTCTTCCTTCCCTTCAGTTTATAGGCTAGTTAGACCTTTCATTCCAACCTTCAGATTTTCAAATATTTATTATTTATTTTTATTATTTGATTATTTACTTTTATTATTTGATTATTAATTTTTATTATTTGATTTAATTTTTTTTCATATGACATCATATCGTAAACTAACACTTTATGCTTTTTGGTCGTCTGTCCGTAAGGATCTTTAGCTTACAGACCGACTTATGCTTAGAACTGCCTTTCTATCTTTCAGGTTTTCATTTTTTCCCCGTTTAAAACGTTAACCATCAGTTTGTAATTTTATCGGTTTTTACTACACGAATTAAAACAAAATGAATAATTATAAAACAATGTCCTTATATAATGTAGAAGATTTTATTTAGAATTCGATAATAATATATCGTTTGGTTTTTTCCCAATCAAAGAAAGGAAGCAAATAGTTCCCTACAATTATTAGATATTGTTTTATTTGATTAACATTTATTAAATTAAAAACTTATTCGTTTTGAATTTAAGACACATAAACTTTTTGGGAAAAGAACTTTACATAATGCAGAAATAATATAACCGCAATCTGTTCAGTACTTGATTCAATTTTACTCAATTCGACAGCTTTATCTGTATTGTCCTCTAATTTAATTTTAAGTTGAAATTAATTGCGAAAATGTGTATGCAAAACCCATAATAATAATAATTAGCGTAACAAATTAATTAAATGATTGGAGAATTTTCATCGAATAGTTTACACTCTGAATTTTGTTCTAAAAATCTTATCTTCTAGCAAGAAAGTATTTTGGAATACAAATAAAATTTTAATGCCAAAATACATTAGAATTTAAAGATTAATTTGGCGACAATTTGTGCCCTGAGAACTACGTTGCAGGAAGTAAAAAGTAGTTATAATCTTGGTTTTGTTTATTATTAAAATATTTTGCTGATTAAATTTATTTGATCCTTGTGTTAATTCATAGTGCTAGCATAATTCGTAGTGGTTAATTCATAGTGGTAATAAATAGTGGTTGCACTTCGCATTGTCACGCCACAGTTCCGGGGATCGAGTCCCGGAGGACCAAGCATGCTTGGGATCTAAGCACTCGGGGTTCCCCGTGAGGCTGGCCACCTCACTGCGAATATATGCCTGTCACCCCAGAGCACTTGGTCAAGAAAACTGCAATGGGGATGGCAGGCATATTAACGGGATGTTTCATCGAGATTTTTATTAGTTAACACTTTACCTACGGGCGTCGACTGACCCATAGACTAAGACCACTCTAAGTTTGAAACTCTCATTGGAGAATTTCTACATTGAAATTGCCGTAGAAACTAGCGCGCCCGTTGTGTCTAAGGGAACCAATGTAATGGTTACTGGCTGCCTATTTGCAGCCATCTTTAGGGGCTTTAACAGAGCCAATTACACCTCGTAATTAAGAACTCTTATCAAGTGACGATAGGGATCTATTTTTGACGAAAACTTATTTTCGACTTTATCTTTGAATATGTACAGCTACTCATTGACTTTTATATCCCTCGTAGGCCCATCCTCAAGATATTTGACCTTGTGCTTCTTTTTTCTCCATTAATAAACCTACAAACTGACTACGCTTGTCATTTTAGACATGGTCCCCCAAAGGTCCACAAGTGATCCGATTGAATAACTCGTCAAATATTCATCCAAATGTAACAAAAACTTAGATTTAGGGATTTTCAAAGGTTTTTCACATTTCTAAGTAATTAAAATTGGGTGTTGCTATTGAAAATTTTAAAGTTCGTAACATTTTTAATATTAAGACGGCCCCTTATGCAAATTTTGTGTCATGCAATTAACTCAAAATGTTATTTGTTCGCTTAGTCAGAAAGGTCCGATGTAATAGGATGACTAACGGTTGAAATAATCACTAGTTGGTAACTTTTTTTTCCACAGCTGTACATTCCGAAGAAACAGTAACCCTACAATCGGAAAGTACAATTATGCCAATCAACAAATCAATCTTTAATAGTGTTTTAGTTCCTTTCGAGACGTTAGAAGAGCTAGGCATTAAATTAAGTAGCTGGTCTAGAAGAATTTCAGTCGACGGGTCAGTCGACGCCCGTAGGTAAAGTGTTAATTCATAAAAAATATATTATTCTCTTGCGATATAACTGTATTTATTTTATATTTTGCATCAAATGCATTCAATTACATTTTTTTAATACTTTGCATAACCTAACAACGTTATTTGGAAAAAGCACTATAATAAGAACGTATATAGAATAAATAGTACTGAGAGTTCGCTTTCTTACTTAAGTCATAAAATTAGTCATTTAATTACTTTTTTTTTATCATAGATTACAAATATAATTTTTTTGTTTATCGTTTTTAAAAATAAAATTTCATGTAAAATAGAACATTCTTTTCGCGAGCTTAATTTCCAGTTAATACTCGATACTTCACCTACTATTTTACGTTATAACACTTATAAAACACACTTGACACACGAATAACCTGAAATTAAATTCAAAACTTATTTTTCAAGACTTTCAAATCCATGGAAAAAATTATTATTAATTTAATTTAAAGAAAACAACTTTCTTAACAGTTATTTTTAATCACCAAATGATCGATCCAGTCTTGATTGTTGTCGTTTCTCCACTTTTATACGGTCCCCTATTTCAAAATATAAGCTTATTATCATCATAACTCAAAATGTTATGCTAGTAGAATTACGAAATTCGGTACTTTTCATTAACTTTTGACCCTGAATCCATTTCTATAAAAATATTAATGGGTTTATATTAAGAATTTTTCGAAAAAATTATGAATAATTTTTTTTAAAAATATTAAATATTTCTTAAATTATATAAAACTATTTTAACTTTGTTTGGAAAGTTATTAAGTAACACAGAAAAAAATTTCGTCTGGCTACGTATATTATTAATGGAGATATGATCAAAAGTTTGGAAATCTCATTTAACATTATGACCCATAAATTTTCTGTAACCATAACTCAGCAACTATAAGGAATCTGGCAACGAAAATTGATATTTGGGGTATTTTGATGATTTTAAACATTTCTATATAAAAAAATTTGGGGGTTGCTATTGGAAATTTTGAAATTGGTATTAATTTCAATATGAAGACGACCCCTTAAGAATTTTTGTGTTGATCAATCAACTCATGGCGTTATTTCCGTTAAAATGACATTTCACAATTGTGCCTCCGACAAACGGTGTCTAAACGGCGAGGTCTGTTTACTTTTTTTTGTCGCCGACTGTACATATATATTCCAGCTTGTGTGCTTGTTCAGAGAACCGCTTATAAGTTTTCGTCAAATGGGACAGACACAGAAAGAATTTTTACAGTCACAAAGAAAGGAATAACACGTAGACAAATAACAACATTTATTGACGGTCACAAACATCCATGTCTGACCGGGATAATTTAGGTTACTAAGTTCACTCAAATCCACTTACTGTTGAATGAAAAAACTGTAATTCGAAAGCTTTTGAAAAGGTTAGTTGTACTAAAAAAACTATACTATATTGAATATTATCAGAATTTTTCATTTTAAATTATAGAATTTAAAATTATCTAAGCTGTTTTACATTTAGAGTAATGAAAAGCGAATAAATTTTTTTGATGTTTGGTGAAAATATGGTTCTGACTCGAAACTACCATTGTTTAGTTCTAAAGGATGTTTTGTACTCATTTTATCAAACATGAAGACAAAATTGTGTAAATGGAATTCCGGGCCTGTGCGATTTGAGTCCGAGACATTTGGCACGAAGGATGATTTTTCTACGTGGAACTATGGGGTTTTGTAAAGATCTCTTTTAAAAAAAGTAACTTCTTTACTGTATCCTACAATTTATTTTTCTACATTGCCTAGTAAGATTTTTCGAAATTTCATTTCGCTTCCGTTATGGACACATCAGACAGCAATTGCATAACGTGCCCTATTAATATGGTACCTAATCAGGCCGAAAACAGACAAAGAAGAAATATAATAAATAAATAATAATAAAGTACAATAACAATAAAGGTTTTTAATAGGAATAATCGAAGGCATATGCACACGGTGTCAACATTCCTCGACAATGGGAAAAGAGTTAATACATCCGCATATTGTACCGAAATTGCGAGTTATAATCAACAATAACTTCGCATAATGCCTTTATCAACAGGACTTTTAGAAGTCCTTGTATGTCGGTTTATTTTGGGGTTCTTTTTGTTTTCGTGTCAGGGGTTTTTGTTCGAAAAGAGGTCGAGAACTTTATCAGACGGGTTTGGTGTTTTGGAATTTTTTCTAGAAGGGTTGGGCGTTAGATGGCAATGGAATATGGAATGAGAGTTCGATAAGTTTTTTTTTGTTTGGTTGAAGGTCGGTTAATAAACTAAGATGGAAACTGAAACCGCTATTTTTTTATGTTACAAAAATGTTTGTGAAAAGAATTGTGCGATATAATGTTCTGGCACAAATACCATGGGATTTGTAGAAATTTCTGGTAGATATATATCGAAACAACAAACAGAACGTGAAATATTTAAATTAATTATTTTTTCCTACTTTTAGCCATTAACCTTGACTTAAAAAAATATGAACCATAATACTATGTGTTTTGCTTGATACTTGTCATTGATTTCATATTTAATAATTTCATATTTGATAGGAAAATTTGAGTGACCCTATTCAGCTTTTAATTTTTAATTTAAAAAACAAAATAACATTTTGAAATTTCTTTAGTCTTTATTTTGAAGCCACAATGTCTTGTTTCTTGTAGTAATTTAGTTCAGCATTTGCTCTTTAATGTTTTGGATAAATATGTATAGGGTAGACTAGCCAGTGAATGAACGCTCAAGCATAATTTGTTTTAAGAAAATTCATACATTTTAAGAAAATATAGCTTGAGGGTTTATGACAATGTGAACACATATGTCATTATTTGTAAATTCTACAAAAAAAAGGAGGTGACTTTATATTGCATTGCTTTGGTCTTTTGGGGGATCCAAATAAAAAGTGATTCAAAAGCCAAGTGAATGAACAGTACTTTTACCAGTGAATGAACACAAAAATGTCCAGTCAATAAACATGTTGGATTTTAATTAATGACCGGGACAACCAATCAGATGTCAGATAGCTTCCTACTAGATGAGAGGAAGTCAGTGTTGCCAATCCAACGAGTGGAATGATTTTTAATCCTTGCTTTTTAAAAGTATTTACCAACTGTTCATTCACTGGTCAGTCTACCCTACTAAAGCTTAAAAAATTCTATATAACGGTACTTTTAAATGAATGTTATAATTTTATTGCACCATATTAAAGAAAATAATACCGTTTACAATTAATATGAATAGCGCAATTATATATCAATCATCACTTACGCTTGAAGTTGTGCTTTTAACATCAGAAATTTGTGTTCGTTTGTAATCTACACAAGGTATGGTATGGTATGGTAGGTACATATATATTCCAGCTTGTGTGCTTGTTCAGACATCTACACAAGTCTTGTATGGAAACAGCATAATTTTACACAATTATTGTATTCCACTTGTGATGTTTGAAGTTTTTTCTGAGTGAATATATATTAATTATTAACATCATAAAAACTTTCATCATAAAAAGAGAACTCAATGGCTGGGACCAGTATGTACTGTAGTTCCAGGGAGTTAGTGAGTTAGTATATGCATAATTTTTTTTAAAAAAAATTCTTTATCTTAATTCCTTAAACATGCATTGCATTGACCAAACATGCAAAAAAACTACACATACTACATTTTGAAAAACAGGAAATGTGTGTTATTTAATGTAGTATAAACTCTAATTAATTATTCGAATACTAATTGGATTTTTCTCTGTATCTGCAAAGTTTGATTAAAGGTATGATGTTTTCCAATGGACACCCAATCATTTAAGAACATTTCAAGGATACATAAATCATTAAAAATATTTCAGACTCGAATTTGATTGGCTATTTATAGTATTTTTTGTTTTTGCAAATCGTACAGCTGCTTCATTTTTAATTTTTATTTTATTTTAATTAATGCTTTACTTCATTTGAATATCTTGATTTATGAAGGGCGTTTCCATCATGGTTATTAGCGATATAATTGGAGATAAATTTAAAATGGATGTTATTGATATAGTTTATTGGGAATTTTGCACTCCTTGCCAACCTACAGTGGTGGCCAAAAGTGTGGACACTTTTTGAAAGTTTCATGTGTTTCAACAATTACCTGTGCTCTTGCATCTATTAAATTTCGCTTAAATACAAACATTTAAATATTAAGTTGAAGGTAATTTAATGTAGAATGTCATTGTAAAAACAGAATTAAAGTATCTGTATTACAAATAAAGTTATGCTCATTTTAGTTGAACAAGCAAGCACAATCAATGGATTCTCTTATGCTGAAATTGCAATACAAGTTTGTGGTTTAATGACTTGCAAAACTATGACAGATCATACTATTAGTTGCATAACTTATTCGTAATACAGAAATTGTGATACTGTATTTATTTTTAATTCTACATGAAATTACTTTGATGATAAATATGTTGTGTCCATGGATATCAATTATATGGGACCAAAGGTCTCATAGACGGCTTCAGCGATCTGCACACAGTGGTCCTCATAAAGATAAAATTACTTTTAATTTGATATACAATTGTTTAATTTGATATACAGTTAATATATTCTGTAATCACACAAAGTTGAAAAATATGAAACTTTCAAAAAGTGTCCACACTTTTGGCCACCACTGTAAGTTGGATAAATAGAAATATGCTATGGGAGAAGATCCTTCCGCGCATGTAAAGAGTTCCATAAATTATTTGTGAATCCATCCAGGAAACATGTTTAAAACATTAATTTCGTTTAAGGTCTAACAGATTTGAATATTATTTGAGGAAATTTAGCAATTTTATCAGAAGGAAAGGTGTATTTTGGTTAAATTGTAGTCAGATAATTTTGTATGTAAATATTACCTTACAAGAGTTTCCAACTAACTGACCAATCGTGCTTTTCCTTCTGCCTTTTTACTCGTTGTTTTCACTCTATTTAGGTTGGTACGGACAGTAGTCCTTTTGCGAAAAAAACTTTTGTTTAAAATTTTTTATTCCACCAAACGACAAATGGCCCTCGTGTAGCTCTAGTGCTACGATTATTCAAACCTAACCTAACCACCAAACGATAAAATAAAAAAATATTCTCAACATTCAGCAAAATAATAAATTGTACAACGTATAAACTATTTCCGCTAAAAAATATTTAAAAACTTGTTTTCATAGGTTTGTTTTACGTCGTGAATGGCAACTGCTCCAGCTGTCTTGTTTTCAATTTTTATCTGGAATTACTTTTGTTTTAGTTTTTGAAAATGTGTTTTCTAAGAATATTTTACTTATTAAATTTTAAAATGACATATTCTTGCTGTGCTGTTGGTTGTTCAAATCATTTGTTAAAGATAGCTTGCACACAAAGAAAAGTTTCATTTATGTCGGTCATTTTGAGAGTGAAACCGAAACAAAGAATGAAGTTGCAGTAAGCAGAAAAATGGAGAATAATGGAGAAAAATGGATAATGGAATGGAGAATAAGAGTTATATCGTAAGAAACATCGTCATTTATTAAACTGTTTAAGTTAAATTAAGATGAAAAAACCAATCAAATTTAATTCTATACTTTTGTTTTAGAGCAACATCATTCTATTATTAATTTTGATTACGACAATTTCCACTTCGAAACGGAAAGTTTTATTTACGGCCACATTTTAATCTTTTTAAAGATTAAGAATAAAAATGGGCCGTGTCGAAGTTGCAATTAAATGGTTCTCTGTTTACCAGCAGGGAATATGGGAATAAAGGTTTTTCTCAAAATAAGGATAGCGTTATTTACATGAGTAAGTATGAAACGAAACAGGTTTGATTACAGAAAGGTTTCCAAGAACATAATTAAAAAAATATTTAATTTCTTTTTATTTATTCTTTTATCCTAAATCATAGTTTACTTTTTTTAAAGTATGCACCTAGTGTAATTTTTTCTGACCACAGCCTTTTTTTTATAACCTGTCATTTTCATTCCTTCAAAATAATCATTTCTCTGTTTCATGAAACACTCTAGAAAATAGCCACATTTATTTATATAGCAAACGCGTCTTTCCTCTATGATTTAGCAAGAACCACTACTGAGAACTCCCACTCAATAATTAAACTAATTCAGCTGAGAACTTAAATATAGATAAGAATTTAACTTTCAATCAGTGTTCTTATTTACCCACACACCCGTGAAAGCAAAGGTAGCAATCAAGCGAAAGTAAAACCACAAAGAAAATTAGAAGAGCACCGAATTCTGATTTCCAGTTCTTTTCAAGGTCTTGCCCGGAAGTAACAAATCGTTGAACGATTAAGAGGAAACTAAACTGCAACCGCGGAAATAATAATGGAGATCGCCATGGCCTCATTCCCTGGAAATCGTAATGATCGGGGTTTTTTCTTTTTTAAAAAATAATTTCGAAAAGCGTTTAATTTCCAATTTTGAGTTTATTACCTCTTTGTTGGGATTTTTTAAGGTGCCCCAACAACTTGGCCCCTCCCTCCATTAAAAAAAATAAGATCTCTTAACTTTCACTAATTTCTGGTTGTTTTGTTGATTATGGGCTGTCTTGCGATCGTGACAACAAGCACGATTGTTAAAGAAGGAAAAATGTGTTATTTTAACTCTCTGAATGATAAGCACAAGAGCTGCAATGTAAACTTGTTTTCATTGAATGAGATTTAAATTAAAATTTTTTAACTTCAAATTTATTTTCTTAAATTTTTTAAATGTTGTATTTCTGTAGCAGATGGTTATAAATGGCTCCTAAATGCGTTAAATTTTGAAATTTGATAAAATTATTAAATTTATAAATTAAAAAAAATATGTGTGTTGCTGGATAACCTGACATTCAGGTAACGGGTTTATAATACGTATGTATCCCTCAGAAGGCTAATCTGTCAATGCAAACAAATGTGAACACATATAGTGCATGTATTCCCTGGAAAATAGGAGAGCTAGGGGTAATTTTATTCAAGTTTATAATACAGGGAGACATGGAGGACTTAGGTTTTACCTTAAATAGCCGGACCAGAGGACATAATCCAAAAATTGAATTAATCGTGAAGGAATGTAAGAAAACATTATTTTTACAATAGAGTTGTCAACAAAGAGTTCTATAGTAGGATAGAGACTGAACCTACCAACCGCACCATGAACCAACTGGGAAACAATATAAGTGGCATGTGGGGCCCATAACGCTAGCAGTTCGCGCGCAGTAACGGGGGCGGGATCGATTCCCGTCTTTGCCCTTGGTGTACTTAATTTCTCAGTATCAAAATTATAAATCAACTAGCATTTTTGCCACTCTATATTCGGGCTCCGTGGTGGGCTATGGCAGCCGATGGAAGTTCAGTACGAGTCGTTCCTCTACCCTACTATAAAACTCTTTGGTTGTCAATGAGTGGAATGCTTTACCAGATTATGTTGTGCATTCAAAGAGAGTAGAAGATTTTAAGAAGAATTTTGACAGTTATTGGAAACTGGTAAAGTATTAGATTTATTTTGGACCAACTTTGCTGGGCCTCTGGCCTGTTGCTGGTCAACAATTTTTGCATTTGTATTGTATATCTTATATTTTTAACTATTCAGGTTTCAAGTGACGTATTCCTTCTAGCCTTCATTCCTGCTTTTTCTTTGAATGGTGCTCCGATTGGTGCTCTGTTTTCACGTGACATTGATTCACCAATGGAAGTTCGAAATGGAACGTTGCCAACTCAAGACCTGAAACATGCTCATTGTGTTTTATTACGTAGGAATATGCTGAAGCAGCTTTTTTTTTTTTTAAATAAAAAATATTTTATAACTATGTAGTAAAGGTGTTCTTACTTAGTAGTGTAGAATTGACTAGTTTTTTTAGTTACTCCATTTACTGTTTTACTCCTTTAAGTATAAAATAGTATTAAAAAGTAAAAAAAAAGGATCAAATATTTCAAGCGTTTGTAGTTTTTAGATTTATATAAAAAACGTTTACCAATAATGACTACTAAGAAAAAGCGACGAAGAACTTCACTACTATAAGCTGTTTTAAAACTGATGTGAAACATAGACCAAATGAAACGTGAAAATTTGTAAAAAGATTATTGACTACATATTTATGGTGTGGTTCTTCTATTTCTTGCAACATATTTTCCAATTCCCAAAAAAGGGATGTCAAATAATAATTTAAAAACTTTGCTTCAGTTACCTATCTAAGAAAAGCATTAAAAAAGGTCAACTGTTCACCCTAAAGAATACCAATTCTAAATCAACACAAAAACTCTTCCTAAAACTGGACTTTCGAAATAGCTCGACACGTCCAATTGATTGTTTTTTAAATGCTCAGAGCACATGGCAATTAACGTTTCATGACCATTTGAAAACTGAGCTTTCGCAAGTAAAAACTACTGAAAATGAAATGCTTAAGAGACAGCAATTGTTGTAATTAGTGCGAATAGTTTTGGATTTAATGTCCTTTTTTAGGATCAAGTAATTTTATCAAAAGAAGCTTAATTTGATCGGAAATGACAAGTAATAAAACGTTATAAATGAAGACAGAAGGAGAGTTAGATTAATCGACCAATTTAATGAATCCATCGTTGTTATTAATTAACAAACTGTAATTGGTGTCTAGGGAATCCTAGAAACATGGGATTAAAGGGTTACTCGATACCTTAGTAAATATGCCATGTCTTGATGCCTTTCCCTTGATTCAAAACAACGTAGTGGTTTATTAAAAGTTCAATAAAAATAGAAGTGTTGTCTTTCCGAAGAAGTAAATTTGTTCCTTTTAAAATCAAAGTACGACAAACCCAGAAGTTGAAACAAACTCAGTAGAATTCAGTAAGTTTTAATAAAAGGATCAATCAAAAGGGTATAATAAAATTGTCAGATACCTATTCATGAAATTAAGGTAACTTCATGACAATAGTTAAAATGTTATAAAGGATTAGTTAAGTGCAGTTTAAAAAATGAGACCTCTCTCTCTCTCACAGGTGTTAGAAAATTATATGTTAGTTATCTATCTGACAACGCATTTAAAATGCGTCGTATTGAATAGAATGTTATGAAAAACTTTAATCGATACTTAGTAGAAGCTTTTGTAGCTTGGTAATAATCAAACACCTGTGAAGGGCGTGAGTTTTGTCCTTCAAATAGCCGACGATATTTTTGTGGTTGGGGATTATACTTAATGTCTATAATGAATCAAATAAGTTTCCTTCATTGATTTAGTTTGGTATTAGTGTTCAGAAATTCGCGACACGTACAAAGTTGCATTTTCTTCTCTTTTCTACACATTAAAGTGGAAATAAAAAAAGAGTTTGTGGTCAAGAAACAATGCATTTAGGTTGTTGAAGGTGACTCTCTTGGGAAAATATAGAAGAAAAATAAAAATATACCTTGGAAAATAAGAATATCGGATAATATCTCATTTTTTTATTCGAATTTCCACCCCCTCCCACTTTTATTTGAAACTGTCTCATAATATATAGGTATGTCTGTTTGAATATTTAAAACCAAAATGTTTAAGGGGAACAGTCATTTACAAAATTTCTAAATAAGTTTAAAGGTATGCGATATCTAATGACACACCTATAAGAATGTGAAAGACATACAAATTACTAAACCGAATAGTTTGTAAGCTTCTGATATCCATTAATAGCTCATATTAAAATATACTTTTCGACGAAGTTGAGGTATGTAGATCAACAGAAGGAAATATCTCTACAGTAGTTAAAAATCATATTTTTAAGGTTCGTGAAGGCTTTTTAAGTTTTTGAAATTTATTGATTAGTAGCTCTAGAATCATTGTAGTGGTAAAATAGCAAACATTTTTAAATGAATAGTTGTAGTATGGCAGAATTCCGGTAAAGCAACAAAACACTTAAGCTATAACAATTCAAAGGAGCCGGCAATAGCTTTTATACTTGTCTATGTAGAATGCAAGCTTCGAAAGCATTCTTCTCCCCATCCCCGCATGTGGTTTTCTTCGAAACGGAGTGAGCATGTTTTTTTCCCATCCTTACTTGGGTTTGAACTGTTTGGATTGTTAACCTCACAACAGAACCTCAAACGTGTTAGGTTTAGAAAGGCGATGCGATGCTCCCCTCGTTTCCTAGAAAACCAAGCAAAGGGACGGGGAAAGAAAGTCTTTTCGAGGCTCGCATAGTAAATAGACAGACTATAAGAGATTATAAAACTGGAGACAGCGCTTTCTGGGATAACCAAGTTAATGGAGCAACGTTATGCCAAATTTTAGAGTAACGTTACTGAAAATAGGAATAAGCTTGTAATTTACACCAATTTTTTGAAGTGTGCAAATTCAAGGCTCGTTCAGTATGCAAGAGGTCCATAACGCTCGTCGTATTGACAAGTGCCGGTTGTTCACTGCGTAAATAATAAGGCAATCAGAGGTTTCACACGAAGAGGGGATATTGAACACAACAGTATCTGGAAATAATCGACGAACCCGGGCTAGAACCACGAACCTTTAGATCTTCAGTCCCACCAGCCCCCAACTGAGCTATTTATGTAGGCAAAGTTTTAACCAACAGCTAAAATGATTGTTGGGTTGCTGTCTAGTAATCAATGCTGTCAAAAGCAGAAAAAGAAACTATTTTTAATATTAACAGCACATTTTACAGAAAAAACTGTTTTACTGAAAAATGCCGGTATTTTCTTTAATGTTTTTCTATTAAATTAAGATTATTTTTACAATGTGGGATTTTTCATGTATAAATTCTTGATATCTTCCTTTTGTGGTTGCAGTTTTCTCTGAAATAAACTTCTATAGTACACTTTAAGAGGATAATTTGTCTTGAAAAATAAGTATTCGTGGAATTGAAGTTTCATTCCACGAATTGGTTGCTTCAAAATTGCTATAATTTCCACTATAATGCTTCGAAAAAACGATTACGTTTGGCCAGCATTTAGCTATAATTTCTTGTACATGTTGTTTTAACAATTATATGATTCTATTCTTAACAAACATTTTGTGAAAAAAATATGTTTAACTCTGTCATGTAATTATATGGTGTTTATGAAATACACATTTATGCTTTCTGCAAGCACTTTAATTCTTGGAAAGTTGCGTTATCAATCGAAATTATTTCTTTCATTTTCAGAAGGACTCAGGGCAATCGATACTTATAATTATTTAAAAATACCATTTAGCTAGTTTATCCTTCTATTATGTATTTTTCTTTTTTAGAAATTTTGTCAAAGAGAAGATAACTTTTAAACCCAATAGTATAGCCGTTTGAGATCACGTTTCTGAGTATTTTGTCATGAACTGTTTAAGATGTGTATATACTTTTTTCCAAAACACAAATAAACAAAAATTGCAGAAAAAAAGGCATATTCCATTGCAGTCATCTTAAATAAAATAATATAAATAGATATTTAAAACAAAAAAGGGGACAGTAATTAAATGTTTTACAGAAATTGTTTTATGCAGCTGAAATCATGAAAAAATAAAACCTTCCTAAGGCCGTTATCCGACTTTATACATATTTAATATATTAGTCTTTCTTACAATAACCATAAATTAAAAAAAATTATAAATAAAAAAATTTCAATGATAAGGCATTTTTTTCATTTATAAATGATTTGAAGTTAATCTTTTCAAAATAAATATACATTAAAAATTATTTGAAATACATTTAATTTGAAAATATAAAAAATATATAAAGAAAAAAACATCCATACATTTTTGCCGAATTCCCGGCCGTTTGAACAGAACAGGATTTCCATGAAAGTATTTCTTTTATCAAGATCTTTTGATTGTAAACATCACCCGATTTTCTATTTTGGTCACATTAATTAAATTTTCATTAACTTTTCAAAATTAAATTATAAGTGATTTGTTATCGATGTAAATTTTTCAACGCGTAAATTTAAATTAAATTAGCAAATTCATCTAAATATTAGAGAAAATGACGCAATAGTTAGTAACCATCTGGTGGATTTCTTGAAGGTTGCAGTTCTTAATTGGCATAGAAGTAGATGGGTGGTAGAACCGCATACTTGTAAGGATCATAATGAGTTGACACTCATTATTAATCAGAGTATATATAAAATTTGAATTTGAAAAGCAAAATAAACAGGGAAATTAGATAAAAATAGATTTGCGAAGCATGTGGGTTCATGCAGATGCGCATCAGTTAAATATTTTTGCTACATTTTAATGTTTGTATAGGAATGGAATGTTTTTTTTTTTAATGGAGCACATCTCGTGCCCATGAAAGTTGGGTCCAAACACTTAGAATTTCGTTAATAATTATTCTTAACCCTTTTAGTCCCAGTGATGCCATTTGGCATGTGGCATCATCATATTTCTGATCATAATTAAAACAAATAATAGGGCTGACATCTATTGGGATTAATAAAAAATATTTTCGAATAGGAAAAAAGTTTGAAGAATTGAATGATGTGCTTTTTGATATCATAAATGGCTATGGACGATCGGAATTTTTTTTCTAAAATGATGATGCCAATTTGTTATTTTGACTAAAAGGGTTAAAATGGAACGTAGTTGCCGACTGGACAGATGAATAGTTAGAGAGCTAGACGAGCAGTCAGTTCTCTAGTTTGAATCTATGCATGTATATTTGTGTTATGTGTGTTTTTCTGTGTTTTGAGTACACTGCGACATACGTTTTCATTAAATCTGTGGTGTCTAAGGTCTCAAACAAGTGCATTACGCTTTTGGTGCCCTATTAGTTGATGCTCTCGTCATTTGACCAGGGTTCTAAATTACGAAAGGGGGCTGGGGAGCCCAGTCGGTTAGGCACTCGCCTAGCATGCGAAAGGTCCAGGTTCGGGTCCTGGCATCGCCAAAATAACTGCCGACCTATAAACGTTCGTGAAGCCAAAATGTCAGACGCCCCCGTGTAAGGGAGTGCGCTTTAAATATCCTTCAAAGTCCCAACGCTGCGTACGATGTCACCCTTAACGGTGACGTTGGGTACCTATTCAGGTGTCAGCTCGTCACTTGACTGGTTCTAAAATACGACGCCCTTCGCCAATAGCCCTCTTGTAGCTCTAGCGCGACGATAATTTAAACCTACGCTATAGGCTTATACTACTGTATTTTTGAGCACAGATTTGTGCTGGTGTTGGTTGGTATACATATATTTTCAGGCTTGTGTGCTTGGTCAGAGACCCGCTTATAGACCTACGTCAAGTAAGACAGACACAACACACACACACACTCACACGCAGACACACACATACGTGACAGATGCTGCCATCTATCGTGGAGGGAAATAGTCTCCAGGAACCTGTACCCGTGGGAAACTGCGCAATGACCGCCCACAGGACTTTCGGACCCAACATATTTAACGAGCACGTACTCCGCATATACTCGGTGGGTTTTCAGCGACCAGGACTTGATCGCAGGACCTTTTGATCCGGAGATCGGGACTCTGACCACAGGGCGCCCCACAGCCCTAAAGCTCAGATTTCCCAAACAATGTAACCAGTAGTTGCGGTTGGACATGGTTTTTCCTCTCCAATTAAAAAACCCCATCTTTTGTCTGAAAGTGCGTTACAATATTAGGGAGGTGAAAACTAAAAGAAAAAGGTTTTATTGACAGATAAGTAGCTGAAATTGTCAGAAGACGAAAATTGACAGAAGTGTTTATCGAAAAAAGGAAAACAAAACCGCAATGTTTGGGTTTGTCCGCTGGTAGTCCATTGCCATCTTGTTTGTGCAGCATGATTTGACTCATGTTTTGAAATTAAGAAGTGCGTCATTTTTTACAAGTTTGATTGATGTTTGAATGTAACTTAGAGTGAATGTACTTTCAAGGTTTTATGCATTTATATATTTCAAATCTGTCAATTACGCTTGTTAAATTATATAAGTATTACGCTTAAAATAATACTAGAAATAAGTTTTCAGCATACATTTTATGTGCATCAACATTAATATATTTTGCGAGACAACAGTAAAAATCTGATTTTTTTAAATAGGTGTAAGCAAGTGTCCATTGAAAAATTAAACTTAAAATTTAAAATAATTAGTTTTCAAAAATTATTATGTAACTGGATTTCCCATATAATTTCAGTCTACAATTTAGTTAAAAATTAAAGTTAACTTTATAACTTTAAAACACCAATCGAGGCTCAAGGAAGAATTTTGTGTTTAATCACCATTTCTTTTGTCCCTCAAAACCTTAATCACTCCCCTTCAACTAAAATCAAATCATCTACAAACTCATTATTTGAAATGAGTAATTCCCTCTACTATACCGCATAAAATTATAAAATACTAGTTTACACTCTTAAAACAAACGAGCGAATTTAACTCAATCTGAGTAATTTTCACTCCTCCAGTCTTGAAAATGCACTTCTCCGAAAGGAGTGGATCCTTTGTGTGTTTAACCTCCACCAGGATCACTCCAAACGAGTGATTTTAACTCGGTCTGAGTTAATATTCACTCCTTTCCAGTGTCGAAAATGCACTTCTCCAACTGGAGTTTATTTCACTCTTTTGATTTAAAAGTGTACAACATCATTTAAGTAATACAAATGAATTTAACCATTAAAAATGAATGCTTTTACTTGAAACTCTTAGTGTTGGAGAACTTTATACAATATAGATCAATGACCTGAAAAGTTGTTCTTTACCTAATTGGTCAGTTACCACATCTTGTCAATCACAGTCGCAAATGTTGTGAAACGATCTAATCTTCAAACAATCGGAAGCCTAAAACCATTTATTTAGCGGACGCTAAAGCGAAGTCTTACAAAAGTTGGTGAAATATTACTTAAAATTAGTTCAGGTTTTGAAATCTTCAATTATAATTTTATAAAGTTAACACTAAGTGGAATTGACAAGAAATGTACTCGCATAAAGTTTAAAAAAAATTAAAAAATTTGGAATAACTTAAGCTAAAAAAGTTTGTTGAAAATACAGTTCATAATTGCTTTAATGTGCAATAAGTATAATTTTTACTCTCTGCTATGCAGAAAACGGCTTTAAGTTTGTTGTCTATTTGACAGCGGAACAATTTATGTTAGTCTATATCTTAATTTATCCAATTTGTTAGTCAATATTTTAATTTATTAAATTTGTTAGTTGTATATGTTTTATTATATACTGGCTGTTATACCCGACGTTGCACGGGTAGAAGTGAAAAAATAATTTAATAGTCAATTTAACTATTTTTTTTTCTTTCATTTGAGTTACATAAGATATGAAGATTACCCAGTAAATTTTTCCATTTAATTACCCATCTTGGATATAGTAACGATTAATATTAATTTCAAAAATACCTTTGATATAAGCTCAAATTAAAAAGAATACATATTTAAGTAAAAGATAATCAGTAAGAATAAAAAATAAGCTACTCCAGCAAACAGCAAACGATTTGCATTTTTTTTATATAGGTCAGTTCAATTCATCTATAACTTATTCCGTTATAGAATATTAAGCTTATGTTGCTGTTACCATTCGTTATAAAGTACAGAATCCCGCTACTTATATTACCTTAAACTTTCAAATTTTAAAAACGCTATAAAATTCACCGATAAAGTCATCGCAATTTCCCGAATAAAAATTTTTAAACTCATTTGGCGCATTTTTGCGATTTTGGCGAGGTAGAAATATAGCTACCAACACATCCATTCAGCTCTCGTGCGATGGCCTTCGCACAACCAGCTAATAAAAAAAATTGCTCATTAGGTACGTTTTTTTGTAATAACTTGGCGAGTTTGGCAAAGTATCTGGCGAAAAAAGGAAGACATAAAAGTTCAGTATTATCTGAAAATGCATTAAAAATTCATGATTCAAATAAAATAAACACAATAAATCCTAGACAGGAGACTGGTTGGATTACGTCAATTGAAACGTACCCATTATTTTTCAAATTATGAATTTAGCAGCAGAACAAAATAAACATTTTCAATTTTAATTATTTTCTTTAAAAGTTTTATTTTATTTCCTCTGCTGAATGGCATTACGGAAGGGAAAAAATGATCGGATTTGAGTGAAAGTGGTGTATTTTTTCTAGAAAACGTTTGAAAGCGATCGAAGGAATGGTCTGATTCGAAAAATTCTTAGCCTATGTTTGTTCCAGAGTTTTTGTGCCAAATTTCGTCACAATCTGTTGAGTGGTTCTTTAGATTTCGTGCCTCATACAAACAGACAGACAAACAGAAGTTGCCTTTTATGTATATAGATTTAGGATATTCGAAGGTGAAAATGCTTTTTTGGAACAAACAGTATTTAAAAAAAAATCGGACCAAAACCGTACAGATAGACAAGACAGAAGTACAGGCAGATAAAATATTACAGATTTTTTTCCGCTGTATTAACTTTCAAATAAAGAATGTTAAAACAAGTATTTTAATGATTTTTATGAATTTTTTTACAATGATTTGAATCGACATTGGAAGAAGGTATATGGACACACAGACGGAATGCAAATTGACCTCTCTAAAAGAAATGACAGTAAATACACCTACATTAAAGTTTCTTGATGCTATATAAGAGCTATAAAATTATATAGCTTATGAAAAATAAGTATTCAATCTACAGCTGTAATTTTTCCTCAGATAAAACATAATTTTTATAACTACGTGCAAAAAAGTTCACTTTTTTGTATCATATTTACTCATAAATCGTGGCGAAAGTGACACTTTACGTGCTTACGAAACAGACAGATGGCGAAAATGTGATTTTCGACACTAGTGTGGTAAAGTAAATAATAGTATCTGATTGGTAGAAAAACAAAATGTCATGAACATCTCCATGGTAACTAAATGATGTCATGAAACTCAGTTAATTCTATTGGTTCATTACTTTTGCATTTTCTAATATCTCCATGGAAACTACAAGTATTACAAAAATTATTAAAGGATAATAAATAATACAACAGTAAAAACACAAATTTCACGCCAAACAATACTTTTATTTAACATGCATATTTATCGTAACATTTGATCCGGTGTATTTATTAATATTTACATTTGGAGACAGTCCTGGAAGCATTCCGGACTGCCTCCAAAATCTGGAAGTTGGTCAAACATAATTTCAAATTCAGTTTCACCCAGGTTGTAGCCCTAATGTAAATACTATTTTGATTCTAAGTAGAAAATTATTTCACAACTTTTCTATTACTATTTTGCATTTTCGAATATCGCAATGGAAACAAATAATGTCGTGAAAATCATTCATTGGTAGAAATACTTTTTTGCACGTTATTATGAAAAAATTGTAAGCAAGCACGTGCCAAATAACACTTTATTAAGCTCTTGTCATTATTTCACTTGCTCGTACCTCGCTCGTGAAATAAAAGCCACTCGCTTAATAAAGTTTCATTTTTGACACTAGTTGCTTAAATAACTATTAATTTAAGAAAAAAAAACTTTAGTACTATTGTTACATTTATAAAATCTATTAATTTGGTATAAGTATTTTTATATCATTATTTTGCAATGTAACCTATATTGAATTGGTTTTGAAATAGTTTTCTGAGGAGTAAGCCAATTTTATTGAATATTATTGGAAAGCTGACTAAATAACGGAAGATAATGATCTCGATTCCCCTGCGACTAAATGGGGAAAAAAATATTTTTAATAGAGACCGATAAAATATTATAGTTACAACTGAATTGCTAAGATATAGCGATTCGGATTTCGAGGGCAAATTTCTTATTGATATAACAGACGAAATACGTAATATTTTTAAGCCTTTTGTAGTTTTCTTCTTTGCCACTTGGGTCTTTTATACAGAATATATTTTCTATCAAATAACGTTTATAGCTTAATAAGTGGAAGGCATTGTAATTTTAAGTATTTCGTGAAAGATAGCATATACTATTAATTTTTGTTGATAATATATGCTATGAAGCTACACAAATTCTTGAGTTTTTTTGCGTTCAAATTAAATAAACACAATAAATCCTAGAAAGGAGACGGGTTGGATTACGTCACTTGGAACGTATCAATCGTTTGTGAAATCATGAATTTAGCAACACAACACAGTAAACATTTTCAATTTCAATTATTTTCGTTAAAAGTTTAAATTTTTTCTGCTGAATGGCATCACGAAAGGGAAAAAATGATCAGATTTGAGTGATAGTGGTGTATTTTTTCCCTTAAAACGTTCGAAAACAACAGATGGAATGGTCTGATTCTAAAAATTCTTAGCCTGTGTTTGTTCCGGAGACGAGATGAATTTTTGTACAAAATTTCGTGACGATCTGTTGCGTGGTTCTTCGCGATATACAAACATTAGAGATTTCGTGTCTTATACAAACAAACAGACAGACAAAAGTCGCCTTTTATGTATATACCCAGTAAACAGTGAACTGCTGACCCAGCAGCTGATTAACTGCTGGAAGTGATGGTTTAGTGCTTGTGTAGGCATATTTCTGCTGGGAAGTGCACCTTTACGTTGCTGGCATATGTGTGATGATTATCTGATGGCAAATTGTTGGTGGGCTGCTGCCGATCTACTGTATGCCGTATTAGTGCTGTTGTATTTCTGCTGAGCCTGTAGTGGCAAACATCAGTTTGAGAGTAGATGTGATTGTGAGCATGCGCCGAAATGTAATAATATTTTGGGAAAGATGTTTGAACGATCACTTTAATTTACTGTTTTCAATTCCAACTTGCATTTTTTAATACTTTCATTTTCAGATTAGTGGTCGGAACAACACTGACATGTAATTATAAACCTTTTATTAGTGTTATTTTTATGTGTTTGGTAAATAAAAAGAGAGGTCACTTCATTGTGCATAACATAGCGTTCATAGTAGTAATTTGATAACCAGTATAGTTTTAAAAGTAGGATTAATTAATTTGATTTTATTTTGTATTAGTTTGCTTTCCGCTATATTGATTGCATTTCCCTAAATAAATACACTGTTAGGGTTATCATAAAGTTGGAAACCTGGTCATATTTGTTTCTAGATCAAATCTTGCGATTCATCTCTTGTGTCTAGATTTTAAATCATGAAATCATAACATTTCCATAAATCATGCTTTATTTAAGTTGATTCCTATCGTAAAAACCATAAGAAACGAAACGGATATCTATTTGGGTAATTTTAGATAGTTAGGGATTAACGATAGTGGAAAAACAAAACTTAAGTGGGTATATATATATATGGTAAATGGCCGGTCAGACAGTTGACAAGATCGAAAATTTAACATAGAGTTGGTATACTAATCGAGTTGATTGAAATATGAATTGGAATGTCTCCACATTTTTGAATTTTCGTTGCTTGGCAATATAACTCGAACCGCCAAATATAATATATAGCATAAGTAATATCATAGCTTTTCTAAAATTGAGATAATATCTACTGAGAATTATTGTAAAATTTGGACTATTGTTAAACTACTGCGGCGAACATTTACTTTTTACCTCATTCTTGTTACCCCAAATTTAAAAAGTAGGTTTACATATTTCTGATATAGTACAATTATTTTTATAGGATTATTTACTAGTTGGATTAGTAGTATTTTGTGTAAAAACAACAGTTTTGTATTTTTCTTTCATCCAAATTTCTTTTTCTTTCAGTAGCTGTTAGTCTAACTCAAAAAGATTCAAAGCACAGATTGATGCAGAAGTGTTAAGAAGAAAATTGTTATTGAAAAATGTCAAGAATAAATATGTATTTTAAAATATGGAATTGAATCTTGTGTTAATTTTATTGTATACCTTAATTATTTATTAATAATACTATTATTATTTTATTAATAATTAAAAAAAATTGCTTCTTTAAAAAAATCATTATGAGATTGAAATATTAAATAAATAAGAAGGGATTATAAGGATAGCATAAAATAGGAATTAAAATTTGAAATTAAAAGGAATTAGAAGGAATAATATATATAAATGGGAAGGAATCCGGTTTGGGCAGGCAGCAGCGAAAAAAGTGCTGAATTGCTGTAGTATTGATGCCGTTATGTAGCGGATTTTCTAGTAAGGGTACAGGAAAAATACTGCTGAAATGCCGCTATATTGCTGTTTTCATACAGCAGCATCCTGCTGGGCGGCTTACTAGAAAAGTGCTGGAAAATCGGCACTTGCTGTTAGCCCGCTGCTAAATCGCCGCAGGAAAACAGCTGTAATTGTTGGGCAGCTGCCGTTTCACCGCTGGAGAAAATGCAGCTTTCTGGAAATAAGTGATGAATCGCTGCTGGCCAGCACTGCTGAAACAGCATTATTCCCGCTGACACTTTATTGACTTTTAAGTACACTTTTTTCCGGCACCGAATCAGCAGTTTGGCTGCTGGAAGACAGCAGTTTCCTGTTGCTGTCCCAGCAGATTATTTTTTATTGGGTAGATTTAATTTATCGAATTTGTTAGTCTATATTTTATTATACATTTAATTTATCAAAAATTATATTGGCGGAACAGTTTCTGTTAGTCTATATCTTAATTTATCGAATTTGTTTGTCAATATTTTAATTTAATAAATCTGTTAGTCGTCTATGTTTTATTATATATATTTAATTTATCAAATTTGTTAGGCTATATTTTATTATATATTTAATTTATCAAAAATAATATTGAGTAGATATTGTTCAAAATATGTAAAACACACAATTTAATAAACACATCCTTTATTTATTAGATAATTTTTTTTCAGAATTTTAAAATTTAATTTTATATACCATTTCAAAATTCTATTCCATTTTATTTTCTCTTTCTATTTAATTTTCTGAGACATTTTTTTAAAAAAATTGTCATCCTATATTTTCCCCCACTTTAGGTCTCT
Source organism: Hylyphantes graminicola (assembly GCA_023701765.1). Taxonomy (NCBI): domain Eukaryota; kingdom Metazoa; phylum Arthropoda; class Arachnida; order Araneae; family Linyphiidae; genus Hylyphantes; species Hylyphantes graminicola. The sequence continues at coordinate 53,236,092 of CM043119.1, forward strand.
TGTCCCATTTGCCCTGTGTCCCAATAGCCCCCACTCTCCCCTACTATAACATAGTTCAGAGTTTTTACTTGTAACCTTTCAAGTCCTTGTTTAGGTATATAATTATCTCTATGAATAAAGGAAGAATTTCTGGCTCTTTCACTAAACGATAATTATAATATTTTTTCTTATATTTATATTTGTTTGCATGATCATATTTACTAGGGTGGGTCGAAAAAAACTTTTCATTTTATTTCGGATCGCTATAGTGCGAAAAGCCATTAATAAAGACAAGGATTATTATTTTTTTATTACCATATCTTCTGTTCGTGCACCTTCAAAGTTGGCGAAAAATTGTTAAAAACCGTAATTTTTTATATATATTTTTTAAAATGACAGATGTTTTTAATTACGTTCCTATATCATGAACTAACTACTAAAAGTATTTAGAATCCATATATTATAGCACTTATTAATAATAAATGCCATAATATATAGTATAATAAGTTATTATACATTTGTGTCAGATCTTCCGACCACTCAACTTAGTATAAAATTAAGAAAATTCGCATTTTTCGCTAAATTTCAAAGTTTTAACTTTTTGTAAATTTTAATCATACAACATGATATAGGAAAACAATTAAAATCATATATCGGGTTTAAAAAATAATGAAAAATTACGGTTTTTGACAATTTTTCGTCAACTTTGAAGGCATTGCGCGAACGGAAGATATGGTAATAAAAAATAATAATTAGTGCATTTTTCATGTCTTTACCAATGGCAACTTTTTCGCACTATAGCGATCCGAAATAAAATAAAAAGTTTTTTTCGGCCCACCCTAATATTTACTTAACTCGATTCTTATTTTATTTTCGATTCATTCAGTGTAAACAAATAGAACTATTGAAAATATGAAGGGATTTATCTATAAGTGAGGATTTTTAAGATAAGTCTCAATGAAATGTTCCCAAATCTGAATAGGCAATGCAGACATGTATAAGAATGCTGGTATATTTCGTTCTTTTTATTTTGTCATGTATTGTACAAACTTGTTGATCTGAAGCTAGGTGAAAAGATTTTGGAGAAATTGGAACAACTGATAAGGAATAAGTATACAGTATAGCATACTCTTTTCGGGATATGAAATAGAACACGAGAAAGGTGTAGAAATCATTTTAAGAGAAATATCGAAGCAAAATTGAGAAAATTTTATTTTACAGTCAAAATTTATTTAGATAATAATTCAACTATTTATTAATTAAATTTTCGTATCAGTTATTAACTGATTTTGCGGAAATTCTATTGACGCAAAAACAATACACACGATTTTTTTTATTATAAGTTAAAACCAATTTACAGCAATTGTTACAAAATAGTTTCGCTAATCCTACATATTAACTCATTGTCACGAAAAAGACTCAATGCCATTCACAAAACAAGCGGACGGGCAATTCCCTTGCAACATCCCATTTAAAAGGACAAATAAATACACTAAGTTTTTACGTTTCAGTGAATATCGAAAAAGTTGTCTGCTTGGCTTGAAAATGTTGCAACTAAAACAATGAGGAATAAAGAAAGTTTATTGGAAACTAAAATGGTATTGGAAACATCATTGATTGGAACATTGGTGGATTTAATTGAAGATGATTTTATGAATGGCTGTAAAATTTAGGAATCGGAAACAGAGTGTTGAGGAAAAGATAGGAATAACTCAACTCTAAAACGTAACTCTGAAAATTTCTTAAAATGGATAGGACTTGTTCAGTCCCTCCAGGTAGTCAAGTTGCGTGTATGTACGATCTTTATGGATTATAAGGTACTGTCACGACCAGGAAAGACATTCCAATTTTTAATATGTGACCTTTCCTCAACATAATTTCAATATATATTATCGAGTGAATTTTGCTAAAATAACACCTTTTTAATCAGTAGTTCTTATTTTATCTTATTTTACATCCATGGAACTTCTAAACTCAAACAAACATGTAAATATATTCAATCTGCTATAATCACGTTTTCTTTTTCAAATAGCTGCCACAATTTTTTTGAAAAGCGTTTATTTTTATGGAGTCAATTCAAAACAATAAAACTTTTTATTACTGACAAAAACATCAGTGGCTAACGAGCACTATGTCGCTTGAAATTCTGTAGGGGGACAGCTCATATGGCGACCACTCTACTTGACCGCAATTCTAAATTTCGTGTCATGATGTAGCTGTAATATCCGTGGAGTCTAAAGGCCCAAGAGCGTTAGCGTTCGAAGACGTTCGATGTCCACCTCGTCACTTGACCAGGATTCTAAATTATGAGGTGCAATTGGCTGCGTTAAAGCTCCTAAAGGAGGCTAGAAATAGGCAGGAAACGATTACATTACGAGTTATTTTCTGTTTGGAGTTCATACAAATTCGAAACATACTAAAAAAATTACAAAGAATAATAACTGATATAAGCTCGTTACTGTCAAAGTCAATGTCAAACAAACCCAAACAATCATTAGTTACAACCGATCCGGCTGCGCAACCATTAGGGAGCTAGCCTTTGTTAGTCTTTGTTGGTTTGCTTAGCCTTAGTTAGGGAGCGAGCCTCTGGGTTCGGGCTCAAATCTCGATAAGGCATGGATTTTGTGTGTGTCCCGAGTTTTTGCGGAGTACGCGCTCGGTAAATCTGTTAGGTCCTAAAGTCCTGTGGGCGTTCAATACGCAGCTTCCGACGGGTACAGGTCCCTGGAGACTATTTCTCTCTCCTACAGGGACATGTCTAAATTGTGGAGATGGCGCGTGATAGATGGCAGAATCTGCCACGTATGTGTGTGTTTTGTGTCTGTCTTACTTGACGAGGGTTCATATACGGGTCTCTGACCAAGCACACAAGCCTGAAAATATATGTCTACCAACCAACAGTAGTTGCATTTTTTTCAAACCAGTAGAAAAGTCCGATTGATAACGGAACTTAGAAACTTTCCTAACACTTTCTAATTAACAAGAAACAAAAATGTCCGATGACATATCAGATACAAGGTGACGAGAGACTCCGTCACGGGGAATTCGTTTAGATTGGACCCGGTTTCGAAACGGTTCCTCTTCGTTAGCATCGTCGGCCGGATGATTTCTAGCAGGGATTCTCGGTCAAGGGTCTGACATTGGAGGATTTAACATGCACCAGTAGGCAATGTCCTGCTTCGTCACACACTGAACGGTGAAAATTGAGAGTATTAGAGGAAGAAAGGTGTTATGATTAGTGTAATTACACGGACAAAAGCATAGCTAAATGACACTTAAGTTGTTTTCTTTTTAATTATCTGTTTTTTTTTAATGTACTTATTGGTATTTTTAGGTCTTATTCAAGTAAATTTACACATTAAATCATTCATTTTTGAATGTTAAGGTTCATTATAGGTTTATTTTCTCCTAAATAGAAAATTGATGCAAGAAATATTAAGAAAACAAAGGCAGTGTTGTATACATTAGGACAGCTTTGACGCTAGCGTAAAATCTTACTAATAACCATCTACTTGGCTAATTACTTAAAAAATATTTACCGTAAAAAATACAGTAATATTTCTTTTTTATTTTATGAACCAAAACTTTTTGTTTTGAATTGACGTATAGATCAATATTTCTTATCATTTATTACCATTTATTGTAGACTTTGTACGTAGTTATCATGCACAGTAAACTGGAGAAATATGGTAACCCTTTATGTGAATATGGAAAAAAATTGTGAATAGTTTTCTTTGATACTGAAAAAAGAAAGAAATTAACTTTTTATTTTGTAAATTGATTGTTTAAGAGTAAACTCGAAACAAAATAGAGAGAATTTTATTTTACAGTAAAAATTTGTTCATCTAATAAATAAAATATTTATTTATTACATTTTCAGAGAAAGTATCAGATATCAACTGATTTTGCGGAATTTCTAAACGCGATTTTTTTTTATTACACGTTAAAAACAATTTACAGTAATTGTTACAAAATAGTTTCGCTAATCCTAGATATCAACTCATTGTCACGAAAAAGACTCAATGCCATTCTCAATACAAGCGGACGGACAATTCCCTTGCAACATCCCATTTAAAAGGACAAATAAATACACTTAGTTTTTACGTTTCAGTGAATCATCAGGTTGGCTTTACACAGCAAATCATTCAATCTTGAATGTTAAGGTTCATTATTGTTTTATTTTCTTTTTAATAGAACAATTGATCGGAAAAAATACACGAATATTTGTGGAAAATTTTAGACAATGTTCTTGAGAGAGATGTTTTATGTGGCATTGTTTTTAAAATTTTTGGGGAAAGGAACATTATAATTTTACCCAAAAATTTAAAAACAACGCCACATAACACCAGTAGCATGATTTCGTTTTTAAAACGTTGCAGAAACGAAAAGTCGTTTCGTTGCGAAAACGTACATAGGAAACGGAATAAAGTCACAAAAGTGTCCAGTTAGGTATACTAATTTGCAAACAATTTTACAACGTTTTAACGAGCAGCTTTTCTTGAAAAGTCGAAGAGTCTATAGGTAAATCCTTAGATTTTCCATAAGCCTTATATGGTATTTTACTAAGCAGTAAAACACTTGTTGTAAGTTAAAATAAGTTGTGTTTAGTTGCAAAAAAATCAGTGTCATAAATATTAAAACTATTTTAAGTATTCAGGAAAGAGTTACCTAAACTCAAAAAAACCAACTAAAAAAAGAAACCCAAAAATCTATTTGATTCAGTTCTTTAAAGTAAATGAGAACAAGTTGTTCTAGAATATCGAAAATATTACGTTCTGAGGTTTCTTTCAGTTTTCGTAATGTTATTTTTTCAATAAATATAGTTAAAAATATTAAAATAGTTCAAGAAATAACTTACATTTAATTCTAGAATCCTTTCCAATAAACCATTTTTCAACTACAGCTTGACCATATTTTTGAGGCAGACGATAATGATTAAAAAATCAGTTGTTTTATCCAATACATTATTTCAGTCAAACAAGAAATTATAAAGTTAACCATTTATAAAAATGTATGTTCAGAAAATAATTATATAGTTAACGGAAATTGAAAGAACCCATTTGAATGATTGAAAGAAAGAGTGATAAAAAAAGATTTGATTGTTTTGATTCAGAGACAGTAAATAGAATGGACTGCGCATTGGCAAACTTAAAGTGTCCTTATCATCTAAATGTCGCAGTCACCTAAACTTTACGACAATTTAAGCCAATTGTAAAGATTTAAATGAAATGTTAATTAAATTTTCAGAACATTGTTATATCTTGTATTAGTTTTAATGCATTTTTACCTATGATAACTTATGAATAGATGGCAGAATACGTAGTTAATTTATTTTGACAAGTTTTCTATTAGTAATTTAATGACTTTAGAGAAAAGTTCTATTCATTTATTTTTGATACAAACATAACGTATAACTGTTCGCTATTCATTTTATTAGCATCAATCAAACAATCGACTGCATATTGTTTCTTTCTTTCGGAAAAATCATATCCGTCATATTATTTCTTATGGATAAAAATGGAGGCTATTTATTATTTTTAATAAGTAAAATATCTAATTTTGTCCTTGGTAAAACTGTTGTTACAACTGTTAATGAAACATTCTCCAATCACATTTTGAAAAAAGACAAAGAAAGTGTTCATTAAATGAATTATTACTACGCATTAAAAAGTGGAATCTCACTAATAGGCCAACACGCAGGTTGTATTTTGAAACAAAGAAAATGTCGATTTTACCTTAATTACCGTTTCTGCGTTATTCTATTTAAAAAAAAGTACGTTATAGTATATGTTATTGTAAATATTTTTTAGGGTTGTTTGAGTTAAAATATTCTTCAATTTTCCCCATTGTTGATGCCTATTTATAATTTTTATAACAGTTATAAAAGCAAACCCTTATGGATAGAGAAATGTTTTTTGTCGTATTGGTCTGACGAAATTCTATTTGAGTTGATTTTATGAAGTTTTAATTATTTGAATAAAATTTATTTGATAGTATATGAAATTCAAACATATACTTTAAATTATTCAAATTACAAAATTAAGTTAGGCAATATTTATAAAGTATTGTCTATCATATATTACTTTTTTCAATAAAATAGCCGCCCCGGTGGCGCAATCGTTAGGATGCTAGCCTTTGGAGCTGCCGGGGTCGGGTTCGAATCCCGGTAAGGCATGTATGTTTGTGACCGTCAATAAATGTTCTTATTTGTCTATGTGTTTATGTTGTCCTTTCTTTGTGTATCTCTTGTGCTTGTAAAAACTCTTTCTGTGTCTGTCCCACTTGACGAAAGCTTATAAGCGGTTCTCTGAAAAAGCACACAAGCTGGAATATATATGTACCTACCATACCATATCAATAAAATATCTGGGTTGCTTAATTTTCTTTGTGGTTTTGGGAAGGTATATTTACTTGTGGAACGCACACTTATAACTTGCGATTTTGAAAATTACGTTGAATTTGCGCGATGACATTAAACATATACGTTAAAGAATAAAATTCAGAATGGGTTTTGATTCAAAATAAATTTAAACAAAAGTTTGTAATTATTTTAACTATTTTCATTTGATTTAGAATAAAAAAAAAATCAAGTTAAAAATTATTAATATTATCATCCAAAATGAATATAAACTTGAATTTATAAAAAAAAGTTTTTAATTATTTGAATTATTTTCATTTCATTTAGAATAAGAAAATTAAATAGTTTTTTTTTGTACAAATGTAGGTAGATCTAGCTTATATTAAAAAAATACATGTAAGTTAAGCTATTAGCATACATTAAGTGATTAATTAATTAAGTTAAAGTTACCGGTGACAACCACTGCATACTGCTAATGTCAACTTCAAATGAAGAAGTGCCCTTTATCTATAATAAGTAATTTTCTAAAAGTCATTTTTAATTCCAAGTGTACAAACGAAAAATAAAAAAATGTTTTTGTAAACTAACCTTGGAGTAAAAAGATACACTTTTAACATTAAAGGTAAACCACATGCGGTTTCAGACATGTTTGGGTTTTTAATTCTCAGGACAATTTCTTAAGGTTTTTTTGTGTATTACGTATTATCATAACCGGAAGAGTTAAAGTTGAAACCTTGGAAAAACAGAAAAGGGGTTTTCATTGCTCCTTTCATTTCATTGAGTTTATTTTTAGTCTACTTTTCCTTTTTTTTAAAATCCTAAATAACAAAAAATATAATATTCATTGATATCATGACGATTTACATCTGGACTGTCCGCCCTACCGTACTCCCTTTCAAATTACGTTTTAATAGTCCGATTTAAACAAAAAAGAGATTATTTTTTTGGGGCTCTGATGGCAGAGTGGTTGGACCATTAAGCCAGCATTCTGCGCTCTGTAACTGGTACGGGTTCGGTTCCTGCCTTCGTCATGGATGTACTTCTTTTCTCTGTGACAGTAAAAAGAAATATTTCTGTATCTGTCTTACCTGACGAATGTTTATAAAGCGGCAAGGCTTATAATCGTGCACACAAACCGGGATATATATGTTTCAACCCCTACTCCCCTATTTTGTTAGAAAGGTTATCTTTATAGTTGTTGCCCACTTGTATGTACGTTTTCCCGTATGAATGTAAGAGAAAATATAGAAACATATTTTGAGGACGACCTGGCTGCGCAATGGTTAGGGTGCTAGCCTTTGGAGCTGCTTTGTTCGGGTTCGAATCCCGGTAAGGCGTGGATGTTTGTGTTTGTCAATAAATGTTGTCATTTGTTTATTTGTTTGTGTCGTCCCTCTTTGTGTGTCTCTTGTGACTGTCTCTTCTGGCGAGTGCGGTAACGGGTTTATGAAGCCTATGCTCCTCCCTTCTAGAGGGCGCACTTACTGTCATTTGTCAACATATTTGAGAAAATAAGATAAAATATTAGGGAAATTGAAAGAATAAGAGTTAAGAGACGGTTAAAATGTGTGAAATATCAAGGAAAAACATTAGAATTTTTAGGAAAAAATTAGATAAAGAAAACAAGAGAGAGAGAGAGAGAGAGAGAGAGAGAGAGAGAAGAGAATAAAGAAAAAAAATGTGGTATAAAAAGATAAAACAAGAGCAAAAAAAAAAAAAAAAGCGAAAGCAAGATAATGAACAAGAAAGTAAAAGAAAGAACGTACAATTTGGTGGAAAGAAAAGAGATAACAAGATATTTAGAGAAATAAAACAAGAGATTGAACTAGTGAGATAGTGATAAACCCGAGTCATTTTGGCGGAAAACGAGGAAGTGAATGGGAAACCCAAGCGCGTTTCCAAATTCAGCGGAAAGATGTCCGACTGTGACATTGACGCTCACTTATAAAGAACGCAATTGATTTACATAATGAAGTGAATCACCCCTAAATGCGTCAAATGTTATAGATATTCCTTATTTTTATAAATGATCCATACCACAAAACATTTGTCAAACTAATTGTATATATCGTGTAAAATTTGAATGAGTCCAATGTAGTCGTTATTACAATGTAGTTTAGCATAAATTAAATGAAAAACACATGAAAAGATGTCCGACTGTCATATTGACGTTCACTTAAAATGAACGCAATTGAATTACATACTCAAGTGAATCACTCTAAATGCGTAAAATGATATTTGTATTCATTTTTTCTCTAAATGGGCTGCACATTTTTAGTCATAACTATTAAAATAGTGTACAATTTCAAAGATCCTAATATAATAATTATTAGTTTGGCGTAAAACGAAAGAAAACACACATTGAAATGTGCCCGACTGTGACATTGACGTTCATGTATAATGAAAGTAATTGAATTACATACTAAAGTGAATCACTCTGAATGCGTAAAAGGATATTTGTATTCATTTTTTCTATAAATGGGCTGTGCACATTTTTACAAGTCATGACTATTAATATCGTGTAAAATTTCAGAGATCCCTATGTAATAATTATTAGTTTGGCGTAAGTTGAATGAAGTACTTTGAAAGATACTCGACTGTGACATTGACATTCATGTATAATGAAAGTATTTGAATTACATACTAAAGTGAATCACTCTGAATGCGTAAAAGGATATTTGTATTCATTTTTTCTATAAATGGGCTGTGCACATTTTTACAAGTCATGACTATTAATATCGTGTAAAATTTCGGAGATCCCTATGTAATAATTATTAGTTTGGCGTAAGTTGAATGAAGTACTTTGAAAGATACTCGACTGTGACATTGACATTCATGTATAATGAAAGTATTTGAATTACATACTAAAGTGAATCACTCTGAATGCGTAAAAGGATATTTGTATTCATTTTGTCTATAAATGGGCTGTGCACATTTTTACAAGTCATGACTATTAATATCGTGTAAAATTTCGGAGATCCCTATGTAATAATTATTAGTTTGGCGTAATTTGAATGAAGTACATTGAAAGATACTCGACTGTGACATTGACATTCATGTATAATGAAAGTATTTTAATCACATACTCAAGTGAATCACTCTGAATGCGTAAAAGGATATTTGTATTCATTATTTCGATAAATGGGCTGTGAACATTTTTACAAGTCATAACTATTAATATCATGTAAAATTTCAAAGATCCCAATGTAATAATTATTAGTTTGACGTAAATTGAATGAAACACATTGAAAGATACCCTACTGTAACACTAACATTCATATATATTGCACGCTATTGAATTAAAAATTCTAAAATGAATTAAAAATTCTAAAATGAATTAAAAATTCTAAAATGAATCACTCTGAATGCGTAAACGGATATTTGTATTCATTATTTCTATAAATGGGCAGTGCCCATTTTTACAAGTCATAATTATCAATATCGTTTAAAATTACAAAGATCCCAATGTAATAATTAGTAGTTTGGCGTAAATCGAATGAGACACATTGAAAGATGCCCGACTGTGACATTGACGTTCATCTCTATAATGAAAGCAATTGAATTACATACTAAAGTGAATCACCTGAAATGTGAAGAATGATTTTTATATTCTTCTTTTTTTCAAATTGGAAAAAAAAACTTTGCAAAATTAACTTTTAATATAGTGTCATTTATAGTATCGTAGCTATGCGCAAATTAAATCCATATAAAAACATACATACACCTATAATGCACGCATTTGAATTACATACTAAAGAGAATCACCCTAAATGCGTAGAATGATATTCATATTCTTTATTTCCACAAATGAATAGTACCGAAAAATTTGCAAAGTAAACTTTTTGTATTTTAGAGTTGCAATGATCCAATGAAATGGTTATTAGTTTGGCTTACATAAAATGAAAACACATGGAAATATGTCTGACTGTGACATTGACGTTTACTTATAATTCACGCAAATGAATCACATACTAAAGTGAATCACTCTGAATGTGTAAAAGAATATTTGTATTGGATATTGCCCTTTGGCTTTGTAAAAGATATTTCCCTTTTAAAATATTTTTTAAAAATTATTTAAAGATTTATTTGCAAAAAAAATTATGCATTTGTAATTTTTGAGTTTAAAACTATAATTTAAATAATATTGGAAGGTATTTTACCGATACAGTCAAGTACCCTATTATTACTGGTGGAAGTAACTGTGACGTCACCGTAGGCCTGGCCATTCCAGTAGTCCATTATCGAATTGAATTTACCAAACAAATTTTCAAAAGAAACTTGCGTAAGTTTCATCTCTAATATCACTGATTCTTTGTAACAAAATCATATGTAGATCTACACTGCTTGCCAACCTAAGTTGGGTAAATAGAAATATGCTGTGGAGAAGATATTTCCGAGCATGTAAAGAGTTCGATAGTTATTTGTGAATCCATCCAGCAAAACATGTTTAAAACATTTATTTCGTTTAAAGTCTAACAGATTTCAATATTATTTGAGAATATAATATTATATGAGATTTCAATATTATTTTGAACATTATTTATCAAAATAAAAAGTGTATTTTTGTTAAATTGTATTCAGATCATTTTGTATGTAAATATTACCTTACAAGAGTTTCCAATTAACGGACCAATAGCGCTTTTCCCCCTGCCTTTTTACTCTTTGTTTTTACCCAAGTTAGGTTGACATGGAGTGTAGTACAATGGTTCCCAAACGATATCCTTGGCAGCTAAAGTAATGTTTGGTTATTGGGCATGTTTTAAGTTATGAGTGGCATCAGAAATTTAAATGAAAATAAATTCTTTTTCAAGCATTTCTTAGTGAATCAATGTCAAGTGTGAACAGAAAACTACCATTGAAATAAGTTAGGAGCAAAGAATTCTATAGTAGGGTAGACATTGAACCTGGCAGCAGCACCATGGACCAACAAGGACCATAACGCTAGCAGTCAGCGTGCTGTGTTCGATTTGAACCTTTGACTTGGGTGTACTTCTCAGTATAAAATTATAAATTAACTAGCTCTTTTGTCACTCTATTCGGGCTCAGTAGTGAGCCATGGCTGCTGATGGCAGCTCATTACGAGTAGTTCCTCTACCATACTATAGAACTCTTTGGTTAGGAATAAAAGCTGTTGGCGTTAAGTAATAAGCCAATTGCACTATATAGCCTTGCAAGTTTAACCAAGCACTAAGCTGTGTGATGAAAAAAAATCTGTACAGTAACAATAACACAGCATCCTTATTTTTTTCAGATCCTAATTTTACAGCATAGTACTAAGTATGTAACATATTTTATATGAATTTCATTATTGAACAAAACTACAAAAATTACTTTCATGTAGGATAATATTACCCCTAAATTAACTGAATATAAACTTTATAAACAAATCGCATATTGTGGCTTAATAAAACCCCGCCAAATATATAAACCGGGAAAATCTCCTTGCAATTCCAAGTGCAACGGAAACAGGGCTTCCACAAAACTTGATTTTCCTCGTTTTGGCTCTCTTAACCCTCGCCAACCTGCCTCAGGTAAGTGACTAGAGCGTGCAAGGTGGGAGAGTGATCATTTCCTAACTTGCAATCGAGACATTGTGCAAGAAGCATGAACGGCCATACGAATGGACACTCAGGTAGGAAGACTCAATTTTAAGTTTCAGTTTTAGAAAGGATTGCTTTTTTTGTAAAGAAAGTTATTTTCTAAATTATTAATTTGTTTGCGATTGATCTTTGATTTGTCTATTATTTTGAAATTTGTTAATTTTTTTGGCAGTAAATGAGGGTTTATTTGAGAATTAAAATATTGAAAATTTTACACACTCAGACATTAGAACGAATAAAGAAGTTAGGTTTTAATTTTAATAGAATCTTTTTAAAGAGAGTTTTTAATGAAATTATTCATTTTTTAAAATTGATTTTTGATAATTACTTTATTTGTCTTTCTTTTGTATTGTAATTTATTTGTTATTACAAAGCAAAAGAAAGATTTTAATTGTTATTTTTGTAATTATTTGGTTGGAAATGAATGTTTAATTTAGGGATTACTTTAAAAGATTGCACATTTTACGCACTCAGGAACGAATAACGAAGTTTTTTTTAAGAATTCTTTTCTTAAATGATAATAGATAATAATAATTTTTTTTTTGTCGATTTTTGATTTGTTGTTGGATTTGTCTTTCAATTATTACGTTTTTTTGGATTATTTAAAAGTTTGAAAATTTTATGCACTTGAAAATGATTAAAGTCTTGATTTTAGGAGGATTTAAAAAAAGAGATTTGTTAATGAAATTATCAATTTATTTCGATCGATTTTAGATTTATTTTTCAATATATTAAATTTCTTTTATTTTATAATTTGGTAACTTTTTGGTAGGAAATGAGTGTTTTATTGGATATATGTTAAAAGGATTGTACATTTTAAGCATTCAATAACGAATAAAGGAGTTAAGTTTTATTTTAAGGGGGATTTTTTTTTAAAAAGAGAGTAGGGAATGAATTTTTTTCAACTAGATCGATTTTGATTTGTTAAAGTTCTTTTATTTTGCAATATGTTAAAATTTTTTTAAATTTTTATAAGGAAATTAAAGTTTATTTGGAGATTATTAAGAAAGATGGCAAAGTTTACACTCTCTGGAACGAATAAAGAATTATATTTGTAATTTTTTTAATAATTTTAATAATTAAAATTGTTATTTATATTTATGTTAGAATTTCATTAAAGAGTTCCGATACAATCAATTTAATTTGATTTTAAAAGATAGAATTTAGTAAGTCGAGTAGAATCAAGTTAAAAAATTATATTATATTTTTTGTGCATAACTTTAGTATTTAATGAGTGATTTATATGAATGAATTTTAGATATTACCATGTAAATACATTTAAAACGATTTTTCAATACGTATGGTTAATCATGCGATAGTTTTAATTCCGCGTTTATTTGACAAAGTGCATTAATCGATATTAATACAGTAGCTTTTAAATAGTTTATCGTATAATTGGATCATTTTGTTTAATCTTATTTCTCAGAAAATTATAAGTTACGATGTTATCATTGTTTTGTAGTTTTTTTAATAGCTGCATCGTATATAATTTTTCATATTGTAAAAGAGACTTGCTAAAAAATGTTTATTTTAAAGGCATCTATTTAAGTAATTTTAAAATTAATTTATCATCTTTTTTAATGCAAGTGCAGATTTTGAATATTTCATCGTAGGTCATCACAACTCTTTGAAATTAGTACTTTTTTATCAGCGAATTTATATTTCGGATAATTTAGGTAAATTAATGGTCCTAAAATAAAACGATAGTAACACAATAAATAAGAGAACAACAGAACCATTAATATTCTTCGTGCTATTTATTTTGTTAAAATAATATCTTGCACAATAACTAATATTAAATTTAAGTAAGCATTGGTATTACCTAAGTATTATTGATCCATACAAGTTTTTTTTTAGCGAAACATCGTATTCTCTCAATACATAATAACATACATATAACATACATATAATAACATACATAATCGATTTCCCCTTACAAGTTTGCTATTAATAATCTCATACAATACCAAACATTGAGAGATGGTGATTAAGGCATAAGTTTGAAATTTGAACAATTTATTTGTTTTCCTACAAATTTTTCTACTCTTTATTTAAATCTTTAAATTTTCAGTACTAGCCAAGAAACTATATAATCATAAATAGTCGAATCAACGAAGTCTGGTGTAAAATCTGTCAATAAAATAGCTTTTCAACGAATTAGCATTTCCCCAAATTATCAATGAAAAAGCTATAAATGAGATTTATATATCTAAACCTTCGACACTTAATATAAGTAAAAGCCAAAAATTTATTGTTTTCCAGGCGTTTAAATGGAGCTATATTTATACACATGTAAATTGAATACACCAATTTGACCAACGCGTAAAGCAACGGTCATATGCGTGGGCCTATAGACAGGGACTTATCTTCCACAAGGCTCGTAAAGCCTAGGCCTAGGCCCAAAATTTTAGTGGGCCCTAAACTTCAGTTTATTTTGTGCTAAATTTTTGGACCCTCAAAATTTTAGTAAATTTTACACATTTTTAAGAAGAATTTTTTTAGCTTGACTGTGACTCAATACGCTTGGTCTGGTAAATGTAACAAAAAAGACGATGGAAGAAAACTTAATATTTCAGCCAAATTAGCTCTATAATTAAGGGCAATCATACGCACATTTTTGTAAGGGGTTCTCCAAACTCTGCTGTTGCTGGCTAATTCCTTGCAAAATTAGCCTTTTGACTTTAAATGAAAAAGAAAGTTAGCGTAATAGCTGATCTACGCATATTAAAACCAAATAATATAACGTCATTTATCCAATGTGATATTTTTTTTAAACTTTAAAAGAGCTTGTAAGCTACTCTTAACCCTTTCAGTCCTAATGACAATTTGGCTTCATCACTTTAGAAATTTTTTTCTGATTGTCTATATTCATTTATGATAACAAAAAGCACATCATTCGATTTTTCGAACTTTTTTTCTATTAGAAAATATTTTTTATTCATTCCAATAGATGTCAACTCCATTATTATTTATTTTATGATCAGAAGCATGGTGATGCCAAGTTGGAACTGAAAGTGTTAAATTGTGACTTGCACTACAGTTACATGGAATTAGGCTGCTATAGTCTGTGTTTCCCTAGGTCAGGCCCTGACTATAGGTACCAATGGGACATGCAAGTAAATACAAAAACTGTTTTTGTAGACATTTTTTATCACCCCTTTGAATTGCGTACATCAGTTTAAATTCCGTATGTATGAGACAAAGAACACGGTAAAGTATTTCCCAATGCAAAGGGGATCAGTAACCTAGCCCAGTTCGCGCAGCTTTCGCCTCCTCAGGATACGACGCCCCAATTTTTCCGTTTCCTTGTAAACGTTTGATGAATTCGAAAACTTAATATTTTGGGTGTCATCTCGGAAAAACTAAGGTATATTTAATTTAAAACATATATTTGAAAAAAATATAATTAATTTCAACTGAAAAGAAAACACTCGGAAGTTTTTTAAAACGGTTAAAATAAGAGGCAAACTAAATATTACAGAGTTTGAAGAATATTAGCAAGAATGTATAATAATTAAGATAAAAGACACAAATATAAATGTTTAGTTGATCAAATTTTAAGTGCTAAAGAAGATAAAATAAATTTGTAACATAAAATTACTATTTTAAAAAGTTTACTATCACATAGGAATAGGTTTTAAAACAAATAAATACAAAGTTATCAAGCAGTATTTTGTTATTTAGTAATATGATTATTATAATTGATTTTTTCAAATAAAGAAAGACATTAGTTATTGATAACTTATCCCATAAAATTGGATTAAGTTTTAAAATGTAAAATAATATGTTTTAAGTTTGAGTAAGAGTAACTATAGTAGTAAAATGGGATAAATGTGGCGATATTTCAAGTTTATGAAAAAAGGTTTTGTATTTGACATCCTAATTACTTATACAGTTTATGCAAAGAAACAATTACAAAATAACAGTAATTTATTTAAAGTAAGGCATATTCAAAACTAAAAATTTATATTAGTTTAAACTGGAAATAACCTTGAATTGCCAAATGTAGTGAACCTGACATGAATTTAAAGTAATGAGTATTTAACAGCTTTTACAAATACAAGAATTAATGAATAAAAAAAGTGTCGTAACTAAACTGACTGTAAAAACTTTTATAAACAATAATTCCAGAAGCATAAAAAACTGTTGACTTTAGGATTGATGGTCAAAAACCAATGTATTATCGGTACTAAGGTTGATTGCCTAGGTTTTATTATAATCAAATGTTTGTTGTTCAATAAACAAATATAAAACAATATTGAAAGTATTTAGAAATTTCACTTTCCTTTCAGGAAAAAGAACTTTTATACATTAATTTATTGATGTAGTGCGAGTTATGGGGTCAGTAAAGGAAAATACGATTTTTTTGCATTGTATATTAATAAAAACCTACGAATATTAAGAACAAAAAAGGGTTCCAGAGACTTAAAAATTGTTTCATTCAGTAAACGGAATCGTATTTTTATGAAAATGAGAAATTGTTAACCCTTGCAGTCCCAATGACAATTGGGCAACATCGTTTTAGAATTTTTCTTTCTGATCATCTATAGCCATTTATGATATCAAAACGCACATCATTCGATTCTTCAAACTTTTTCTGTTAGAAAATATTTTTCATTCATCCCAGTAGATATCAACCCAATTTTTTTTTAAAGTTATGATCAGAAACACGATGATGCCAAGTGGCATCACTGGGACTGAAAGGGTTAAATAATGTTTTTCGATATTCTTTTTTTTTACTTTTTACATATTCTTGGGTTAATATAAGACATTGGTTATTTCTGTAAATACTTTCAGTTATTAATTAAACTCTTTATGTGTTTTTACGCATTGAAAATTCTTCAACTTTAAATAAAAAAAAATTGCGCAGTGACATTAAGAAGTTCCACATACAGCAATTTAAATACGAGGTTCATTACTTATATAATTCTTGCTTCATTAGGAAAACAGGTTTGGGAATTCGCCTGTCGAAAGAAAATATTTGTCATTATTTATAAATATGTGGTCGATAATTAGATGCAAATGTATGATTGTTGAACAAACATGAATACCATGCTGATTTCAATTTGATTAACAAAATAATATTCTGAGTGACACTTTTAATAAGTTACTGAGTGACACTAAGTAACATTTGTAAATTAAGAGAATACCGTTCGTAGCAGTTCTTAACGCTTTGATGATAGGATCTAACATGTTTCAAGATGACTTTTGGTTCTTTCATTTGGTACTTTGGTACATTCAATTTTTGCCAGCAGGGGCTGGAAATTACTTACTGTAAAACTTAGAAATAAAGTTTAATTAGTCGGTGATGATTTATTTGTTGCAAATTACGAGCTAATACATAAAGGAATAAAGGAGAAATTGGGGGGGGGGCAACTTTCGGGTGATTGGCTATTAAATGATTGGAATACGACAAATGTTGGTTTTAGACAATATGCTTGCAGCAATATTATATAGCTTAGGCGTCAACCGACCTCAATCCTCACCTATTGGAGTTTCTTTTTAACGAGCATTGTTGGGAATGATAAAATAAAAGCACAACTAAAAACTATATTTACAACAACAAATACTTTAAAAGTGAGAAAATGAATTTTTCGCAAAACCTTATGCATATTAAGGGCATTAAGAAAAGGCTTTAGAAGATGGGCTATGGCCGATTGACCAAATACATTCAAATTTTAAAGTATAAGATTCAATCGTATACAGTATATCAAAAATATTTTTTTAAATTGCATAAAAGCTTAGATAATTTCATCTAATCCGTTTAAGTAGCGAAGTTGTAAGATTATACAACCTATTTTGTACAATTCATAATGTTTAAAATCTTTTTCTGAAAGTATTTACTCATTATTGAACTGTTGAGTGATATTGATGTAAATGATATAGAACAATGTTTCAAATTTAAACTTGTTTTCATAGAAGGTAATAATAAATACATATCAAGTTTTAAGTATCATATTTAAAGTGAAAAAGAAAAAAATACATTGAATTTTGTCTACAAATATAAGCATCCGCAACGAAAATTTTAACTTTAAATGTTAAAGTATTAAACTTTTATTGTTTTAAAAAAATACTAGAATAATCAAGAATTGGTGATATCTAGTAAAAGTGAATTAGTTTTCAAAAATACATATTAAATGTCGGGATTTTTCTTCCCCCCCCCAATTAAATATAGAAAAAACTTTTACGTAGAAACACATTCTCAACAATTTAAAAATAATTTTTCTCTTTTTGAAAATAAAAATTTTAAATGTGTCAGTGACTTCTTTAAAGCTTTGAATTCTTTTTTTCCTATGTTTTTGTAACAAAGCTTTGATTGACGAGCCAACAATTTTTAATGTTATGATACTGATCGGTAGAATACACGAATAAGAATACAAATTGTCAATTGAATGACTAGCATAAAATCGTAGGCTATATTTATACATTTTCGACGCAATGGCAAATGTTATTCACACAACCGTTAATGAAAAAGATACAAATAAAAGATTTTATTGTAATATTTACAGAGATGATTTTATTTATAGAATTTGAAAGTTTATTTTTATTCTTTAAAACGTCTTTGGTACATTATTTTAATACTTTGTATGGATTGATAGGTATACTAAATTAATAAAACGTATTATAATGTGTTAACATGTTTAATTTTACGAACTTTATTTTTTTTTATTAAGTAGCTTCACACAAGTAGTTTTAGAAGTATGTATTTTTTTAAAAAGTGGAACCGTAGTTTAAGAAAAATGAGAAGTACATGTATCTGAAGAACACGAAAAGTATCTTACACTCCATGCACTTGATTAACTTTAAATTGAAATTGAAATTCTCTCTATATTTTCTTTATCAATATTTTTCATGTTATTTTTTTGTATTATACTTGAAGTATGTATTGTTTTCCATCCATCATATTATAGAAAATTTGAATAATTTATAAAATTAAAATCTAATAATTTTCATACTATTCGAGCATTTTTTAAAACTTTATTAAATTTTTTTTTATAATTTCTTCTTACTATCATTCAAAAGCAATAGTATTTATTCTTAACGTATTATTTAAAATTTGCGCTATTTTTATTATTTAAAATTATTTTATTTCAGAGCCGCGGGGCAAGAAGGGCCTGGTGGACATCATCGCAGCCAACACAAAGTGCACATGGAATCGAAGAGTGGAGAACACAGAAATGGACAGATTCAGAGGGATTATTAACAAGAAATATGAGACGAAACTAGGTGAGAGCTATGAAAAAATATAAACCTTATGAATTAAAAACTGTACACTCTTAAAACGAACGAGTGATTTTAACTCAGTCTGATTGATTTTCACTCCTCCAGTCTGGAAAATACACTTCTCCTTTCGGAGTTGTTCCTTTGTGTGTTAAACCTCCGACAAGATCACTCCAAACGAGTGATTTTAACTCAGTCTCAAATAATATTCACTCCTTTCCAGTGTCGAAAATGCACTTCTCCAACTAGAGTGGAATTCACTCTTTTGTTTTAAGAGTGTATATTGGTTTGTAATTAGCATGATTTTATTGTTGAAATTAAAGTAAGAAGTGAGCATTTAAAGTTCTGTCGGAATCGAAATTTTGAGTAGTTTTTTTAAATGAATTACTTACTACTTTAAGTTCTCATTTTTGGACATTCCATTAATTTTTTTTATTAATAAAATTTATTTCGTATGCATAATTTAAATATTTCTCCCCAAATATCTATAAAATTATTAAAGTTAAAGTTTTGTTAATTTTATTATGAGTTTAGGAACGGTAAAACTTGAAAATTTTCTCCTCTACTAAATATAATAAAATATTTTCCTCGACACAGTTACAGATGTTTGTTCCAACCTTTTCTGATTTATGTACACGCTTGCAATTGTTTAAAAAAATCAACTGCTCTCTACAAACAAACATTAAGAATTAATTTAAGTTATTTTGACTCAACAAGTAGTTTTCTTGCTTGAAAATGTCATCGATAAGAATTTTAAACTGAAACTTAACACTGGTAGACTTCAGTCAAGGAGTAAAGTCTCAATAAGTCATATTCATGGAATAGGTCCTGAATTAATAAGAGAAGTTGACGGAATAACCCAGGAATGAATTTAACTAGAGTTGTTGAACACCAGTATAATTCCTTTAGTATGCACACAAAAATTGCATCAGACCTTATTAACTTGACACAAATGAGACAAGCATGACGTCCAACGAATCACCTTGCCTGGAAGGATTATTCTGCATTACTAACACAGTTCAGTGTCTAATGATGTGATTGAAAGTCACTTAAGAAGCTTTCAATGCTTTAACGAGTGGATACATTGAGATAAGCCATTTCATCAGAATCGTGTATTCTACCTGATAATTGTTTTTTATGTCGATGTCTAATGTCATTCTTATGTTATAACGCGTCTTTTATTTTTCCCCGTTGTCACATGAAATAATTTAGAGCTTTAAAATTTATTGAAAAGTAAGGCTTAAGATTGTTTTTAAAGTATTACTTTTTTAAGGGAAGTTACGCAGTTAATAAAATACTTTTCTTTAGAAGGAATTGTCATTTGCCAAACTTTTGGTTGCAAGACCTCGGTTGTAACTATGAAAAACAAATTTAGCAGAGATTGAAATTAGGATTCTATTAAGCAGGCAACGGAGGGACACTAACGCTATCAGGACTTAATTCCCCGAAGAGTAAATTAGCATGGCTGTCCCAGTGTACTTTGGGCCCTCGGTGATTTTTGAGTGATTTTATCCCCAGCACAAATACGACTATATGGCATGATTGTTACATTGTTACATGTACTGGAAACCTATATACCTCGATCACTAATGCTCCAAGATTTCTAGTACTCACCTTACTTTTTGTAACGTCACGAGACAAAATAGGCAACGCTCAACCCTTTCAGGCCCAGTGATTTAGCACCATCTTGTTTCTGATCATAATTAAAAAATAATAATAATAGGGCTGACATCTATTGGGATTAATAAAAATATTTTTGAATAGAAAAAAGTTTGAATAATCAAATGATGTGCTTTTTGATATCATAAATGGCTATAGACGATCCGAAAAAAAAATGTAAAATGACGATGCCAAATTGTCATTGGTACTGAAAGGGTTAAAGCTTCCCATGCTGTTACAAGTTTTACGGAGTAACGTTACACTATTTTTTTACAGTCTGATACTTGGAGGCTTTATTTTCAGATAATTTAAATATCATATTTTAATTTCAGACAACTATTGGCAACTGCACGAATGGTCCATCAAGAACTATCAGCTATTTTGGGAAGAAATATGGCAGTTTTTCGGAATCATTGCGTCAAAACCTTATAAAGAGGTAATTTTATTTATTTTTAAGCATCAATTGCTAATGCGACATGAAACATCTTTATAATGTAAAATATTCATACGTTTTCTCGTACGAAATGCAATTTAGGAATTTTTGGTGCAAAATATTACATGTCCACTGTGGGAGAGCATTGTTGAATGTTTTCTCGTACATTGCCGCGAGAGAACAAGAGCTAATTTAGGATTAAAAACTTATTTTTAAAACAAAATTGTAGAGCATGCTGTGGTCTCGGGTGGTGAATGTAATTCTATTTTTAATGATAATTTGTAAATAAAAATCAAGTAGACGATCACCTAATATCTGATAGTTTAAGAGGGACTGTAAGTCACATAGAGCTAATGCATTAATTTTGAAAGCACACATTTTGCAAAAGAATCGCTTTGCCAGGTTATCCCATTTTCATAAGGTATGCGAATCATCATAACATCAATTTAAAACAAAATTAAAAAGAATAACATTCGTTTATGTAATTATTAATTCATAAAGTTTTAAAATAAGGTGGCCATCTGCTGAATATTTTCGGGCACTTTAAAACTTCAAAAATATAAATACCTTAATAAATAACTTTAAAATTAAATAACTAGATAACATTTTCGTTTCACATTTTTTTTCATTTCAATATTATGTTGATTCCCGTACCTGGTGAAAATGGGATTACATGGAAAAGCAATTCTTTAGCTAAATTTGAGATTTCAATACTAATGCAATAGCTCTATGGGACTGAAGTCCCTCTTAAGAATCTGAAATATGCTCTAATAGTTAGTAACTGAAATAGAGTAAATGCTATGAAAAATGTTGAATCTTCAAATTTATTGCAAATGCATGGTAATTCAGCTGGTATATTTTTATGTAATAAAAATGTTTAAAAGTAAAAAGCATAACTCATAACAACCATTATGCGAGGTCGTGTATTTTGAAACGTCATAAACAACCTTGCTACAAACCTGCATTACTAGTAGAGGAGTCGTTATCTTAGTGCAATTAATGCGATATCTCCAGCACAACCCCCTTGCCTTTTATATAACGACCAAAATGTTAGTTACATTTGAGCTAATCTTTAATTTCTTTTGCCAATAAATCATTTGCAAAGTTTAATCGAATGAATACTACGTGCATTCCACAGCGAAACATGTTTGACCACGATGGGAATAACTCAACTGTTTGGTTAGATCACACGTTCTAGAAAGGCTATTTCGACGATTAGACTAGGTTAATTTTCCAGCATGGTTCACTTTCAAAAATTAAAGTCTCACGGAACAGGATTTTTCAATTGTCCAGCAAATTCCGTGTCTCTTTTCTATCAAGGTCGCTTTGGGCGATGTGCCCATACTCCCAGACAACAAATTAAAAAAAATCGATGAAAAGTTTACTCAGGTTTTTTCCCCTCTCACGATACCATTTCGTCAAAAAATGACGAAATTTGAGTTCATTTCTAAGAATTCCTTTCTTTTTGAAACTCGGATTGAATGTGGGCCCATGGACCTGTTACCCGAGTTGACAGTTCAGGTAGCTGCGCCGAGACTTATTTCCCACAAGTAGGAAAGCAAAATAATATAGATATCGAAGTTTTTATTAATTTAATGTAGAGCACATTATTTTCGAACACATATTTGAGTGCAAGTTTGTATGTCAGCTTCTGTACGCGACATGTTGTTTCCAGTGCCAAGAAACTTGTGTCGGATGCGCACAGGAAGACCGCTAGTATATGATCCACTGGTATACTTGTATCCCCCATTATGATCCTTTTGGTGGACGATGGGTTACCGAGGCCACTACATTTGGTAGTAAAACTCGCTAACACCTACACCACCCATATAACTCGGTTTTGTCGTATCTCCTTATAAAATGCTTCAATAAAATACAGTAGAAAGTTCATCGAGTAGAAATGTTTCAATTAGCTTAGGTTAAAGTTATCAATTGAATTTGCATCCCTACCAAACCACTTTCGTCGTTAACTTCACCGGGAAGCACAGGTTTCCCCTTTTAATTCCTAACTAATAACATACTTCTAAGATCAATCTTTGCACTCTAAAATTAGATACAAACTACTGTAAGCGATGCACAGTGGGGCAAAAGGGGTGAAAACCTGGCCAAAATTCTGTAATTTCTCCAATGGGCTAAAAGCATCATAATTGGGTATTTGGTATGTTTTTAAAAGTGTACAGCCCTATTTTTGAGCATTTAAAGTAATTTAGACAGAAATTATCACATTTGGTTCATTTACTTAAAACCCCTAATGGCATGGTATTTTTTATTTAATTAATTGTCGAAAATTAATAATCTCCATTTTCATGGAATAAAAAGAATTATTATTTAATTTAAAACTCAATTTATATATTAATAAATCAAATAAGTACCAGTTTTACTTTAAATTAAAATATCATACACATAAATAAATAATTCATATCTTATCTTAAACACATTCACATGCCACACCATTATAATCCATTAATACAGTAGAGAAAACACTAAATAATTTCTAAAATATTTTTAAATTATTTTGATCCATAAAAATAACACCGCTATGGAGACGTGGTAGATGTAACTACCATTACAAATGTTACCATCCACCATAGTTAATATAATATTACGATTAATTTGTAGACTTAAGATTTTAATATTACTATTGTTGGAATGCGACTGTAATATTTAGTTTTAGGTGCACTCTACCATGTGTTTTGCAAATTCTTCTATAACCTGTATAAGTATTGAATAATAGAATCGAAGTGATACCGTGCTAGGATTCTTGCTGATTATAGTTTTTACTTCATTTGGTTCGAAATACACTTCAGGGGTACACTCGAAATAAGAAATCTATTCCAATCAGAAGAATTAAGGGACTTGAATTTCTGCTTTACAGGCTTTTACTTTGGCTTCCATCATATCCCTATTTTGAAATAAGTTTCAAACATTTTAGTTGCTCATTTTAATAGTTGCTCAAATTATTCAATGCGCAATTATTCTTTCTAGTCTATTATTCTTTGAGCTTTATGGTCTAAAAGAGCTTGAACATTCACTTCCTTAGTTCTTCGACTTTGTAGGAGCTAGTTTTAGGATAGCAGTTTTTCTTAGCTTTTTGTACGAAGGAAATGAACACTTTTTGAATGATTTCTAATAATGTCATATTGGTGCCGCACTGTTAAAAAAAATTCCTTGAATTAACGGAAAAACTACTGGCAGCAAGTTGCCGGGATTTTTCCGTTAATTTCAGAATCTTCCGTTTTGGAATTTTTCCGTTATTTTCAGGAACTTCCAAATAGGAATTTTTCCGTTAATTTCAGGGTCTTCCATTTCAGAATTTCCTCGTTAATTTCATGATCTTCCATTTCGGAATTTCTCCGTTAATTTCAGGATCTTCCATTTCGGAATTTCTCCGTTAATTTCAGGATTTTCCATTTAGCTGTTTCCTGTTAATTTCATGAATTTCTAATTGGCATTTCTCTCTTAAATTCAGGAAACT
The DNA here is from genome assembly GCA_023701765.1 of Hylyphantes graminicola. Lineage (NCBI taxonomy): Eukaryota > Metazoa > Arthropoda > Arachnida > Araneae > Linyphiidae > Hylyphantes > Hylyphantes graminicola. The sequence goes on from CM043119.1 coordinate 53,260,817, forward strand.
TACATAGTATTTTTTAGTTAATTCCAAGACATTTTTGCTTTTTCTTGTCAATTTTGTTTCTATATACTATTTAAAGATCAATCATTCTAAATATATCCATTCATGTATGGTTTTATAAATATAAGTTAAGCATAGGGAATTTTAAACATGCATCCTGTTTGTTATATAAAACGTAAGCATATAATGTATTCATACTTTAAGCTTAAATCTATTCGAAACTAATACATTCTAATCCTTTGATAATTTTTGACCATATTTGGTATATTTTCTGAATAAAAAGGACATTGTTCACATTTTTGAAATTTAAAAATATCCACTCTTCATATATTTAAAACAGTTTTAATATGACAGAAACATTTTAAGAATTTTGATAATTTTTCAGTCATATTTTTTTACAATGTATATATTTAGTATTGTTCTGTGGCTAAATGGTGTCGTACTTTACAGTTAGCATATCCAGGGCAAAATCACCGGTAGGGGATAATGAGTCGGGTGTCTTAGGGGTTGAACACCCCTAAACAGAGAGACTCTTTAAAACAGTAACCTTTGTAGTCAGAAACAATAAATTTTTAAGTGTCTTCATTTGTGGAATACATACATGTATTTGTATAGTCACTGATATTAAAAAAAAATTATTATTTGGGGACGAGTTATATTGTCACTCCCCCCCCCCCCCCCCATCCTGGATACACCACTGATACAATTTAGCAATATGTGAATAACAAAATAAATTACAGAATATAATCAAATTTTATTTTTCTTTCATAATTGAAAAGGACTGTTATGGTATTTCAAATCCTCAACTAATTTGAAAATTTGTGCAGGAACTACAGATTTAGATTTCTTCTTTTTCTGAACTTTCGACCCTCTTTGGAGATTTATGATTAACAAGCACCTAAAAAAAATAATATATTACTATATACGAATCCAATTTTGAATAAGTAGATCTAATGTAAAGAAGCAAGTGGTAATCAGGCGTTAATCGGACAAAATTTGCGGACACTTGCAATTCCTAAATTTTGAATTCGTTAGAAAATTTGCATTTAATTGGAAATTGTGTTTTTCTTAGTGCAGATTTTTCAAAACAAAGAGCATTGACAATAGTGTATGTAACATCTGAATCGAATCAAAGCATGTGATCTGCATACATCCGTATTCACTAATGGATTCGTTAAATTAAACAAAAGAGTATTATTTATTAAAGAGAAACTTTACGTTATGTATACTTGCATAGTTTTTAAAATAAACCATGCTGTGCTGATAGCGATAGCGTAACCGTGCTTTTCAATCGAGGTTAGGTTAGGTTTTGAATTATCGTCGCACTAGAGCTACACGAGACAATTGCTTTTCAATCGAATTTAAATGTAATAATATCAAATCATTTCATTATTTTTTTTTAATAATGTGCACTTGTTTGTAGGTGAACATTGTTTATTTCATACATTTGACAGCTTTTTCAAACTTTTAAATTAAATTTACTTAGTTAAGCGTGTTGGTAAACAAACGGAATTATTAATTTCAGGAATCATCCCACGGTCAATTATAGGACTATAGAGATTACAGAAACAAATAAGAAAGAGACAAGAACTGGATTCTATACATAGAAAAGAAAGATAGAAAATATAATCTTTAAATAAAATCTTATTTTATTAAAAGAAATGAACATACCTGTATATTTATCTTTCTTGCTTCATATGCGGTCAAAACAAACAAACAAAAAATATGGTGGCTGAGTCGGTCAGCGGATGTGTCGAGGCTAAAAGCTGTTGGGTGCGAGGTTATATGGAGAATTTACGTTCATACGGGTCTTAAGTGAAATTCTGCACGCAGAAATACGGTGTTTTTCCGTTTTCGCTGGTCAAGCGTTTAAGGAAAACGGAAACGGTCTGTTTATTTCAGACAAACCGTCTGTTTGTTGAAGAAACGCAATCTTTCCGTAAATTCCCGAAAATAATCACAGAAATATGCACGTAAAATTCAGGCTTTTTTTAACAGTGCGTGATAATTGAGCATCTATCAGCAAAGACAAAGCTCCATCAGCTATTTCCGAGGTTCCCACACATTGCTTTTCTTTTTCAAAAAAAGACGTGAGGTATTTTGATGCTCTTGCCGGAAAAAACTGAATGTCGCATCTTTTATGAGTTTCATCATCTAGCTTACCATCAGTAGCTCTCAAAGTCATTTGAGTTGCATAAACTAAGGCTTTTTTAGTGGATTTTGAACGTAAATGTTCCTCTTTCTTTCGCTTTGATCGCTTCTTTCCAGATAATCTGATGGTGGCCGCTCTAACCTTCTATTTGCAAAAAATGGCATGATAACTTCCCCATCTATTAACTTCTAGTTTTTAAAAATAAAGTTTTGTTTCTCTCGATGTACGGCATTCCATTTCGTTGTAAAGGTTACACAATATGGTCGCGCAGTTTTTTTATTTTAAAGGTAGATTCTTCCGGGCAATTAGTATTTTTTAAAGCTCAAGTTCCGATAATTATACTTTACTGTTGAAGGACGATTTTGGGGGCAATTTAGTAAGCATTTTGAAGAATTTCCTCCTTTTTTATAGGTATGTGAGTTAGTTGAGGACATGAAATCGGAATTTTTTTTCTACAATGTTGCAGAGATATTACAAATGTTATTCTTTCATGGGGCGCAACTTGCTTTACGTTGAGTTCGGCTGTAGAGTGGTTGGTGGACTTACGTTAAAGAGAAAACATAAAAGCTTCACAATCAGTAAATAAATTTTATTTTTGTAACTTGCAATTGATAAGATACTTTATGATGTACGTCAAATGAATAAAATATACAAAAGGCTCTGAAAAAAAAACTTATGAATTTGACATTAAACTAGACAACAAATTTAATAAAAATTTTGAATATCTGCCATATCAAATGCACCCAACATAAAGTTATTGTCAAAATATGACATTACTTTATCTTGAATAATTCATTTTAGTCATTAAAAAGTATTTAACTAAGTGCTATTTCAATTTTTAGAAAGCAAAAACCATAGTACTCATTACTTGCACATTTTACAATTGAAACTTTAAAGAAATTATGCCTTACATATTTTGAATTTTTAGCCAAACGTGCGAAAACGTGCAACAGGTGAAAGCAGTTTTGAAAACTACAGTTTAAGGGGTTTAAAACTGCGTAGGAGTTTATATGTTACTAGATGTGACTATATAACAAATTTACTACTTTTTAAATTTTAACACCAAAAATATCATTAAATGAGAAAGTCATTAATTTTAAAATTGAAAAAAAATATTCAAATACTTCCAAAAATCCCAGAAAATTAATTTTGGTCAAACACACCCCCTGCAGTAGAATGCATCATATTTTAAAAAGTTTTACAAATAAATAAAATTTTTGGACGCACACAAAGTAAGCAACCGTTTTTGAGAAATTTCCTCTCTCATAACGAACTCTCCCGATTTGGTCAACTTTGCACCCTCACAACTCTTCCCAGAAGCCATAAATCTGTCGGGGGCGTTGACATATGATACTTCAGATAGTTCTAAACATCCCCACGTAGCTAAACTCTAAAAATTAGAACTTTAATTTTTTTTGACTTTTGGCCAGCTTTTAAGGGATTTTGCCCCACTGTGCGATGGGGCAATACTTTTTTTTTTTTAAATCACCATACAATAACTGACATTTTTATTATGGTACTTTTTTCAGTTGCAAATCCTTGTATTTGCAATCTTAAAGTACAGAGTCGAAAGTTTGTAAGTAAAATTGTTCCATGATCTTCAAGTAAAAATATTCTAGAACCAAATTTACCACACAAATATGCATCCCCACCAAAAGCGGCTTCCGTCGTTATCTTTGCCGGGAAGCAGATTTCCCTTATAGTTCTTATAACTAATAGCATGCCTCTAAGATCAATGTTTATCACTTTACTAGTTGATGTACCCGGTGTTGCACGGGTTGGAAAAAAAGAAATACCTAATCGATCCAAGTATTTGCACCATACTACCTTTTAATCTGTTATGGGATAATAAGCTTATGTTACTTTTCCCGTTGGTTATAAAGTACAGAATCCCGTTACTTATATTACCTAAAAAATTCAAAATTTAAATATGCTATACAATTAACAGATAACGTCATAGTAATTTCCGGAATAATTTTTTTTTTTTGGATCATTTGGCGTATTGTATCATTTAGCTACCAACACACCCATTCAGCTATGGCCCAATGACCATCGCACAACCAACCAGCTAACAAAAAAAAAATGCTCATTTGACGCATTTTTTGTAATAACTTGGCGAGTTTGGCAAAGTATTTGTCGAAAAAAGGAAGACATAAAACTCTAATATGCATCTCTAGAGTGATGGCCTTCAAAAAACAACATAGTTCAGTATAAGATTAATTATGCTTTAAAAAAATTCATAATTTTATTTTTTCAAATTTTTAATTTTGTTTCTGAAGGCAATGAACAAATTAAACATTTTCAATTTCAATTGTTTTCTAAAAAGTTTTATTTAAATTGGCATCACTAAAGGGGGGAAAAATGATCGGATTTGAGCGAAAGTGGTGTTTTTTCGATAAAGGGACACATAAAAACGTTCGAAAACGATAGAAGGAACGGTCTGATTCGAAACATTCTTAGCCTATGTTTGTTGGAGATGAGATGAATTTTTGTGCCAAATTTCGTGACGATATGTTGCGTGGTTCTTAAGATTTCGTGTCTTATACGAACAGAAGTCGCCTTTTATGTATATAGAGTAGTCGCCTTTTATGTATAGAGATTGCTTTATGCAAACTACTGTCACCGATGGGGAGAGGTAAACTTTTTAATCAATGTTTTTTTTTACAGTTTTTTTCTTTTGTTGTAACTCCTTATAAAATAATCCTTAAAATACAGTTGAAAGTTCGTTAAGTCAAAATTTTCAATGCTTGTCAAGTAAAAATTACCCACACGAATATGCATCCCCACCAAAAGGCAACTTCCGTCGTTATCTTTGCCGGGAAGCACAGATTTCCCTTTTATTTCCAAGATGAAATGCAGATTAGGAAGAAGAGCGTTTACGTAACCACACTCGAACAAAAAGAAGTTCTTCGGAAAAAAAATTAAGGTGAGTCCTGCAGCCTTGGGACAATGTAATGACGTCTTCTGGTTCATCCCAATCACCAAATCGGACGTGAAGGAGTCCGATGCAAGGTCGAGTCGTATAACATACCGCTAAGGCCAAGGTTTGCCACTTTATAATGGGATGTAAACTTCTGTAATGGATGGGAGGGGATTATTTTTTTGAGTCTTTCGAACGTAATGAAAATAGACAAAATGTTTTTTTTCCCATAATGGGAATGCAACATTAGCGGTCAAGACTTTGCAGACTCGGCATATTCCCCAGAACTGAGAGACTTTTTTTGTGGCACCATCTGGGCGACTCTCGCTATCAATTTTGACGCCTAGATTACAATGAATCTGAGCTCTCTGTTCATTTTGAAGTTTGCCGATATTTAATTTTTCCGAAGGAACCCAAGCCAAATGGGGCCTCCAGGGATCTTTTACATGCCACATAATCATTATGACATGCGTACCCAAGATTTTCCCATCCAGAAAATCCCACGACTCAGCCGGAGCTCGAACATGCGATCTTGGGCTTACGAAACGGACACGTTTAACCTCTCAGCCACTGAGCCGCTAATTGACAAAATGTATGGTTATTTTCTTTGCATAATTTTTCAATAAATTGAATACTTGTTTGGAAAATAAGGTTTCTTTATTAAGCGATTGTCTCAATATCATTTCCAAGCAGAAAAAAAGTAGAAAACAAATAAAACCCCATCACTTATAAAGTTTTGAGATTTTATCTTTATTTCTAGAAAAACTGGTGCATAAAATACGGTAAAATGAGTCAGAAGGTTTAAATGAATTTCACTACAAAAATTTCCTCTTTTTTCATTTTTATAACAACTAGTAACTCCGTGGGATTTGTGTCAAATTCGTTAAAATGTATGAGATACACTGGATACTGGTGGATATGGCTCAATTGACTTCGCAAAACATATTTTATAATTTTTATAATTATTTACGCTATACTAACTAGCATTTCCTGAAGTAAAAGATTCTTTGAATGAGAAACCTTCTTTTATAAAATTGATAGTTAATATTATTTGCAAACCTGAATCGATTTAATAATTTGAATAATATTTCGACAAATACACCTAATAATATATTAAATTATAGTTGTGACGAAAAATTTATTGTCTATATTTTATTGTTTTAAAAATGAATAATCAAGAAATTATGCAGCCATTGCTTAACGTTGAAACATTTAAAGTAGTTATTTAACATGCTTTACAATTAAAAAAATATTAAAGTAAATGAAAAAAAAACTTTAAAGATTTGAATTCTCCATATAAAACATCAAATAAAAATTACAATCAGTCTTCAATTGAAATTTTTATGATCATAAAAACTAAAATAGAATAAGTAAAATTTATATAAAAGATATATAAACTTGCGGAAAATGCGCTCAAAAGAAGATCATACGTTAACACTAATAGAACATATAGAAACATATTTTTCCGGCATTTCTTTTCTTTTAATCCTTTTTTCACTAGCATTTAAACATCTTTCTTTTTTTGCAGCTTATTCAGTCTTAAATTCATATTCTTTGACTTTAATTTTGTTTAACACATTAATGCATATACTTTATTTTGCAAACTACAACTAAAAATGTATTGAACTTCCAAAAAAACAACAACATAATTTTAAAATATTATGTTTTCTGTGTTTTTTTTACAATATTTCATTTTAAAAATCACTTTAGTTCACAATAATTGCTCTTATTTTTGCATCTCTTGTACTTGTAATGCATGTCGTATCTTATCTAAGCATGATTTTTAACTTGAACTAAAATGCTATATGTCCTAATATGCTTGTTTGAATTCATAAACTGTAATATCTACTTTCTTAAATACTTTATAAGATATAGGTATTTTAACTACTTTACATTTAATTTAATGTACATCAGAGTTTTATTTTAGATTAAATTTTCAAAATGTTTTTAAAAAAGTAGTCTTTCGTATAAATTGTCGTATGTTTTTAAAATTTATATTTATTTAAAACTATTATAAAATAGTTCTAGTTATATCTGCATTTATTTTATACTATATTTACTATATTTTATACTATATAACAGTTATATATGCAACCATTTATAAAGATAACTGTTTTATATTCGATAAACATACAACTGTGTAGGTTAAGTTTACAAGAATAAGAACATTTGGATATGATTAGACACCAAAAATGCCTTTAAGAATAAGAACTATGTATGCATTTTAAAATTTTAATTGAATTTGAAATGCCATAAATGTAATTATTATTAAATTCTGTAACTAAGTATCATATATATTCTATAATATTAATTTTATTATAATAATTAAATAATACGCAACTAATTATTGTACGAATAACTAATGTGCTTAATAAAACTAATTTACTAATGTATTGTAATTTTCCAATATCTCTTACTAACTATGGATTTAAGCAGAAAATAAAATGAATTCTAGAACTACCTAAACTATTCATAGATAAGTAAAATATACAATTAGAAGTAGTATAATTACAATAAATAGGGTTTCAGAAAATAAAAAATATGAAAGTTTCGATAAAATTTCGCTTTATTTGATTCCAGATTTATAATCCCACAGTTCATCAGAGGGGTCTGGTGGTTAAAGCGTTTTATGCATGTTTGTCTGGATACCTGAGTCCTAACTATGGACCCTATAAGGTATAACAAAATGTACATATCCGGGGATCCAAAGCAAATCGATGGTATACTGGTGGTGGTGATACATGTACTGGTTGAGTTGAACAATGTTTAATTGAATAAAGTAATAGAGGATACAGTTCATTTAAGAAATATATTTTGGTAAAACAGTTGATGTATACTGGTGGTGGTGATAAATGTACTGGTTGAGTTGAACAATGTTTTATGAAATAAAGTAATAGAGGATACAGTTCATTTAAGAAATATATTTCTTTAAAACAATTGATGTAATACTGGTGGTGGAGTTACAAATGTATCGGTTGCGTTTAACTTTTCAGAATGGAAATTGAGGACAATTGTTTGTATGGAGATTAAAGTTATGATACTACATTGTTAGTTGTGTGTTTGAAATTTTACTGGTTATGTTGAAAGAAACTTTTTTTGGAAATTGGGAACAAATAATCAAGTCCATATGTAAAATGCTCGGGATTAAAAGTGAGGATTATACACTGGTGGTGGTTCCTTATTTACTAGTTTTTTTTTAACTCTTCGCAAATTGAATGCGAAAAATTGCACCGCTAGGATAAAATATTTTAGAAAAAAATATGTTATTCTGGTGGTGGATGGATTTTACTGATAGTATTTACTATTACAAAAAATCGACAATACTTCTTTTATACTTGTATCATAAAGTAACTGTGTAAATAATTATCTTTTAGATCGCAAAGAATGGCAAAGGATTTGTGGATATTGACTGGTTCAGTGGGGCACGATTAAATTATGCCGAAAATATACTGAGGTTCAGAAACAGCGAGGTTGCAATGATATGCATTGGTAAGAAACATTTATAATTTTAAAAGAAATTTTTTAAAGTTAGAGTTTATTAGCATCAAGTCGTGGAAGGTAGTAAACAACTATGTAAGAAACTGAAAGAAGAAAAGCGGACCGTAAAAATATTATATTGTCAAAAGTTCAAAGGGTTGCTAAAGTCATACTACATTCCTTGCCACCCTAAGTTGGGTAAATATAAATATGCTATGGAAAAGATCCTTCCGCGAATGTAAAGAGTTCCATAAATTATTTGTGAATCTATCCCGAAAACATGTTTAAAACATTAATTTCGTTTAAGGTCTAACAGATTTGAATATTATTTGAGATAATTTGGCTATTTTATCAGAATGAAAAGTGAAGTGTATTTTTGTTTAATTGTATGCAGATCATTTTGTATGTAAATATTACCTTACAAGAGTTTCCAACTAACGGACCAACCGCACTTTCCCCCCTGCCTTTTTTCCTTGTTTTTACCCAAGTTAGATTGGCACGGAGTGTACTTGGACAATTTACAGTTAAAAATTCACAGGATTAAAATTTTTTAGGAAATTAAAATTTTCAGGTACTCAACAAAACAAAAAATAAAAAGTCAACATCATGTTTTTAAAAAATATGTTTTTGAATTTTAATACATGTGTAACTTTTGGAAAAAAAAACCACTTCGAGTTTATAATAAATTTTATGAATTTTAAAGTTTCGGGGCACTATTTACTCCAACGAAAATCCATCTAAACTTGTGTTCACATATATCTTTCAAACAATTTGTCTACCAATCTAAATCGACAAGATACAAGGTATCATGTTACACTCGATAAACATCAACAATCGTGGATAGCCCAGGCATTATTCTTTGTTCAGACTACAAGGTCGACTCAGCAATCGTCTAGCAATATTGGGGATTGCCCAAACTGGTACTTTCTCTCAATTTAACAAGGTATTTAGAAACCGGTGTATTTTACACGGATTCTCTTTTTTATAAAACAGATGTTTTAAAAGCCTTTTCTTGTTAAAATTTCGGCCCTTGACCGCAATGTCTAGATATTGAAAAGGGTAGAGAGAGAAAGGCGTTGGTGTATTTTTTGGGGTTTTGGTATTCGATGGGGGGAATTAAATAAGTCAGGGTCAAGGTTTTTGGGAATGAGGCTTGTATCGTCTGGGTTTAGATGAAAAGGTTGGACAACCTTGGGGTTACGTTGTTTGCTTCAAATATATTTAATGAATAAATTTATTTTTATCATTAATTATATTGTATGGAAACACAACAATATCCATAACTTTCATTGACTGTTGAAAAACTACAGTCAATAAAATTCTTTTAAAATGCATCGGAACTTCGGTATTGTGAGGTCTATATTGTATTTGGACAATTAGGAACAGTGAAAGGATATTTTTTGAAAAACACTTTGTTGAAGGGGGGGGGGTATAAACCTTTATATTAGTTCGGGGCTGGGGAGCCCAGTCGGTTAAGCACTCGCTTAGCATGCGGAAGGTCCCAAGTTCGGGTCCGGGCATCGCCAAAATAGCTGCCGACCTATAAACGGCCCGTGCAGTCCGTGTAAGGGAGTGCACGTTAAATATCCTTCAAAGTCCTAACGCTGCGTACGATGTCGCCCTTAACGGTTGCGTTGGGTGCCTATTCAGGTGTTGGCTCGTCACCTGACTGGTGTTCTAAAATACGACGCCCGTCGCCAATAGCCCTCGTGTAGCTCCAGTGCGACGATAATTCAAACCAAACCAAACCTTTATATTAGTTCTCAACTAAGAGTTTTATTAACCAGGTAACGATTAAATAATTAGCTAAATGTATGAAAAAGGGCGTTAGTACAGTTTCTTGTAATCTCCTCTCTTTTAACGCTTAACTGAAAAAAAAATTATAGACTGAAATATTACTGTAGATTTCAACTCTTTTACATACTGCGGTTCTAATGGACCCCCCCAAAAGAAGTATTGCTATTAAAAATCGCAATAAATATGCGAATTTGACGTGCAATTTAAAAACTAATCAACAACAAATCTAAGCAGGTCAAACTGTTGTTTTTTCGATCAAAACTGTCAAACAGGCCATTAAGAAAAAAGTAACGTCTTATTTTTCTGCTTCCACACCCGTGCTAAAACTACTGAATGTATAAATTTGAGGAAAATTTCATTGAAAGTGTGAATTCTGAAGGCTTCGATATTCATAAAAGGGGCGATGACAGTTGACCTTGCCACGGGTTTCGCCTCGAATCTCGCCAAGGATCCAGCTTGAAATGAATCTCGGAGATGGCTTCCGGCATATCGAGATCTTGTTTCCAGGTGGCGAGAAGTTGGCGAGAAATATCGGAATGGTACAGATATGTTGTTGGAAGTTTTATTTTTAGTTTAGTCAAGTTGAGGTCAGTGGCGGCTCTCGAAATGACGTGGATATTGTTAAAATTTCATCAGGAACTCTATCAGATAACGTTGCCATATTGCTTTGGTTGGTTTATTAACATCGAGCTACATCTATTTGAATGGCATTTCTAAAATGCCTCATACTCTCATACAGCCGTTAAAACGGCACCACGAGGTGTCTATTGACGACATATTCCAATAATGATTTTTTTTAAAAACGTATCTCTGTAAAAGACAAATTTATAACATAAATTAATCGAGTGACCTTTTAATCAAAGGTTTTGCACATTTTGAAAAAAAAAACAGGTACATAAAGATATTAGTTCTAAAAAAAATTTATTCAGTATAAAATACCTAGTGCGCGTTCTGCCGGGTTAAATTATGTAGTAAAGCCAATTGAGATGTCATTTTGTTAAGTTTGCCGTCTTTTACGGGAATATGTCAAGGTGGAAGTTGAAATATTTTATTTCTTGTATTTATTTGAAATTTACGAAAAAAACTGAAATTTGCTGTACTACGTCCCTTAACGGCTGTAAGAAATTACGATGTCTGTTGACATTGGCTCTGAAGTAACTGTGCGACGTTTATCTAACCACTTCTAGATATTTTACTTTTCGCAATATCAAATTAACAAATCGTGGATAGTTTGTGTTGTTTTGGGCTGATAAAACACAAAGATTTTTTTTAAAAAAAATTACATTGAAACACTTTTTTTAAAGAAATCGGTAAGTGATAATGTAAACCTTTTTGGGTTAGCAAACACTGGTCCAAAAATAGTTTTTGTATTTCGATTACATCATCAAAATTATCCATTTACCTTGACAAAGGCCTCTTGTAGCACGAAAGAGAACATTAATGATCTTTTAATTAATTACACACAAGCACGAAAAACTTGTTTCTAGTTTAATATTCATAGAAGTTAATATGAAGGCCAGAGAGTAGTTTCTATAAGTGTCTAGTATGGAATGTTATTTAAATTTGACTAATATTGATATTTTTTTATTTGTTGTTTTAGTAATATTTATGGTTAAAAATTGCATTTGTGTGTGGAATATTTCAATTACTAAAATAAAAGCTTACTTTTGAGGATTTTGTAATAAAGCTTTTGGTGTTTGACAGCATTACTCAAAGAAAAATATTGCTGTAATCAAAAAATTAGTTTTTAATAAATGCCACTTATTTTTTAAGTAATAGTGGCATATTTTTATTTTCTATACACTCTTTCCAACATTTGGTATTCATTGTCGCCAAAGTTATAACGAATACAGCAATCTAGAAAAACAGTTACATATATTTGGGAATTTTTAAACAATGCACTTTATGCATGAATATTCAAACTAAAACACTCAAACTTTTTTTTTCTCTGATGGGGCTGCAACATTGTCGGTCAAGCCTCTGTAGACTCAGCATATTCCCCAGAACTGAGAGCCATTTTTTCGCACCATCTAGGCGACTTTCGCTACCAATTTTGAAGCGCAGATTACAATAAATCTGAGAACTCTGTGGATGTTAAAGCATGCTGAGATTTAATTTTGCCGAGAAACCCCAAGCCAAATGGGCCTTCCAGGGATCTTTTACATGCCACATAATCATATGACATGCGTGCCCAAGATTTTCCCAGCCATAAAATTGGACGACTCAGCCAGGGCTCGAACCCGCGATCTCGGGCTTATGAGGCGGACGCACTTAATCTCTCAGCCGCTAAAAAAACCACTAAAACTTAAACATTACAGATTTTGTTTGTATACCGCATTTCTATTCTACCTTGTCGAAGGCCGATTGTGTAACCAAAGTTCATTAATTAGAAACTTCTTCAGCAAGCGTGCACGGCAGACCTAATGTTGTTTTCCCGATACTTTCCTTTAAAAAAAAATACCTGAAAAAATTGAAGGTCACTTATACAAACTTAAAGAAAAAAAGTTATATGATCTTTCATGTTAAGTCTCTTCTTTGCCTTCCCACACTGGTTTTGAATTATATAACTGAAAGTTCGAGAGGTACGATTTCAATTTGCTTTCGGTTCGAATCTTATTCTTAGGATGGGTTTTACATGCCTTAGGGATGGGGATATATGAAGGTTTACTTCACTTGTGAAGCAAGTCAGATATTTCAGTTTTATTTCATTACTTTCTTTCCTCGTTATTTTTTTCTCCAAATAGACCAATAAAATTAGCTGAAACTTTGTTGCTGCTACTAATTATCGATATGGATATTAGATGATCCAATCAAGATCATGTCAAGGAGATCGCACACAAAAATTACATAACTTAGACAGGATTCTCCACCAAATCAGTTTTATTCTGCCGTGGGCAGGTAAACTGCAGAAACTTCCATGATGACCAAGACCATTGTTGCAAATACTCAATTACTCCAACCGTTAGGAAAATATACTGGAAAAAGCAAATTAATTCAGAGCAAAAATGGTACGACTCATTGTTACGATTGCTGCAGTTTACCTGCTCACTGCAGTATTCGACTCCATACAAGCAAGGATGTGGCTGGTGGAGGCCGGTGCCAAACTACATTTTGTAGTTAAATTTTGAAAACGTAATAATGTTTTTTTTTTCAGAAAAGAAATAAGGATTTAACTTATTTGAAATTTGAAGTTGTGATTTACAAACTTACGATTAAAACAGAAGCGAAGGATAAATGTTTCATTTTACATTATGTCGTTTATATAAAAGAAATACATTAATTATTAACTACTAAAACGGTTTTTCAATACTTTAATCATTACATTTTTAATAAGCTACTCATGGAATTTCTGTAATTCAGCTATAAACCAAAAACAAGTCTTCAAAATAATTAATTAATCATTTAAACTCGGTGCATGTCTTAAAAGGCACTTAAACTGAAACTGTAATTCGATCTAGCATCTCAATTTAAAAATGTTTTAACTGGGATCTCCTTATTTTTGACATTTTAAAAAGAACTTGGTTCAGTTTTGCTTTGAATCTTAATTCTGTACTTTGTGCAAGTGAAAGAATGAAACAACATGAAATTGAAACAAGTTTACAAGGCATTCAGCGGTCTTGATTTCTGTTAGGTTTTGATTTAATCGGCTTACCAGAATACACAAGTAGTAACTTAGTCTATGAAAGAAAACCCTGAAAGAACTATATCAATGACCATCACATTCCTGATAGTAGAATACAAGGTTTCAATTGGATGGATATTGATAAAGTTTAACTTTTTTTTTCGTTTTATTTTATGTTACAGAAACAAAATGTAGTTTCTTTTTCTATTTCTACTTTTAATTGCCTAATATGAAATGAAGACGTTAGTGCAAAATAAGTAAAATCACACACTTTTTGGAAAAAATTGAGTTGGCTAGCTTTTCATACAGATTATATACGTATTGATTATTATAATCGTACGTATATATACATTCGTTATATACGTACGTATATATATATATATATATATATATATATATATATATATATATATATATATATATATATTATATATATATATATATATATATATATATATATATATATTCGATTATTATCGTTGGTATATATACATATACATACGATTTAACTTTTTTTGTGCACATCAAAATGTTGGTGGACCCCTTCCTAATATACCTGTATGAAAAGCTAGCCAACTAAATTTTTCCAAAAAGTGATCTAACTTGTTTTGCACTTGAGCTCTTCAGATATTAAGTATTGCGATGAGTTCGAAAATCTGATATGGAAATTTTGCGTTTTCTTTACGTTACGGAATGTCCTGATTCTTACAAAAAAAAGTACTTTTTGAACATTGGTCAGTCTGTATGTCTGACTAAAGCCACGTTACAGCTCTAAGTTATTGTCAGATGTCATAATAAGGTTATCGAGAAAGTCGCGTATGCTCAAAGGGTAGTGACCTTAGAACTTGTTAGGTTTTGAAGTTATTTAAATGATCTTAGTACACAACACACAATCAAATGTATTGTGTTATTGAGTGGTAATTGTAATAGCTGTGTAGTGTTAAACACCTCTAGCCATTTCATAGTTTTTTTGTATAGTTTTATGTATATTAAAATGTGTATAGATTTCATTGAAAAGATGAAAAATATTATTTTGCCTGATGAGTTTGTAATTTTTTTTATTTCTCCTGATTTTGATGCTCAGAGTGTTACATTTTAAGCTAATACCTTTTTTTATTAATTGTCCTTTAAATTTTTAAGTTTATAAAAATCATGTAAACTTTTTTTTATAAAAAGAAATGCCGTCGAAATATCGATTGTCTATACATAATCATGTATATTGCTCTTATAAGGTTTTTTTTTCTGTAGATGAAGAAGACAACGAAGAATTCATCACCTACTCCGACATGTACGAGGAAGTTGAAAGGTACGCTGCCGCTTTCAGGAAGAATGGACTCCAAATGGGAGACAGAGTTGCGTGTAAGTAAAAACTCCCCTTACAGACACGAAAGTTTAGCAAATTGTATTTCTCAAGCATATTTAACATAAGAAACGACAAATTTATTTGAAATATATTGAAGGAAATGTTTTTTCTGAGGGTCATTTAGTAATTGTTCAATATACGATTGTTTTATTTCTTTGTTTGTAAAAAGGACTCATGTCCATAGGAAGATTTCCTTCTTGGTTCTTTTTAGTCTACATTTTACAGGAAGACGCGTGTATGGAATTTTTTACTGAAGAAAAGAACCATTTCAGAATTAAATGATTTATATTCAATGTAACGAAATTGATTCTTTTCGTGTTTCAATTCCATCAAATAGCGGATTGTAAAAAGGGAAATATTGTAATAAGGATACGGTATTTTTTTTATAAACGAATAAAAAATTAAAGTAGAAAAATTTCATTTTTTTTTAGACATAGCAATAAATCATATCATCTTGCCATTTTGATCTTGAACAACAAAATTGAGTACGATAATTATTAAAAATCACACTAAATTAGAAGTATTTAGAAAATAACAATGAAAATTTAATAAATTTGCTTTTTTTTTTGCTTGAATAGAAGCATTGAAGAAACATTTATATAATTTTTTGCATTAAGCAATAGAAAATATATTATCTTTTTAATTTCCTATATTTTATAGCTCGTATGCTTTTAAATAAGTTATATTTTCACAAGCATGTAAAAGGTTTTACAGTAATTTAATAAGTTTGAGCTTTACGACATGCATATTGTAGTGAATGCATAATTACATAGGTCTTTAGTTTAAAAAGAATTTACCAATTGTGCAAATTAGATTATGATATTCCACTTGTAATCAAAGTCGAAATTGCAATCAGCTTGTTATTTTTCTGTCCTAGTCATTATTAAGATTATTTGCGGACTGGGGAGCCCTGTCGGTTGGACACTTGCCTAGCATGCGAAAGGTCTCGGGTTCGGGTCCGGGTATCGCCAAAATAATTGCCGAAATGTAAATGGTCCGTGCAACCAAAAATGTCCGGCGAATAATACCCCATGTGAAGGGATAGCTCGTTAAATATACTTCAAAGTCCTAACACTGCATACTATGTCACCTTCAATGGTTGCATTGGGTGCCTATTCATGTGTCTACTCGTCACTTGACTGTGTTTCTAAAATACGACACCCGTCGCAAATAGCCCTCGTGTAGCTCTAGCGCGATGACAATACAAAGCTACTCTAACCTAAGTTTATCTGCTATAAATAAAATGTTTGAAAGGTAAGTTAAGGGTTAACTTATTTTTTTTTATTTATTTTAACTAAAGGCATATTATATTTTTAGGTTACATGTCCAACAGAAAAGAAGCGGTGTACGCGTTTTTGGCAGCCACAAGCATTGGAGCCATTTGGGGAGGTCCCCTGCCTTTCTACGGGGACAAAGTAAGAACAAGATATTGCATGCACTAGAATTTTGGTTTACAAATAATATATTTAACACAGTTATTCTTATATCATCAGGAAGTTGGTTTCCACATATTGAAAACCTTGTGCCTAAAATAACTATTAAATACTTATTAAAAGATTACTTCAGTATTAATGTGAAGCGTAAACATTTAAATTCTCAAATTTTGTTATTCGGCATGTGTGTTAAATTTTCTTAATGACAACATATTAATATACTAATCTTATTATACGTGAGTATAATAAGATTATTATATTATGTGGTTATTAGTTAGCATAAGATTAGTATATTATGTGGTCATGTGCTTCTCGCTATCATACTATAAATTCGGGATTTATACCCTGTATTGCGCAGGTTTCACCTAGCTGGTAGGTAAATGAAAATGAAGCATGCTTGAGAGAGAAGCCTAAACGTTCCTCATGAAAATGAAAACCTAAAATATTGATACTTGCTTCGCACCATAGAGCCCTTTGTCTAGAAAAGGGACATTGATATTGTATGTCTTTGTGCCAATTGAGCCGAAGCGTAACTCATATACTGACATGTAAATAATATAAATTATTTGAAGCAATTTATAAAGAAAACTGAATTATTTATCAGAATCTTGGAAAAAAATGAAATAAATATTAAGCTAATATGAAAACGAATGAAATAAACGTTAAGCTAAAGAAACAATATAAAAACTTGAATTCCTTTTATCATCTTTGAAATATAGTTTATGAGTTTGACAATTTCAATTTTTAAATATTCAATTTTTACACAGGCAGCCTCTAAAATCATCCGACCTATGCTTCCTAAATTCTTGTTTACAGTAGACAGATTTTTGGATCTGAAAGTGGAGAAGACGTTGTTAAATAACATTCCAGTTATTGTTAAAGGTAAATTTTTTATGACTTTTTAATTACTATATGTGTGAAGACAAGCTATTACTATATTTCGTATCAATATTTGATTCATAAACAGGTACAAATAACTTGTATGCCTTTTTTCGCATTTATATTACAAAATTAAACTTTATTTGTCACAATTTTTTTGGTTGTAGTAAATTGATAAAAAGTTATAATTATTATTTATGTATAGAATCATAAAAAATCTTTATTTTGGAGGAAGATTAAAGGACTAAAATTAGTTGTAAAAGATGTATTATGTTATACATCATAAAAAAATGTGTAAAAAATTTCCAAACCTGCCAAACGCCATTAAATTCAAAATATCTATTAAATGTAATATTTTCATTCAGTTTGACTTTTGAAGAATTTCAAGCATATTTAGTGATACCAAAACATTTAAAAACTATTGTGCAAAACGATAGGTTTTGTGAAACTATTTAGGCAGAATATTAAAAAAAAACATCCGTTTTGTTAGAGGGATAATTACAACATTGTTCCTTAATTTGTAGTCGCGAGCTGTTAAACATCGTTGAATTTCAAATATATCAAATTGTTTCTTCATTTTTCACAGCAAAACACGACCTTCCGACAAAGGTGATTACAAAATGTTGCAAACAAATCACCTCAAAGTGTGATTTTCAAAGAATGGCAAATATGGAGGTAGAAAAACATTTAAAAAAATTCTTTTGCGCTGAACCTCAATTTCGTGTTCACTAAAAAAAAAAACTAAACATTGAATGTTTTATGCGTAATACTGACAAACTATGAAGTTTTAAGACCAATTTAAACCTTTTCCAAAATTTGTATTCATGAACTAATAAACATCCTTAAAATTAACAATATATCAAATTGTTTTTCATTTTCACACCAAAACAAGACCTTCCAACTAATAAGGATTACAAAACGTCGCCAACAAATCACCCTAAAGTGTGACTTTCAAAGAATGAGAAGGCTTAATCCGAAGCACTTCATCAAGCGAACACTTTCAAACGCTATATATTACTCTTAAGCATCTTTAGAATAGCGATTAGAACAAAATGCCTTCGAATTCCAATAATTTTCCCGCCGAAGGTGAAGGATGCGGTTCATTGGTTGACTGCTTTCCCTGTGCGGAATGCGAAATGCGGAATTTAAATAATGAAGGATTTAAATAATGAAGGTCGAGATTGTGCGAAAATTTATGTGAGCTTTTTTAGATGGTTGGAGACATTGAGATTAATTGGGTTGGCAGGTAGTGTGTGTCTTGAAGATTTAGTGGACAAGTGAAAGATTGAAGTTTCATAATGGTCTACCTGCTGTTACAAAACGGAATTTGTAATGTGATTATTTAATTCTAGGAATAACAAAATAAATGTTTCGAATAATAAAGTTAAAGAGAGAGCGCGTTTTTCAACGAGGCTTTACTGGAATTCGTTATACATTAATTTAAAAAAAACTTGCCCTGTCGACATGTCGTATGTTATAATAGTACCTACCTTGACGAGTACAGCTTAAAGATAATTTTAAAACTAATGCGTTGTTACGTAGATAAAGGGATATATTTTAGTTTCTACGGTGATAAAACGTTAAGTTTAATAGTAGTAACGTTTTACTTATGTTTCATTGAAAGTATGAAAACTTAAAAAAATTCTCAGAAACTGCTCTAACGAAAGAAAATATTACACCAATTAAAACATTCTTGTTGGCGACAAATGACGAGTGGCTTCATAAATCAAGTTATCATTTGGCGCCCCCTAGGACCTAACGTCTCATCTCCAATTTGAAACCAGTTGAAAATTTAACACATCATAAACTAGCCCCCCTAAACCGTGGTTTAATATTTACGCAAATTTTAATACATTATTTTGATACAATAGTACGTAAAGGGTGTTAAATCGAAAAAGTGTTTTGTTTATTTCGAAATTGATGAACTATATTCTTGTTTATAATTTTAAATTATTAATAAGTATTTGATGTTTCAACACAGTTCTTCAAGCATTCCGAAACTGTACAATATGTTGCAATAGTAAATTATTTCTACCCTTGTTTACAAGCGTTCTCGAACTTTCAAACAATTAAACATTGTTGAAATTTTCCCGCACCTTCTTAAAAACCGAAAGCAAACACGTGTTCTAAACAAATAAAACATTTAACACTTCCGCGTTAAGCTGTGAGAAAAAATTAAAAACTGTTCACAATTGCAATAAGAAACAAAGACTTATATTAAGGGTAAACTGAGCAATTACAAACTTAAACGGTAACAAACATGACTGCAAAAAGCTCCCAAATCACGCTTGCTTTCTGTAATGACTGGGATTGCTTCCTCCACTTCATAATATCAGAATAGATTTCAATGTAGTTATCTTCATATTATACGTAAATGTGAATTAATAACCGTAACTTTAAAAAATAGCTGAAGTTTTGGTTTTATATAATTTAATAAGCAGTGATTTTCCAATGTTTTTTTTTAATTTATAATCAAATCTAAAAAATTATATTTAAATATTGTTTGCATTATTCTTGACATATCGATTCAAATTTATATACTGCATTATGTTCGTACCTTAATGTATTGTTTACGTCAATGGCGCCAAGCGAAGGAATCCGTCCCGCCAATTCGGTGATTTATGTTAGACCCATCAACTCATCACTTTCACTATTACCTGCTCACTTCATCTCAATCAGGTCGATGATAAAAACCAAACGACTTTCCGCTCACGAAAGGAGGCCGACGGTTTCCCGCCGGGCCAAAAGAAAGCGCCCCATCGCAACAATCGTCTGAAATGTCCTCACCTGGTTTTCAGCAGTTCGGAATGTTCCGTAATGGCGGGCTTTACTCGACAATTTGGAACGAACAAAAGGGTTAATGCGGGTCATGAATTCAATGGCGATCACGATTTGTAATTTTGCTCTCAATTTAGTTTGATTTTGTATTGTCTTTTTAAGGATTGCGAGTTCTTATTTAGATGAAGAGTTACGGGAATCGTAGCGGGGGAAAATTCCTGTGTGATATTTGAGTTAAGTTTATGTGGAGTCTTTACCAATTTGTGTAATTTAATTATTCCCCTGTATGGAATTAATTTATCATAATGGAATTTATTACCCTTTAAATGGTTTTGTATGGTATATTAATAGTTGCGAGTTTTTATTTAGATGAAGAGTTACGGGAACCTTACTGAAGGAAAATTCCTATGCGTTCTTTGAGTATACGTAATAAAAAAAATAAACAATAATTTAGGTTTGCATCTGTTCTGTGACTCCTGGAATGGATTCGAAGGTTCTAAAATATTAAAATGAACAATAGAACAAATTTTAATGAGGCAATACATTAGTTTGCCTAAATGATGCAAATTTTCTTTCACATTTATAAACTACTAGCAGTATGGTCCCGCCTTACTGGGAACCCGTTAACTTCGCATTGCTTCCTTTTAGAGGCATACTTACCTTGTGAAAATACACTCAAAATTAAAACAAAATTAAATTCGTGTTGGCGCATGCGCACCTAAAAGAGCAAACACTAATAGAGGATAAAGCAGCCCTAGGGCGAGCGCATATCTCAATCAAACTAATAGAGGATGAAGCATGAAGCAGCCCTACGGCGAGCGCATATCTCAATCAAACTAATAGAGGATGGCGTCAAGCCCCCGTTTCGGCCCAGACCATGTATTTTCAAGCCCTGTTATGGTCCCGCAATCCCACGTGGATGACGTTTTCTTAAAACTAATTATATTAATTAAAAAATTCAATCAAATATGAAAAATCTAAGCCTCAGGTGCACACGTAGGTATTAAAAGGAATCTATATTAAAAATTTCGAATTTTTTAGAGCAGTCTATGTAGGTCTTTTGCGATCCACAGACATACACACAGACAGACTCTTTCTTTTATTATTATTATAGATCTATCAAAAAAGTATTTAAAGTACTTAACTAGTGCATATTAAACAAAATGAAGCTGTCTTAAGTAAAACCCACTGTTCAACAAATTACCTTATTAACTAAACTATTTCATATTTCACAGATCTAGTTAATAAACTTGCCCTCTCATAGCGATATTTCCTTTGATACTTCCACTAACCTAAATGTGATACTATTACTCTATTTTTGGAATTGTATTTGAATGGATGTATTTTCAAAACGTTTTTTTTTTGTTTTGTTAGTGCTTCTTTTAACGTCATGTAAATCAATATTTTTCAGTGTGAGAGTGTAAATATATTTAGATTTATTAATTATACAGGCAAAGAAACTTGCCATGTGGAAATAAGTATTCTGTTCAAGTTCGTTCATCCACATAAACATAACAATTGAATACAAGTACTACATACTGTATTATGTACTACAAATAAAGTCAGAATAAAAAAAATCACTAAAATGTGATGATTTTATTTGGTAATAAAGGTATTAAAGCAATTCTTGAATGGATAGTTAGCAGGTTAACCTGCTTTTTTTTTGTTGACAAATAAGGAATTTTTTTTAATTTTGAATTTTGTGTTATCTTATTCATGTTATTTTACTCTCATTTGTAAAAGTACTGTACATTTATGATGGTAAAGGAGAAGCGGCAATTTCTTACTTTTTTTGATGGAACATGTTAGATTGTACATAATATTGAAATAAAAATTTCTCTCTAGATTTGGATTGTCTCGAGAAAATAATTGTTTGTCCCAGTAAACAAGAGACTTTATCGATGGACATCAAAAAGATAGACCCGAGATGGTAATACTTTTACGATTATGCTATGGAGTATCTCTAAAACAACAATCTAACAAAAATTCTTTTAAAGTGAATTACAAACTGAAATATCAATATTTTTCTTCTTTTACATTTGTATGAAAACAGGTTTAATTTCGTTTGAGCTATTAAACACAATATATTTTACTCTAAAACGTAACCATTTTACACACAAACACATATTTAAAAATCTCAATTGTTTGTATTTTAAAATACAATTTTTTATGACGTTAATGCTGTTGAAAACTGAATAAAATTTACTGTAAGTCGTATCACGAATTTTAAATTCTTATTGTTTTTGTAGTGCTGCTATCTATACTCATAACATAAAAATATAAACAATCCATATTTTCTTTATTTTTTATGTTATCTTAACGTATTTTTATAAACATATTTGTGGTGCTGCCATCTGTCAAGATTAAACACAACTAAAGTAATACCAATGTTTTCCCGCAGTGTTTTCCTGGATGATTTTCTGAAGACGGGTCGAAACCCTGACGGTACTGTGCCCACCCTGACTTTTGAGCAACTGCCCTTCAACTACCCCATCTGTATTAATTTCACTTCGGGCACAACGGGACAGCCCAAAGGACTTATCCATGGATGCGGAGTGAGTAGAATTGAAGTATTTGGTGTGGGAAATTGGCTTGATTTTGGTGACGTATTTAATTCCTGAATTTTCGTCTATTGGTACTATGTTTCCATGATTCATTGAATAATTTTTCTGTTGTTGTTAGCTTTTGTCAGTTTGCATTTTAAATGTATTTTCTCTTTGACTCAGAGCTTTTTGGTTGTTTGGTTTTATTGGATATGCTCCATATTTAGTTATTGAGATTTCAAAAGAATAAAATTGAAATTAAACTTATCTGATTTAAAAACATTCAGTCTGAGTTTCAATATGATTGGTTTATTAACTGAGAAAATATATAAATGTTATGCTCTTTATGATTACGAGATTTATCTATTTTACATTTTCAGTTTTTTTTTAATTAATAGAAGTAAGATCTATATTAGATAAAATATCATATAATTAATGTATTACTTTTTTTATTGTATATTAAATGAAAACTGTCTCATATAGTATATAATAATTGGATGTTTAAATTTAATTTTATTGATGTTCCTTTACAATAATTGAAGATAAGTATTTTTTTTTGGTTGGCTTAAATTAATAGAAATATAACGCATATTAAAAAAAAATAATGCATTCCTTTTTTCTAATTAGTATTGAAAATTCTTTGTAAGAACTTTACTAATTTATGGTGCTGCCATCTACTGCGTCATATTACAAGCAAAGCATGGCCGCAAATTATATTGTATCGCTTACATGATAATTGTCCGTTTAAATCTCCTTTTATTGATGTTTCTTTATAATATTAAAGATAAGTTTTTGTAGGCATAAATAATGAGAAATATAACACATATTTAAAAATTAATGTTTTCCTTTTTTTTTCCTAATAAGTGAAAATATTAAAAATTCTTTACAAGAACTTTATTTATTTATCGTGCTGCCATCTATCTACCAATAATAAAAACAGAACATGACCCCGCATTATATGGTATCCCTATGATAAAGAGCATTTACTTTTCTCCATTTACTTTAACTAAGTTAAATTTATAAAAATACCTAATAGTTTCAAACTTTTTATACATAAAAATGTTTCACTTTTGTAAAAAAAATCTTAAGTGTTTGGTGAATATTTCTTATGATTGCTGTTGTAATTGAAAAAAAATATTTTTCATAACTTGACTATTTTACAACTTTTTAAGTCAAAATATATTTTAGGAAGATTAATGTATTATTTTTATAGTTGCTAATGTGCCATCGTATTTAAGCATAAAATAATAAAACATAGAAATATATTTTATTTTGTTAAATATTCATGTATATTAGATTTTTTCAATTAATTACTCTCAAAACCTGTTATGTTAAAAAAAAATATTAATTTTCTTACAGACACTCTTGCCCCTATTCAGAGACTTTGGCCTCCATTGTAATCTCAAAGAAGGGGATGTAGTTTTAACACCGTACCCAGTAAGTACTTTGTCCAATGTTTGTCAAAAATTATATTTAAAAGCAATGTTTGAGAATTATTATTTCTAAATTTGATGTATGATTTCCGAAAAATTTCTACAATTATGAATTAAAAAACTTGACTAAATTTTGCAAAATGTACTATCCGTGTGGAAGACTATTCAAGGCTCTATATTTAGATTTTACTTGATAAAGATTAAACGTAAAATATTGTAAAACGTAACTTAATTGAAGCAGAAAGTTTAATTAAAACCCTATTTCCCTGAAGACTTAATTAGTCGAGCAATTCGATAAAATGGTCATTAAAATCTTCATTGTCTGAATGTTGCTGCATCTTAAAATAATATTCAAATAATCCTTTTTATCAAAACTAACTATTGATTTCCCCGAGTTCTTTTATAGTCAAGAATTAATTATTTAAAAAGAAAAAGGAACACTATTTACAAAAATTAAGATTTTGATACCACTGAACAATGATCTTTATTTGCAAACCTTATATTTTTCATGCAAAAATTTCTTATAAACTAAAATAGCCTGCTTTCTTGATACTCACAGAAATTCTTATTGTACGAACAGACGTCAAAAATGACCTGTAATATATGCCATAAATTATATGTTTACGAAATCATACACTTGTAACAATTTTTTTTCTTCTGAAAATTGGATATTTAGTTGGATTGAAGTTAGATAGCTGTGTTGAAGTAGAAAGTTTGAATAAATGAATGAAGTGAAGTTTTTTTATGCGATAAATGTAGCTGACTTACTGGTCCCGACAATCCCACTTTTTGAAATTAGTTCAATTTTTTTTTAAATTTTGAATAAATTATTTGTTTACTTTTACGTGTTGTCTGGAAGGGCCCGGGGGCCCCTTGACAACCAATATTTCTGTGTTTGAAATGAAAAGTTTCTTTCTCATTTAAATTCTTTAAAAAAAAGTATTCGAAGCAATTTTAAAAAGTGTGATATTAGAGACCTGTAAGTTATTGCAAACTAGTAAGCTTGCAAAAATATTCAATACAGCCGGAGAAATGTGGCAGAGAAAATAGTTTATTTTCCCCCATTGTATTAATATTGGGGCAATTTAGTTTGGTGACTCCCGGTACAGGGCGCCCATTCCCCCTTGAAGTTGAAAGGGATATAAAGGATGCGAACAGAAGAATAAAATAACCACGATGTCAATGCCCAATTTCCCATTCTTCCATATTCTCTTCGCCGGGCTGGGGAGCCCAGTCGGTTAGGCACTCGCCTATTATGCGAAAGGTCCCTGGTTAGGGTCCGGGCATAGCCAAAATAACTACCAACCTATAAACGGCCCGTGCAGCCAAAAATGTCCGACGAATAATACCCCATGTAGTAGGAGTGCACGTTAAATATCCTTCAAGGTCCCAACGTTGCGTACGATGTCGCCCTTAACGGTTGCGTTGGGCGCCTATTCAGGTGTCAGCTCGTCACTTGACTGTGGTTCTAAAATACGACGCCCGTAGCCAATCAAAACCACCTAGATTAGAAGGCCGAAGAACTAAGCAACACAACGTCGTACTAGTAGGCCAATTTCGATTTGTTGACCAATAACGTCGTATCTTAAGATGACGTCGCATCTTGATTCATCTTCACTTAAAAATATATTCAAATACAAGATCTAGTCACGAATGATCATTGGTCAAAACCACAGAATCGTTCCACTAATGTGTCGTCAAGCATTTAGTTCGGCGGCCTTCTAATCTAGGTGGTATTCTTCTCCAATGGTAGCCTTCTTGTAGCTCCAGTGCGACAATAATTTTAACATAACCTAGCACATTCTTTCCGTATAGGTGGGCTGGAATCTGTGGAACCTGTTCATCTCTTGCTTCGCGCTGGGCGTGAAGGTGCTGCTGATGAACGGGTGCCCGTTCTACCCGGAGATCGGCTTCTGGGACATGATGGACAAGTACAAGGTGGCCTACACCTTCCTCGCCACCACCGTGGTCGACCGCATGGAGAAGAGCGACGTCGTCCCGAGTACGTACTTCCCTATGGGTCAATATTATGAAAAGTACAAATATATTATGAAAAGAGCTAATACACTGCTCAAAACAATTAGGGGAATTCATGGCTTAAACCATTTCACCCCAAAGCAATCGGAAGCTGATGATTCCATTTGGTATCATCAGCTTCCGATTTTTTTCTCACTAAGTTGAACTCTTACTTTTTTATCGTTAGATGGAAGAATCATGTCTTTTGAAGAAATACATAATGTTTGTTTTAGTTGAATGAAAATATGTAAAACATGGTAAAATAAAATTCATTACCAAAACTTTTATGAAATACATCACACTTGCTCATAACCACAAAATATCACACTTGCATTCTTAGGAATCTAAAATTTGAATTTATCTTTTTTTTACAATTAAAATTTTGAAAAAAATATTGTTATAATTTATCCAAAAGTTATGATTGCAATTTTCACCTTAAATTTTAGTTAAAAAAAGTTTTGCTTTCCTGTTTTTTACTATTTTAATCTGTATGCATAAGGAATCTATTTCAAATTTTTTTAATTTTTATAATAAAAACATATATATTTCCCGCTTTCCTTTCCAACGCGAAAATGTAATGACCGCACGGGCATACGTGATAAATATTACAGTTTCTAAATTGTTAACGGATTTCATTCGAACACGATATCGTACAATAAAAAAAATCATCTGCGACTACGACTTGTCATTGTTATAAATTCATTAACATGTAATGATTCAACATGTCAAGAATTTCGTTTCTTTTTGTAGTTTTTTGTTTTTGCAACACCGTCTCTCCATAAAATATATTA
This sequence comes from Hylyphantes graminicola, assembly GCA_023701765.1. Classification (NCBI taxonomy): domain Eukaryota; kingdom Metazoa; phylum Arthropoda; class Arachnida; order Araneae; family Linyphiidae; genus Hylyphantes; species Hylyphantes graminicola. The sequence goes on from CM043119.1 coordinate 53,288,018, forward strand.
CTAAAATGAAGTCGATACAGTCATAAAATATTTTTAACAATTAAGTCTCTGTAAGACAAATATGCCAAAAGACTTTAATTTTAATAATTCATCATTTTTGGATACAAAATTTTCAATCAGACAGCAGTCTTTTTTTTTTTATGACAACCCTTTGTTTTTGTATTGTTTGTTCCTGTTATTTTTTCTCCATAGTTATTTTGGTATGATTTGTGAAAAATGTGTAACAGAAAATGTCAAGACGCAATGTCCTTTTATAATAAGGTGTAAACGAACATAAATAAAGCCAGTCTCAGATCAGTACTGTAAAGTTTTTCTGTAAAAATACAACACATTTGTCGCATATTCACAGCACATTCTGCTCTGATTGATAGCTGCTGTTGCCGCAAACACAATTCTGCAGCACAATGCTGTTGTTTCTCACGGTTTGCTCACGCACCGGTGTGACCTGCCATGACTTTACATATACATACATACACTTACATGTACTTATAATGTATATTCTGGCTTGTGTTATGATCAGAGACCAGCTTATATAAATCTTCGTCAGTTAAAACAAACACAGAAAGAATTTTTACTGTCACACAGGGTGAAGGCGGGAATCGAACATGCACCCGTCACAGCGCGCTGACTGCTGACGTAATGGTCAAAAACACTCGTTCATCCGGGCCCCGGATCATGACCTTAGTTAGTGTTTTTAGTTTCTACAAATCATAAATTCAAACCGTAGCATTCGTAGCGGACGCACATGTACTTAAGAATTACGACAAATTTGTAGACGTTAGAAAACAGTACCGTTGCTGGTTAACCCATTTGATTTTTTTTTTACAATGTATTGATTTTTTGAAAAAAGAAACAAATCTTACTTGGATAAATGAATTGTTAAAAAATGTCCGTTTAATTATGGTTTAAGTTCTAAAACTGTAATTGTCAGGGATTAGTTAAAGTCTTTGAAGCTAATTAACGCTTGAGATTATGATTTCCAGACAAAATATTATGAAAATGTGTTAAAACTAGTACTTGAAACAGAGCATGCATAAAATAAATAGAGCACCCCTTTCATTAGTCCCATGAGATTTAATGGATTTTTAACATGTACTTTAGACTAAAATTTGCTTTCTTAAGTTATATAGATGATGTTTGAAAATATTATGCTGCTATTATTATATATCTAATAAAATTAACATAAAAGAAGTTATATACATAAACTGTAACTTTTCTTCCTTTAATCTATTTACGATAATTACCTCTAGACATTTAAACCATCTTTTCTCTTCGTTCTTGGTGGGCTATTGGAAAGAATGAGTCTCAAGGCCACGTGACCTTTACTAACCAATAATACATGGGCTAAAATTCTGTTCATGGGGCAATATATGGGCTAAAATGCTGAGTTTCGCATTTACGCGAATGTACTCGTAATTTTGTTTCATTAATAAGAAATATGATGCATCTGAAAGAGATACAGTTTATAAGAAATTATTTACTTCATATATAAGAAATACGGTTCATGAGAAATACGCTTGCACAAAACTGTTTTGAACCAGTAATTTAAAGGGTGATGATGCATAAATTTACTTTTTTTAATGGCGTATAATTTTTAATAGTGTAGATACCCATTACAAAACATAGTTATCGATGCTATGCCTCATTACTATAACTAAATGATCCATTACAGGGCCAGGCTGCAAGCTTGAACACCTAAAGATGCTGACCGTCGGAGCCAGTCCAGTGAAGCTTCAGAATTTCGACTTCTTGCTCAATAGAGTGAAGAAAGACATGTTTCTTAACTGTCTGTATGGTGAGTAAAGTAGAAGTTTAAAAAAGAAAAAAAATTCTGTTGATTATGAAGGGCTTAAAAACTTAATTAGACATGAAAACTAACCTAAATTATTATAACTATACCAGAATATTATTTCACAACTTCTGACTGAGGAGACTTCTTTTCTTAACAGGCAATTCCATACGTGACGAAATGACATTTTGAATTGTAGAATTGTAGTAAAACGATTAACACGAAGCTATTTTTTTTAGAAGAAAAATTGGTTTTTCAGTTTATATATTACTGTTAATGATTAAAAGATATTAGGAAAAAAAATTCAACTTTTTCATTAAGTAACCACCACTGCATCCTGGTACTTAAAAATGGAAATTTCTGTGAATTAACAACACATTGAGTTTTTAAACTAATGCATTTATTAACCCCTTCAGTCCCAGTGATGGCATTTGGCATCATCACTTTCAATATTATTTTCCAAATGTTTATGTCCCGTTACGACATCCAAACACACATCATTCGATTCTTCACACTTTGTTCTATTAGAAAATATTTTACATTAATCTTAATTAGAAGTCAGAACTACTATTTTTTTATTTAGAAAATAGCTAACAATCGTTTAACCTGATTTTTGAAAAGTTCACTTCAGTTCCACATATTTAAAACACAATTGAAACTATTTCGGTTAAAATAATTAGTAATTTTTTTTAATAATATGGTCAGATACCTTAAAATATATAACTCGAAGTGTTTTTAGGTAATACATATATTTTTTATTTTGTTGTTTTCCACAGTTAAAAAAATTTGGCATTATTTCAAAAACCATATAAAAAATTTAAATGAATTTTTTTTCTTATGGAACTCTTATTTTTTTTATCTAAAATAAGCTTATTTTGTTAATATCAGATGTTTCTTTATTGAAGTAAATTTTTGGGAACGAAATTGTTAAATATGATATATAAGCTATGTAAAATTATAATTTAGAGCAACTTAACTGCAACATGGTTTAAGTTATTAACTGTCATTTGACGTGACAGAATTACTAAAAGTTTCATAAATTTTACATTAAAAATAAACAATAGTAATAAATTTAATATATTTTTCTTTCTAAAATAATAATGAAATTAAATATTACATTATATACATTTATCACACACGAAAGGTTTTTTAAACTCGTATCGAGACAATTTCCAACTCGGTTGAAATGCTGGCTGAATTGGCAGAGATAACCAATCTTTTTGGTCCCCTAGGCATCGATTTTCTTTTTAGGGAAACATGAATACATGCCATTCATCGTCCTTCTTTTTTAAAAAATAATTTGAAAACTTGGGATATATTTTGAAATTTAATTTGTAACAATTAAAAAAAAATTGACGTTTCAAAAAGTTGACATTTTTATGGAATTGCTCAACAGTCTACACTATGGCTCACTGGGAATAGGTCTGTTTTCGTTTGAATTCTAACTCTGTCTGAATCACAGAACAAAGAGATATGGAAAGGAGTCAAAATACACGAATTGTAATGGAGATACCGTTACTTTTAATGTTTGTGTTATCCTGTCATAGCTTGTCTGTTCATTCATAGCGAAATTAAAATTGTTGTTTTTTAAGGCTCATAACCTCCAATTCCGCTAATGTTACGTGCTCTTCAGCAAATATTAATCATTATTTATTTTTTAAATTCCCTGCAAAACTACTTAAAAATACATAATTATTTGCAAAATGTTTACCCAAATAGGGATCAGAATAGAAGAGAATAATCGAAAAAATTGAACATGTTTTTTTATGCTAGGCAACGTGTTCAAAGCCAAAAGTGTCTGACGAATGTCCCCCTGTAGAGAAAGTGCACGTTAAATATGCTCCAAAGTTCCGACGCTGCTTACGATGTCGCCCTTAACGGTTGCGTCGGGTGCCTATTCCGGTGTCGGCTCGTCACTTGACTTTGGTTCTAAAATACGACGCCCGTCGCCAATAACTCTCGTGTAGCTCTTGTGCGACGATAATTCAAAACATAACCTAGCTTAAATGAAGTGAAAAGCACAAACGGAAAGGATTAAGCTTTGAAAAATGAAAACATCAGGGAGTTGATTATAAGATCTTTCTCTTCCCTACCGAAATCATTTCATGACGAAAGCAAAATTTCAATCCATTTAAATCCTCATTAGGTTTAATCCGGGTTTCATAAAACAACGAAATGTTCTTCTTTTTCCGAGAAAGAGTTGAGTGATTCAATAATATCAAAAAGGTTATTGAACAACAAAGGATTGTTTATTGTCTTCAATTACCATCCTCTGACTCTTTCACCAACTTCCGGCTGTAAGGAACTCCTGACCTTGAGCCGATTGACACCATTTTGGGCTAATTTGAGGTATATCTGACACCGTTTTTCTGTCTTGTCGTTGTCGCAACTGATTGACCTTGAGGATTGATAGCTTTTGCTTCTGCGACCAACCGAAACGGCAGAAGGTCTGGACTTTCGCTGATGAAAGTTGGAAAAATTAGTCAATTGAGACAATTGCGAGAATGACAGGGTGATAAGGATTGCATCGCGGTTAGGAGTCTTGAGGGATTTACGAAAATCCGTATCTCGTCTTGAGAGGAGAGATTTGAGGGTTTATCCAGATGCTTCGATGGTTTTGGGATCATTGTGTTAGAAATTTATTAATTTTATTAAAACATCTTATACAGTAAATAATCAAATTTATTAAAAAAAAACACCACTGACGAACGTGACCTTAAAGTATAACGTGAATGAAAAATTAATGAACTAAACTTATTGATTAAAATTCACTCAATTATGAAAATATATGTGAAATAGTCTCTTGGAAACTTTTAAACTCTGCTAGAACTATCGATCAGCACTGTATTTGCCCATTTTTCTTTTAAAAAAAAGTTAGATTCTTATCAGAACTCAAGTTTTTGGCAATCAGTCTTTTTTTCCTACTCATATTGTGTCATAGTAGTGATATGGAAACCTTTAAAAAGCATCAATTAGAATGTTCTACCATTAAAGTTCTTTTTGACTTATTTTAATGGATGTTAATTTCATAATCAAGCATGTTGTCCATAAATCGGTAATAAGTTACATAATAATTTTCCCTAACTCTTTTCTAAAGATTTTATCTATGACTATGTTCGCACACATAATATTTACGTCCACAAGACACATTTTACCTAAATAAGGTTTAATGAAAACAAATGAGTCCGGGACGTGAATGGTTAAATTAAAATGGCACGTGTAAAATAACTTTCTCGCTTGCTAATAAGAAAATGTTCTAATAATCAGTATTTATGATTATAAGGTTCCATTATCGAAGAAATACAGAACCTAACTTTTATAGCATTCTATATAATTTTTGGTGTATATTACAATTGCCTACAGAACTCTATTTTCAAATCAACTCCATTCAACTCAAGTGTGTAACTCTTTGGGTTTTAGGTCCCTAATTTTTTTTGTTAATGAAAAGGGGGCATGTTTTCTTCTCAGTATCTTCAAATATTTTATTTGAAAGAAACTAACCTCTGAAACACTTTTTTGTATGCTTTTGTTTATAATTTGGAAAGTAGCAACTGTCTTAAATACTCAAAAATCTATAAAATATAATAAATAATAAAATAGTTATATAAATTAACAATTATATCCACTGTGCCACTTTAGTTAAGTCAAAATAATAAAAAAAATCTTTCTGACAAAAAATTACTATCGAAAACTGAGCAAATATTGGTTACTTCTACTTATTGTGAGAAATTCTCATGTTTCAAGTATTCAAATTTCTAATTTAAACGCAATAGAGCATAATTTCATTTCCTTATCCAAAGTAGAGTGAACATTATAACGAGAATAAGCATGTGTTGATAATAACGCATAAGTCAGTTAATTTCAGACATAAATTTTATGAATGATGTATGCAAACTGATAATTCCAATGAATGAAGTTTCAGAAATTAAACATCAAATACATTGTGTTTTTGAAAGTATTAAGACTTAAAAAGGAGATATCTAAGTACACATTCATGTGCGACTATACAAAACAAATTTAAAATTTCTCATTGTAACTACTCATCTAATATCAATCAATGTTATTATTTCCATTGTATACAAAATGTGAGTTAAAAACAGACACATACTTTGACCCAATTTACTGACATTGATGGACCACCATTTTGCAACTCATTATCCAGTCATGCATTCTGCTGCGAGTAAGAAATAGCAGCGTCTTTGATCTTGAACTACTTATGCGATCAACATACTTCGGAAAGTGCCTAGTTCCCAATTATGAGATCAATTTGAAATAGATACATAATTGGGCACCAAAATGGTTACATGACCAATTTCTAAACGACGATTGGCAATAAAGTTGTCCGGAATGACAATTTTTAAACATAGTAACATTTACTTTTAAGCTTCAGAAGAACTGTTTATTCGAAGCACTAAAGGGAAAATGCAAAACTACATTTCGGAAAAATACATTCGTGCTGAGCCTTCAGCGCAATTTTTGTGCTAACTACGTATTATTATTGAGTTACGACACAATGTTTTGGGTTGTTTATACACAACTTGTAATAACTGTGAATACACAAATTTTTGCATTGACCAAGTTTTTTTCGTGTAAAATATAACAATGAAAAAAAAATACCATTGAAATTTCCTAGTCTTACAAAATTACAAAAGCTAGCTAAGTTGAAATATAAAAAATAAGCTGAATAAGTTGGTATTAACGAAATATTTCCCTAGAAGAACACAATATTATATGATACCATTACCCACCTAACATATGTACGGGATTAATCCAACATTACTACACGAATCAGACATTAGCAGGTGGCCACATGCCATCTCAATCTACTTTTAATGCATTTATAAAGGTAATAGTTATGCTGTTGAAACTTCGGCTCTTGGTTTCACAAAAATATGGTTTCAAGTTGCTGCAATGGTTGTGTTGCCCCATATCGGTATTCGGTCGAACCGTTCTTCCGTTTTTTGTCTCCAGAACCTGAAAAATGCTTGAACATAGTACCGAAAATAGGATGAAACTTCACATAATTCTATACTCCTTAGGGTTGGGGAGCCCAGTCGGTTAAGCACTCGCTTAGCATGAGGAAGGTCCCAGGTTCAGGTCCGGGCATCGCCAAAATAGCTGCCGACCTATAAACGGCCCTACCTAGAAACGGCTGCCTATACCTATAAACGGCCCGTGCAGCCAAAAATTTCCGACGAATAATACCACGTGTAAGAGAGTGCACGTCAAATATCCTTCAAAGTCCTAACGCTTCGTACGATGTCGCCCGTAACGGTTGCGTTGGGTGCCTATTTAGGTGTTGGCTCGTCACCTGACTGTGGTTCTAAAATACGACGCCCTTCGCCAATAGCCCTCGTGTAACTCCAGTGCGACGATAATTCAATCCTAACCTAACTATACTCCTTACATCTACAAGGAATCATTATTACGGTGAAACCCAGCATATTATTAAACTGCGTATTGTGTATGAAACGTTTGGTCTCCCTTTTTACAGGTGCTACGGAAGTCATCGGAGTATTTTCAGGATTCGATTACAATCTCCCAGTCTTCAGTGCCGAAATCCAAGCCCCAGCGTTAGGAGTCGACTTGAAATGTTTCGACTCGGAAGGTAAGAAAAACAGACAAGAGTTAACCCTTTCAGTCCCAGTGATGCCATTTGGCATCATCACTTTCAATATTTTTTTTTTCAAAATGTTTATGTCCCGTTATGACATCCAAACACACATCATTCGATTCTTTACACTTTGTCCTATCAGACAATATTTTAAATTAATCTCGATAGAAGTCAGAACTATTTTTTTTATTTAGAAAATAGTCAACAAGCGTTTTTCTTGATATTTGGCAAGTTCACTTCAGTTCCACGTATTTAAAACACAATTTTAACTATTTCGGTTAAAATTACTAATTTTTTTTTAAATAATATGGTCAGATACCTTAAAATATGTAACTCGAAGTGTTTTTAAGTAATATATATATATTTATTTTGTTGTTTTCCACAATTAAAAAATTTTGGCATTGTTTCAAAAACCATATAAAAATTTGAATGATTTTTTTTCTTTTGGAATTCGTATATTTCACCTAAAATAAGCTAATTTTTGGAATATCAGATGCTTCTGTTGTGTAGTACATTTTTGGGACTGAAAGGGTTAAATAATAAATTTATGAGTTGCTTGAGCTGGATAATATTGCTTATAAAGTTTTTTTTATATTTCACAAAATAATTTTTGTTACAATAAAAGCTAAAAATATGGTTAGACGCCGGGTGACGTGCCTCCTCACTTTTCAAGAGAATGGACGAGCATCACCTCACTTCTAATGCCCTTGAAATTCATCCCTCAACATTTGGGGTTTATTTAGCTGTATTCCAATTTTAACAAAATAAAACAACAACAAAAAGATTTTAATCAGCTAATTTATTAGTAGCAGCTCATTCTGCGAGTCACTCTAGAGTTCTAATGCAAAATTTATGAAAAAGAACCCCCTATAAATTGTGAAATTTAGGAAATTATTTATCAACAGAAACTTAGATATGGCAAATATCTAAGTTTTTCCGAGTGAAACGGGACATCTTACATCATAACGCTTCGTCTGGCGGGAAAACACTTTGCGAGTTCGAGAGCGCTTAATGCGAGATCAAAACTAGTGATGATCACAACTAGTGATGATAACACCTACTGAAAATACAATTTAGATTATATGCCGCGAAAAAAAAAGTAACGACATATTGTAAGCGCTTTAAGGGCCAGCCCACATTATGTTTGGAATGTTTTGAAAAGTTGCATAGATATGTAAGAAAATAATTGTTATCAATTTAAAATATTTAATGTTTAATACTTAATATTTTTATATATAATGTTGAGAAAAAATAAAATAAACTTATTCTTTAACGGACGTCTGAAAACAAGCGACCCAGCTGTGATGCACACTGCCCTAGGAACAGTTAAGTGTGACCCACCGGTTTGTCACACCTGCGTGAACGTGTTAAAAGAGAAATAAGTGAATAAATATCAAACTTATCAATAGCGTCAGGTAGGGGCTGCTTCACTATCAACCAAATTGCAGGTTTTCACCAACCTATTTTTCTCCACTTCTTCCACTAGGTTCATAAGTAGCTGTATTTCAAAGACATAATTTGTTAAACTAAATGAGATACACTGCTCAAAACAATTAGGGGAGCACTTTGCGTACGTTTGTTAACCCTTTCAGTTTCAGCGCTTTGTTTCTCATTCAAAAAATCTAAAATTTGTGAAATAGATTCCTTATGCATCCTAAATGAAATGTTTAAAAACAGGCGGAAGAACATTAATTTTTTAACTAAAATTTAAGGGGCGGGGGAAAATTGGAATAAAAAATTAAGAATAAACTATAACAATAATTTTTTCAAATTTATATTTGCAAAAATGAGGTAAATTCAATTTTTAAACATCTGAGAATGCAAGCGTGAAGAATTTAGGGTCAATTTATTTCATAAAATTTTTTTGGAAGTGAATTTTATTTTACCCTGTTTTCATATTTTCATTTGGTTAAAGCAAACATTATTTACATTCTCAAAAGACATGATTCTCCCATCTAACGATACATTAGTGCAAGCTCATTTTAGTGAGAAAAAAATCGCAAGCTCATGATTCCAAATGGAAACTATGGGGTTGAAAGAGCTTAAACCATGGGCTCTCCTAATTGTTGTGAGCAGCGTATTTCAGTGTATGATTGACTAAAGAAGACATTCTTTTCACAGGCAATTCTGTGGTGGGCCAAAAAGGAGAACTGGTAATTTGCACTCCAAATCCTGCTTTTCCTGTCGCCTTATGGAATGACGCTAAAGGAAGAAGATTAGAAGAACTGTATCTGCAGAAATTTCCTGGTAATTAAATTTGTTTATGTAGTTAGTACAAGAGTCAATGTTAACATAATAATTTTTAAAATTATTTTTAAGTCAAACGTGTGAAGAAGTGCGTGTTCTATAGAAAAGTTTTGTCGATTTGTAATTTATTTAGGACATAATATTTATCAGTTAGTTTTATAGAAGATATTCAATAAAGAGAATCAATTTATAGTAGCTAAATACATGAGTAAAAATATTTAATTGTTAATTTAAAATTTTAATTACCTGCTGTTAGTTAATTTTCATAACTTCTTTATATGTGGGCCGTTTTTTAATAAGCCATTGCAGAAACAATGAACTATTAAACAAGTTTTTACTAGCATTTATTAAAAGGCTACAATAAGTCAATAAAAAATAAATATTTTGCAAAAATGAAATGAAATTCGATTTGTTGAACAGTTAAAGTCAATATTTAAAATTTTAACAAAATTATAAGTGAGCGATAAAATAAATTCGATGCTTAATTAAATTCTATATGTTTTAGGTGTTTGGTGCCAGTATGATGAATGCTGGATTGATCCTAACACTAAGGGACTGGTTGTTATTGGAAGAAGGTAAGTAAACTTTTTTTAAGGTTTTCAGCGCAACTATTTTGGTTACTTTTAATCATTTTATTGTGCTTTATTTGATTCACAGTTATTTGTTTATAGTTTAACTCCAACCGATAAAAAATAACTTCTACATGTCTTATAGACTAGTAGCTATTATATTTATAAATTATATGTATATTAAAGCCAATGAAATTATATGGTGATTCACCACAAAATTAAATATAACAATTTCTTTATTATAAATTAAAACGTAAAACTTTGTTTTAGCGATGATGTGTTGAACCCAAATGGAGAAAGATTTGGAGCTTCAGATATTTATTACGCGAGTAAGTAAAGTCTGAAATATTTTATTTACTATCACCTATTATAAATGTTTAAATGTAACTATCATATTTGAAGTTAAATGAGAAGTGGAATCAGGCACACTCTCAGAGATAAAACTTTTATTTTTGATGATCCATGAATCCTCAAACCTCATTTCGTTAATTTTGAGGATTGTTTCGTCAAACTATCGCGTGTCTTTTGAGTAAACGCGAATCTCACTTTTACGAACATGATTTGACGATTCTGTATCTTGATTTTGGGGAAACAGAATCTCATTGTTGTACTCACATGCTCAAAAATTACGAAATATTTCTTTAGATTAGGCGACATTTAAATCCTCTTAAAAATGACGATGCAAATTTTCTCGCTTTGAGGAAACGAAAACTCGGAGCATTTGAAAGTAATGGAATCGTCAAAATTAAGGAAAATTTCGTCGTTTTTGAGCATTCATTTTTTAGAGTGCAGTTGTTGTTTGTCGTCTTCATGTTACTAAAATAATAAAGTTTCAAATCAAGACTGCATTTGTTAAAGGAGGGCTCTGTGCGACTAAAAAGTAGTTTGTTACTCATCAATTACGCTATAACAATTGTGCAAGTATTCTATATTTAATTTTTTGTAGTTTTTTCAAGCAAAAATCGTAAATAATATCCGATTTATGAAAATGTAATGATGTTTTTACAGTCGAAAATCGTCAATCCCTGACACCAATCTGGGTAGTCTAAGCAGCTGTAACCTACGACAAAACAGAAAAGTACTGCAATGAATCAAAGTCAATGTCCAAACACAGCATTGTATTTTTAATTTCAACAAACGCAGTGCTTTTTTATTGTCAGATGCAAAAAGATGTCAAATCGTAATTAAAGTTTCTTATATTCTTCAAGGTTGTAAAAATTGTATTTACAGCAGCAGCTGCAACCAAATACTATATACAATATCCTGTGAATATGCGGCGAATGTGCAGAATTTTTTTACATAAATACGCCATTAACTTTATTCTATTTCACTTCATCTTCCACTAATTCCAAACTTGTATTTGACATATAGAAGGTCTGTGGAGCTAAAAAGTCCGACAAATTCCTAAAAGTCAAGAAACTGGTACGATGTCTCGCTTAAAAGTTGCGTTACCTGCCTACTCAGGTGTTGACTCACCACTTGACTGCAGTTCTAAATTATGATGCCCGTCGACAATAGCCCTCGTTTGGCCCAATAGTTCGACGATAATTCACCTTAAAATAACATTATGACGCCCTGAATCTGGAAAGTTCTTAGATAGGTAGGTTGGTACATGTATTTTCCGGTTCGTGTGCTTGATCAGACAGCAGCTAATAAACCTTCGTCAAATGAGACAGACAGAATTTTTACCAACACAGAGACAGTACAACCAGTTCAAAGGCGGGAATTGAACCCTAACCCGGTACTGTGCGCAGACTGTTAGCATAATAGGCTGCGATCGAACCCACTAGGCCACCCGTGCCCCTACAAATTGCTTAGTATTGAGTTAAAACCGGAGATTTGGCAGGTTTTTTAATTAAATTAAAGTCGCACTAGAGCCAAAATTGACAGGTCTGTATGCTGTACTTCTCAGAAATTATTCACAATGTACCATTAACTTTTAAAATCCCAATTTACTTCCGCATTAACCCTCTAATGCATACTGTTACCGTTTGGTAACAAGTAACATAATCTACTTTATTCTATTAAATTAGAGCTTCTCCTAGACAAATATGTTTTTTCATCTATTACATTTCATTTCAAAGTTTTAATTACTAATAATCCTCATACATGACAGTAGTAAAAGTGCATTCAAAATTACAGAGTGAGGTTATTACCTTTTGTGAAATTACGTTTTTGGCAGTATTCAAAGAATAATAATATTAGTTACTAAATACTAATAAATTGTTTTGAAAAATTAATCATAGTTAAAAAGGGTTATTTTGAAATATTTTTCGTAGTTTTCTAGTCATTATTATCAAAATTGGAATTTCGCAGTTGGTTTTTGTCATATGGAAATTTTTTTAAAAATTGAAATTACTTAAATTCTAATGCAGTTAAAAATTTTTTAGTATTTCTCCCATAATGTGTGAGTATTAAAGATACATATATATTTTTTGGGGATGAAAATAAAAATGCATGCATTAGAGGGTTAACGTAATCCCACATTTCTTCCACAGTCCACACGATGCCGGAGCTGCAGGACTACATCTGCATCGGCCAGACCAACGTGGAGGGGGACGAGCGCGTCATCCTGTTCGTGCGCATGAAGGAGGGCTGCACCTTCGACGAGGCATTCGTCAAGAAGGTGAAGCACCAGGTGGAGACGCAGCTCACCGAAGAGCACGTCCCGTCCGTGGTGCTGGAAGTCCAGGACATACCAGTAAGTGTCCGTTTTCCAAGTGTACTTCTAAAGAAGATGTACAAAGATTAATAAATTGCTTAGAAACATCATCGAAACATCACCTTCGACAAATCATCGTTAATGGTCAATCCTATCATAGTACACTCTTAAAACAAACGAGTGAATTTAACTCAGTCTGAGTTAATGTTCACTCTTTTCAGTGTCGAAAATGCACTTATCCTATTGGAGTGGATTTCACTCTTTTGTATAGTTAAAACTCCGACAGGATCACTCCAAACGAGTGATTTTAACTCAGTCTGAGTTAATATTCACTCCTTTCCAGTGTCGAAAATGCACTTATCCTATATGAGTGGATTTTACTCTTTAGTTTCAAGAATGTACTTTTTTTAAACAAACATAGTATTTTGTAAACGTAGTATTTGCATAAAAAGCAGATATTTTGGAAAAAGAAAGTTAAATGACATTATGATACGTTTCGCTTCCATTCTATAAGCAAGCATTTTATCTAGTAATTCTTCAAACTCCAAACAAATTCAGCAAACGTCAAGGAATATTAATAGTTAAACTAAATCTATGACAGAAAATTAATGGAATTACTGATTTTGGAGTTTAAAAGTTTAAGTTAGAACTAACTTAAAGCCGTGTTCTTCTATTTTCTTTTTTAAGGTGTAAATAGTTATGAAATCAGTTCTAGGTAACACTTACTGATACAAACCTATTTGTTTATAATTCACTTCTTGAGCCTTTACCTACTTTCAAGGCTGTAGGGAGCCTAGTGGTCAAAGGATCTCGAGCTTGAGATCGGAAGGTTGAGAGTTCGAGACCCGGTCGCCACTGAAGACCTACCGAGTATATGCGGAGTACGTGCTCGTAAAATCTGTTGGGTCCGAAAGTCCTGTGGTCGGTCATTGCGCAGTTTACCATGGGTACAGGTTCCTGGAGAAAATTTCCCTCCCCTTCAGGGACATGTCTAAATTGTGGAGGTGGCGCGTGATAGATGGCAGCATCTGTCACGTATATGTGTGCATGTGTGTGTGAGTGTGTGTGTGTGTGTTGTGACTGTCTTACTTGACGAAGGTTTATAAGTGGCTCTCTGAGCAAGCACACAAGCCTGAAAATATATGTATATCAACCAACCAACCAACCTACTTTCAAACCCTGCTTCGTTGCGAGAATTTCGGTTAGCTAAATTCTACCACAGATGACGATATTCTTAAACCTCTAATAATAATTGAGTGGTTATTAGTCTAATTGTGTTTGACCTTTAACTATTCTTGTGAATCAGTCCGTAATAACCAGTGTCTGAGTTACAGCTCTTGATGAGGCTAGAACTTCGAATATTTTAATCTTCGAATGATAATTGAGTATCCTTCGTTTTTTTTTAACTTCTATAAATTTATAAGAATAAGTTCAATTCCTTTTCAAATTTACTAAATTATAACGACAGTAATAGTAGAAATATTATAATTGCATATTATATTTTTTAATTTTTGGTCTATTTCAAACGGTTACCGTGTACTTAAAAATAGCAACCTCCAATAAGCAGATATTTACAACTCATGAAGCGTGAGCTTATTCCGAAACATCACAAAACCGTAAAAAATATATATTTGTAAGGAAATTGCAAATATTTGCAATATAAGCAGTTCTTACTTACTAAATTTAATTATTTATCCTTTTATTTTCACATTTTAATGTACTTATTTTTATAATTTCAGTACAATTTGAACGGCAAGAAAATGGAACGACTGCTCAAGGCAATCGTGGCGACGAACGAAATCCCGGAAACGTCGAACATCAAAAATCCAGAATGTCTCGAAGCTTATTGCAACATTCCAGAACTGCAAGGCTATTAAAAGTTCAAAACAAATGGCGTGATAAGGTTAGCAATGACCGAATAACCAATTTGGAGCCTTGATAAGCGCATCAAAGATTTTTTTTACAGATCGTAACTTACAAAATGTCGTTTGTTATAATAAGGTTGTACTTTAGGATTGAATAGGAGTAGCTAAAACTCTTGGTTACACTATCCAATCTTAAAGCTACCTTTTTACTGCCATTTTTATATAAAGTCATCGCTAAAGCATTTAGATTTTGTGATAGAGAATAACGATAATTAGATTAGTAATTTTGTATTCTTAGCAGAAAATGTTTTGTTAAAATGTTTTGTAGCAGACGATGTTTTGTTAAATATATTTTGCATGTTCTTTTTTTACTAATTTACTTTTTCACTTTTAAGAATATCGTTAATTATTATTGGTAGATGCGTTAACTTTGGTTTAAAGTTCAAATGTACTTTTTCACTTTTAAGAATATCTTTAATTATTATTGGTAGATGTGTTAACTTTGGTTTAAAGTTCAAATGTACTTTTTCACTTTTAAGAATATCGTTAATTATTATTGGTAGATGTGTTAACTTTGGTTTAAAGTTCAAATGTACTTTTTCACTTTTAAGAATATCGTTAATTATTATTGGTAGATGTGTTAACTTTGGTTTAAAGTTCAAATGTACTTTTTCACTTTTAAGAATATCGTTAATTATTATTGGTAGATGTGTTAACTTTGGTTTAAAGTTCAAATGTACTTTTTCACTTTTAAGAATATCGTTAATTATTATTGGTAGATGTGTTAACTTTGGTTTCAAGTTCAAGCGTAAAACTCAAATAAATGAGCTTGTGTAATACTTTTCAGTATGTTCTCAGTTTTCGATGTAATTTCAGTTTGTTTTGTTTATTCTTTAATTTCTGTTTATTTTTTGTTTCTGTTTATTCTTAAAGTTGCACGCATCGCAAAAACTGAAGTTTTCAGTTTCGATAAAAATAAATATTTAAATTTTTGTGATACGCGTGTTGAATAAGTGTCTGTAATGTGTTTTTATGTTTCGAAAATAAATGTTTGTCTCAGAGGTAGAAAAAATATACATTTTTGAAGTATTTTGTAATCTTTAGTTTCCTAATTTTTTTGTGTATACACTTATTAAAAATGCACTCAATTTTAAAGTTTTTAATTATATCATGAAAATATATTTTCGAACATTTGTAATGTTAAAATAAATTTTAACAAATTCTATACGTATTCAAACTTTAGTGTTTTATGTATACTTGTAAATAAAATTTTATACTACTTTAGTCTGTCCAATGTCCAATAATTCTATAATACTTTCAATTACAACACAAAATAATTCAAATTTAATTTATTAAAGATAAACGTTACATTTACATGTAAAAAAATACACAGATTCATTATATTTTAAAACCTTATTATTTAATGTTTATTTACAAAACTATTGAAATTTCATTTAATTTTTTCGTTGCTGAAAACACAGTTAAAAATATCCGTTATTTTTTTTAAATCTCTGAGCACATTTTCTGTGATCCGACAAGTTTGTTTGGGCCATTTTACTGCTAAGGGTAATAAACTGGTGAAGGGGGTAGAAAACCTAAACACAACATTTACAAGGTCTTTCGGGATTAAATAATCTAAAAGCCATGTTTCGTGCTGAAGAAATTTTAAGAAAGTTATATGTGGATAAATTCTTAGAGGAACGTGTTAGTTTGCGTCAAGGCCTGGTTTGCAGATTTTTGGACTGGTATCTGTAAGGTTGCGAGTTCGAGTACTGCCTTCCAAACACCCCAGTGTACGCTATTGGTGACTGGTGCACGTTAAATTCCGTCGTACTCGTGGTCACAAAGTCCTCCAAGTTCCTATATCTCATCAATACCTCTGGGGGTGGGTGACAAGTCAATTGTGGGGATCCTCTAGTTGGCCTCAGTTTCTAAAGTTAGATAGATCCACTAACGAGCAGTATTGCTGCCCTCTATTGAGAGAATTATCACAATCGATTATGACTGGTATAAGCGTGCTTGAGCGAAGCAATAAACCAGCTTACACAACCAACCAGCTGAAATCATAGCAATAGGGTATCTCTAAAATACCTTTCAACATTATTTAAATTCAAAAATAACAAATGCATAATTTTTTTTTGAGAAATAAAACTTTAAATAATTAATAAAAATAATTTTAAAAGGGTTTTAATAATAATATTTATTATGACACACAGCCTAACATATTTACACCCAATTACATGACTGAGATGAGTACAATTTACAACCACGCCTTACCCGGGAATAGAACCCAGACGGCCAGCTCTGCAGTCCAGAGCTATAATCGTTAAACTACAAGGTTTTTTTTTCCACGTGATTGTCTCGTGATCACTAACACGTCGATTTGGCTGAAATCACTAGTGAGTATGAACAAACTAGCATGGTGTTTTTATTTTGTAATTAAACTTGATCTATAATCTAAATTACAATTAAAATAAGAATTATAGAGAAGGAGTTAGTTGAAGGAGTTTTAAAGAAGAGGATAGTTCAAAATTGTTTAAAGTAGATTCCAAAATGGTGTTTAAAATTTTGTTTATAGTTACTAGTGACATCATAGACATCACGTGACAACCAGGAAGAGTTTTAGGGAGTGATTTTTCGTCTTAATTTTCAAATTCATTTTTATTCCCATTTTATGGGGTATTTGAAAAAAAAACAGAAAATATACGGGTTTAATGTTTTAAGCCAATAATTTTTTTTTAGTCAAGTGCATTATTAGTTTTATAAAAGACAGATGAACAGATGGTCGGAAAAGCACACAACCAGACACACAAAATTTATAAATGATTGGCCTCTCTTTCCATATCTTCCACACAAAAAATATGTATATATTTTTAAATTGCATGGTTAGGAACCGAAATTGGAAGGTAGTACTGATGGACAGACAAACGAGCTTATAGAAATTTCCACAACTTCACAATACCTACTTTTCATCTTTCTTAATTCTTTTACATTAAGAAAAGAAAAGAAGTTAAAAAAAAACATAGGTAGCCACGTGTAAGAAGGTATAACGCTCGTTTCACAAGGCCATCTGATCAAATGAGTAACACAGTTCGATTGTGTTCAATCAACAAGTTCAAGGCTTTATAATTTATATGTAAACAAGCAAAGCCACAAACATTTGTTTACCAAAGTGTTGCACTTAGGATCTAATAAAATTGAAAGACTTTTTATTGCAACACTTGTCATTTCAGGGGTTAAGCTTCTATGCTGGGGGATATTGGATAATTAAGTAGTTATTATGTTGTTTTGAACATATTTTTTCTTAACAACTGTTTTCTTGTTTTAAAGTCTTTATAAATCAAGTAGAATAATGATGAAACAGTTAGCCATATATTAGCTTATATATCTGATGTTATAGATTGTTAAAGTTTTCTACTTGTTATCTGTTACTCTATTGTTCGAAACTTATTTAATTGTATTTAACTACCATTGCTTAAAATTCTCAACAATATAGGTGCAATAAAAACATATGTTGTTCTATTAAAGTTTAAAACTTTGGAAGTTGTGACATGATGCATATTTATCAGATTTAATAACTTATAAAAAGTTCGATGTGTATAAAATATTAAACAGTCAATCTTTAAGAATATTCATTAATATTAATTGGGGGCCCAGATGGTCGAGTGGTTTGGACCATTACGCCAGCAGCCTGGGCTCTGTAACGGGTACGGGTGCGATTCCCGCCTTCGCCCTGGGTTTTATTTTCCTTTCTCTGTGACAGTAAAAATCATTCCTGTGTCTGTCTTAATTTACGAAGGCTTATATATGCGGGTCTCTGATCAAGCACACAAGCCGGAATATATGTATCTACTCCTACCCCGAAATTAATTGCTCTATAAACATTTAGGACATTGTTTAGTTATTTAATGGGACAAAGTGAAATTTTTTTAAACTTTATCATTGCCCGCTTTTTAGACTTTTGTAAACTATAACGTTAAGCGGTCACTTACCAAACATTTAATTAGTAATACTGAGAGTTCAATACTAAGATAAAATTGTTTGACCTACAATTTTGAAGAGATATCTAATGTTTCTAGTAAAATTATGTAATTTTTCTAAAAATGGAAATCTTAATAATCAGCTCGTAAGATAATCCGAAGCGACATTTTTTAGAAAATTCTCGATTGAAAGACAACGATTCTTTCTTATCATTTGAGATGTTAATTTACGATAAAGCATATGAAGTGAATATTCTAATACAATTTAGATAAAATTTCAAAACATCCGACTAAGCATTCTAGATTCAACATAGGGTGAACTTATTGTAACTGATCCATGTTAATAATATCCTCCTTATCATATAGTATAAAATAAATGTAATGGCCTTTAACTATAAAAATTTGCCATACGAATTTCGGTATTTATTCTTTTCTATAGCTATATAACTGGACCATGTTAATATCATAATTATCATGTATCATAAAACAACAATTAAATTGCAACTTATTGTAACTGAATCACGCTAATGTCATCATTATCGTCTAAAAAGCCCAATTAATGGCTAGTAATTATAAAAATTTACTTTACGAATTTCGGTATTTTTTTCTTTTCCTGTAGTTTTATAAAGCAACAAAGCTATTAAAAAATGGATTTTAAACTACACAATTCATTTATATTATAACGGCCACTTAGTCCGTAGTCTCACTTAGTTCTTGGAAGTCTAAATCAGAAAAAAATACTTTATTTCATAAATATTTCGGCTAACTTATTGCAGAATGGAACTATTTTCTGTGATACAGCCGAACTCGTTTATAACGAGGCCAAAATGACCATCACATTTAATTGTTAAACAGAATGATTATAATGAACATGTGTAGTTGAAAAAAAGATTTATTTATAAAAATAAAAGATTATCACCTTTTGAAATTTGGATATTTTGACAACCAATGCGATGCAGCTGAATAAAGATCCCCTTTGCTCCAATGCAAAAAGCATCACCGGTTGAACCGAATTTGTGACAATTTCTTAGTTATTGATTGCAGTGTTATAAGTTTAAATATTAGGATTTTTTCTGAAAAAATGGCTAAAATAGATTATTTAAAAAAAATCGCTTTTACTTTGTCAAGGTAGCCAGTAGAATTGTTTCAAGCAAAACAAAATATTCCTCGCTAATTTCAAGACGTGCTACTAAAATTCATTTTTCTTTACGTCGATTTAACATTGTACCAAACAAATATTCCCGATTCTCTCTGTAGGGGCTCGGATGGCCGAGTGGTTAGCATCACAGGCCAGCAGTCTGCACGCTGCAACGGGTGCGGGCTCGACTCCTGCCTCCGCCCTGGGTGTATTTCCTTTCTTTGTGACAGTAAAACTCTTTCTATGTCTATCTTATTTGATGAAGTCTCTGATCAAGCACACAAGCAGTAATATAAATGTTAACGACCATACCCTTCTCTCTGTAAATTCAGATTCCCGTTGAATCAGGGCTCTCTATAATCGAGTTAGATTGTATTAATTAAACTCAGATTTGATTTGGTTTTGAATTATCGTCGCACTAGAGCTACACGAGGGCTATTGGCGACGGGCGTCGTATTTTAGAACCACAGTCAGGTGACGAGCCATCACCTGAATAGGCACCCAACGCAACCGTTAAGGGCGACATCGTACGCAGCGTTAGGACTTTGAAGGATATTTAACGTGCACTCCCTTACACGGGGTATTATTCGTCGGACATTTTTGGCTGCACGGGCCGTTTATAGGTCGGCAGCTATTTTGGCGATGCCCGGACCCGAACCTGGGACCTTCCGCATGCTAAGCGAGTGCTTAACCGACTGGGCTCCCCAGCCCCCTTAATTAAACTCAGAGAGGCGAGACTAATTGTCCGCAGTCAGCGAAGATGTTAACGATCGTTTAATCAGCAAGGTATATGGCTAAAGAGGTGAAGGATAACTTAAACAATATCCGAAATAAAATGAAAATTCTCCCATTTTAACGTATTTGACAGTGATATAAATATAATAAAAAAATAAGTAATCCATCTCTAATTGCCAGCAATGAACTTTCGGCGTGTGGCGAAAGTCAAAAGCCCTTTTCAGTGTCGGACAGATCAAATAAGCGGAACTAAATAGACGAGGGAGTCAGTTGTGCTTGAGCTGGTTGGATACAATTGTAAGCAACGGATAACCCTTTCAGTCCCAGTGACGGCATTTAGCATCATTATGTTTTTGATCATAAATTAAAAAAAATAATAGGGCTGACATCTATTGGGATGAACAAAAAATATTTTTTCTAATAGAGAAAAGTTTGAAGAATCGAATTATGTGCTTTTTGATAAGGTAAATGGCTAGAGAAGATCAGAAAAAATTTCTACAATGATTATGCCAGATTGTCATTGGGACTGAAATGGTTAAAAAAGAATTAATATATAAGTTTCAATCTCGAAATAACTAAATTTAGAGTTTATTTACTTGCTCGGTAAATAACCTTTGTTCTTATTATCTTAAAACTTTGTAAAACGGGTACGAATAACGATAAAAAATGTATAAGCTCGGAAATCCAGAATGAAAAATTGTTTGACGCAGTGAAAAAGTTCGACAAAAATGTACGAAAACTAACATTCCATTTTACATACTTCTAAAAGACAATAATTGTATAGTTGCTCAATGTGAATCTACATTTAACTGTGGGTACTTTACACAGAGAGACATAAACACGGGATTGTTTTTAACCCATATGATTCCATAAATTTACTACCAATATTCGTTCAAATGAAATATCATAATTACAAGTTAATCGCCAAATCCAAACGAGTTTATTTTCAAAAGACAGATTGAAAAACAAAAGCTTCTTTTTTATTAACCAAAATACCAAAAGATAGGGCTTGATAGGAAAAGTAAAAGGTATGACAGGGATAAAAAAAATGGCATGACAGGAAAAATAAAAGGTATGACAGGGATAAAGAAAGGGAAGAATAAGAAAAATAAAAGGTATGACAGGGATAAAGAAAAGGAAGAATAAAAAAAAAGAAGGCATGACAGGGATAAAGAAAGGGCATGACATGAAAAATAAAATATGATAAGGGCAAAAAAAGGCCACGAGAAAATGAAAGGGAATGATTGGAAATTTTGCATATATACATAGCGTAATTTCATAGTTAGCTGGTCAAAAACCGTTCATTTCAGAAACTATCCTCAGATACAACATTTTCAAACCTGCAGGACAGTTGCGCTGGGGTGTGAAGGGACGAAAATCCATTTCCAAACACGCCTTAAAGACCGCTCTCAGGACTCACAGGTGACCAGACAGAAGATTGTCTTCGAGGTGATAACACATTCATCAGATTAGGATATCATTTTGATGCAACCATGCCAGTCAGTTACAACAATTTTGAAAATGAGAATAATGTGGCCCTTAAAAGTAAGCATTTTGTATACATTGTTGAGTTTTTGAAATATGTGATACGTGGTGTTTTTTTGTTTTGTTTTACCATGGTTTAATCAATTGTGGGATGATCGAGTAAGACGTTATTATAGTTTTAATAGTTTATAGTTATAATAAGTTTTTTATTATTATATTGCTTGGGTACTTAAAAGACTCAGTACCCCAGAATCGATGAAAACTTTCGAAATTTATTTGACGTTCCTAAAATACTTTTTATATCTTCTAGTAAAGTTTTTCCAAGTTTTCGAAACAGTTAACGTAAATAGATATTTAAATTTAACTTTTCACCAAGTTACTTTCTACCATTTAGTTTTTAAATTGATTTTAATCATTTTATTATATTTGGAAACACCACCATACTTAAAATGGTAAACTCCCATAAATGTTTGTGGAATGCGTTAAATCAAAATTGATTTAAAAAAAAATTAAAATAAGTTTTCATAACAAAGTCTCTGTTTTTGATTATTCTACGACTTCATTGAAAAATTTTTTACGACGCTCATTTTAAAGAAAAGAATTTTGAGAGTCCCAAAGATCGCATATTTTATGTAACCGTAGTTAATTTCGCCAGATCTTAAAAGGCACTGCATTATAGTTATTAAATTTTCAGAATGTTTCTACAATAAAAATTTTGGTAAAAAGCCTATCAATGATATTCTAACACATTTCATAATAAATATTAGTACTTCATGAAGCATAAATGTTAAAAAATTGTAGTAAATGACTTAATTATTTTTTCGATTAGAAATTCAGTTTTTACACGTATTAATCTACAGTAATATGCCTACACAAACATAGGGCCCAAAATATCATTTTGAAATTAACAATATATATTCAAAATATATTCAATTCTGTTATTTTTTTATATATTTTTTTTATATGTAATAACATTATAATAATTAGCATACCGTCATATTATAATTTAATTTTTTTAACGATTATAAAATATTTTTTTGATAATTTGGCTGTATTTACAAAAATTAAAAAGAACGTCACTGTTCTAAACCTACCTAGTTTGAGGCTCCAAACCTCACCCAAAACAATTCGGGTGGAATAAAACGAAAAGCAGTTACGTTCATGCTGTTTCCTGGAAAAATATACGATGGGGTAGGGGAGAAAAGTGTTTTCGAAGCTTGCGTTGTCATATAAGAACTTTTTATATTAAATAACTATATGTAAAATATGTCAACAGGGAAACTTTGAAGTAGTTTAGTCTTTTTTTATTTAGCTGCTAGACATCGGTAAATGATAAATTGGTCGTCTGAAGTAGACGGTAGAGTGGGACGGAATGATCCACAAAAATGGCGATTAATCTGCACCACTGACCAATCAAATTTAAGATTATTCATGTGAAAAGGTGCACGGTAAAGATGGCTCGGCAAAGCTTCTGTGGGAACGATTAATCTACACTCTTTAAATCAAACGAGCGAATTTAACTCATTCTGATTAATTTTCACTCCTCCAGTCTTTAAAATGCACTTCTCCGAAAGGAGTGGATCCTTTGTGTGTTAAACCTCCAACAGGATTAATCCAAACGAGTGATTTTAACTCAGCCTGAGTTAATATTCACTCCTTTCCAGTGCCGCAAATGCACTTCTAAAACTGGAGTGGATTTCACTCTTTTGATTTAAGAGTGTAGGCGACTGTTTGTCGCCGACAGGGTGTCGTTTCGATGTAGGCGAATACACAAAATTCCAAAATTTTTACTATTGCTTTAATCTTTTCCAAATTTGGCATACTGATTTCAAATATAATGAATAATACTATTCAGGCATTTTTTAAAATTTAAATATAATTTATTTATTTTAAACGGTGTTTTTCTACTAAAAAAGGAGGTTTACGCGAACAAGTCTACCACATAGAATTTTCGTTCTATAAACATTAATTACGTGTTAAATTCTTCGTTTTGAACTGATGTATGCAATGATCCTCTAGAGTTGCATACAAATTACAAGAAAAGAAAATATTAAGAAAAATTTTATAAATTAACCACACAAAAAAAGGATTTTTTTTTCGATTAACTTACACTTGGACATTTAAAAAAAAAACTTATATATTTACACCGGATGTTAGAGGTTCATGTCACAGATATATATTGAAATAGCATTTGTAAGAAATTTCAGGTAAATTAATGTTAAACTTTTTATACTAGAAGTGTTGGCGCTAACCCCTTTTTTTTGGTGAAAAACACCGTTTAAAACAAATCAATTATATTTAAATAAAAAAATTGCCTAAAAAGCATTGTTCATTATATTTGAAATCTCTATGCCAAATTTGGAAAAGATTAAAGTAATAGTAAAAGTTTTAGAATTTTGGGTATTCGCCTACCTTAAGGCACTAAATGATATTAAGGATATGTGAAAAAGGTAATTTAAGTAATTAAGTTTAATCGAGGTTAAAAAGAAATGTAAGATTTTGAGTGGTTAAGTTATTATGTATCATATATATCATTTCTTTTTTAGTGTCTTACGGAAAGAATGGCCTCGTGGAAGCTATGGAAACCCAATCCACGCTGTTATGGAACAAGAAAATTAAGAACACAAATATGGAAAAGTTTGCGCGTAAAGTAGAGGAGAAATACAACCAGCACTTTGGTATGTGAAATAGATAGAAAATCGGGATTTTTTTTTCTTTTTAAGGTGATGTTGATAAATTTATTATAAAACCGGAAAGTGTTATTTTTTTAACCACTTATTTAATAACTAATATGATAACTAATTTAATGGACCCTGTTGATCAATCAATTTTTTTTATCGTAGAGTTAATCAACAGCTTATTAGATGAAAAGTGATTAAAAAAACTTATTATCCACCTCGTAAATAATCAGAACTCTTCATATTATTAAGAGTTTTATTCTACGAACTAGTGCCATTAATAACTATTTACTCACACGTTTCTGAAAAGCTTTATTTATAAGCCATGTTTATAAATGAAAGTTTTAGTTTTGAATACAACAAATATAACTTGTAACACATTGAGCTTCAAAAGAGACGGCAGGGACAGCTTCATTAAAAAAACTATTATTGCTAAACATATATATTACATATGGAACAAAAACTTGACGATTTTGATAATTTATTTAGGTACATTTAAGTGTGACGCTTATTTTACAGGGCAAATTTTCCTGCCAATCATTGTTAATGAGGTTTTTTTTTTTAATAAATTTGCCCTTAGGTTCATATTGGGAGTTTCATAAGTGGTCGGTCGAAAATTATGTAGATTTTTGGAATGAAGTATGGAATTACTTTGGAATGATTGTATCCAGACCACATGATCAGGTAAAGAAAGTACTTTTATTAAGCTTTAAAAAATATTTAAAAAATATATATAATGCATAGATAAACGTTCGAAAATAAATAAGAAATATATGAGAGCAAAATTAATTTCCTGAATTTTTTTTTGTCTCAATAACCAATACACTTTCAACTAATCCAGTTTTATATTTTACCAAAACTTTTGAAAAGCTCTTTTAAAACATAATTGATTTCTTTTGCTGCTTTTAAGGATAAACTACTTATTTATTAAACAGTGTAAAAATTGGATGTAAAACCTGATTATCCATTTCAGAAACAACATTAATACCGTTTACATAAACCCCTCTTAATTTATTATTTTAATTGTAGAATGTATGTAAATACACAATGCTTATCAAAAGTATCGAAAATATATATTTGATTTTATTAATTCAACGAACTGTTTAGCTCTTTACTGACGTAGTATAAAAATGTGGAATCAATGGTTAGGCGGTATAATTTATCAGAAAATTATCCTTTCCACTGACCCTCTGTTATTACACCGCCTGTCAGTGGGCCTAAGGGCCTTATGATAGATATGGCCCTGAAGCATGTGAGATATTATAATTTTTTTTCCATATATTACAATTTTTTTAAAAAAAATAGTTAACTTTTTCGCTAATCTTGTATGCTTCATAATTTCCATTATACAGGTCTTACTTAAGACTGGAAATGGTTTTCTCGACAACGAATGGTTCCACGGAGCAAGGTTTAATTTTGCTGAAAACATTTTGAGAATACGCGATCGCCGTGTAGCTCTTATTTGTGCTGGTAAGTTTATTAGAAGTAATTAAGTAAGCATCTGAAGTAATTTGTAATCTAAGTTTATTGAAGTTTATTGAAAAAATCTGAAAACAAACATACATTTAGATTAACCCAAATAGTCCAAATTATATTTAAAAAAATTATGGTTTCTTTTTACTTTGAAGCATCCGGTATAACGTTTCTCAATAAAACTGGGAAAAACAAATGCTGCCTCCAGTTTTATGGAGTAACAAGGCATGACAAAGCTGGAGAGAACTCACGCTTTGTCATGCATTGTTGTAGATTTTATAATCTTTTTATTCTTCATTTTTTATATCCTCTATAATATTTTTGGTTTCATAACATTCCTAATTGTGAATTCATGATTAATCTAAGAGCCCATCTGTCAAAAAGGTTACACGAAGGTTACACAGTGTATAAGGGGAAAGCTCCTCACACAATAACAGTTTAGTCAGTTTACTCCAGAATTGTAGCGAACGTTACACCCTAAAACTATAGCAACGTAGAACAGTTCTTTTATAATAATCTTTTTTTATGAAAATTACTATTACCTTTCGAATCTCAAAATTAATATTCACGATTCCGGGATTATTTTTCTTGTATAAAAAATTAATGAATTCAAAGTTAAAAAGAAATAATGAAAAAAAAAACGGAGTTGCTTTATTGGAGGCTGAGCCTATGTGTACTCGGAACATTCCCCAGAACTGAGAGCCGTTTTGTTGTGGCACTATCTAGGTGACACATATAGAAAAGTTAATATATTAATATTAATTAACCAGCAATTGTCACGTGGTTTAAGGGCCCGGATGGCCGAGTGGTTTGGACCATTTCGCAAGTAGTCTGTAACGGGGAGGCTGTAACGGATGCGTGTTCGATTCTTTCCTTCGCCCTGGGTGTACTTTATTTCTCTGTCTTATAAAGCGGGTCTCTGATCAAGCACACAAGCTGTAATATAAATGTATCTACCCCTAAACTGCCCAACATGGTTTAAATTAAACATTATTTTTTTTAGATGAGCTGGGTAATCAAGAAACTGTCACATATGCACATCTATACGAGGCAGTAAAATTATTTGCAGCGGCTTTCCGAAAGAACGGTTTGAGAAAGGGAGACAGGATAGCATGTAAGTTTAATAAATATTTTAAGACCCATAAATTTAATTTAATTCGTTCTCAGCAAATTTTTATAAAAGTAGTGAGAATGTAAACATTTAATAATTAAGGTCTAAATCTTTCTTCTCTTATTTGAATTATTGGAAAGTTTTCAGAATTAATATTGCATTTCAAGTAAAAGGAAAAGATCCTTAATTAGAGTTTTGGCTCGAAGTCAAGTTAGCATTCTAAAAAATAAAAGTGTTCAGATAATTATTAAAATGATAGTTACATGCTGCAATATAAATTATTTTATTTAAAAAAATTATTTTAGGTTTATTTTTTTCAAAGAGAGCATTCATAATGAAATCATACTACAAAATTTCAGGTTACATGTCGAACATAAAAGAAGCTATTTTTGCTATGTTAGCCGCAACGAGTATTGGTGCTATCTGGAGTGGACCTTTACCTTATTATGGTTCTAGAGTAAGTTTTAACGTAATTTATTACTATGATATATAAAAACAAATATAAAAAAATATATATCCTCTTAACAATAGCACTTGACGGAATCGTCTAGTTTGAAATCTATTAAAATAATGGATGTAAGGTTTAGCCCCACTGTACGATTCAGCCCCGCTCTCCCCTATATAATTTCCTTTTAAGAATTTGATTTGTTGAATGATAATCAAAACTAGTATGGTGATTCACAACCCTAATGTGAATCAAGGAAGTGGTTATAGACAGAAAATATGAAAAAAAAGTAACACTGAATTTTTTAATGACTTAGAAAATTACTAAAAGAGAAGATGGGAGAAAAGAAACTTTGTAGCGAAATTATTTCGTATCATTATTTTGTGCGGAATTATTTCACGAGAGTATTTGTTTCTTTTCCCTCTCGATGATTCGTCTAACGTCGATTTGTCTAACAAAGTGTCGCCCCACGTTGGGCGCCCCTTTTAGCAATGTTACCTTAAATACGGTGGACATAAATGACAGTATTCAAACGATATAAACTTTTATTAAATTCTTAAGGGGGTATGGGACACTTTTAACTTTTTTTTTAGTATTGCAGATATCAATATATTTTTTTTCCATAAATGTATACTAAATACACTTACATTTTTGGATAGTCAAAGGTTTTAAATTATCATTACTTTAAAAAAAAATGAAATGTGTCAAAAAAGTGATGTTTCTTATTTTTGTTATAAGTCAAACAATTATTTATTGACAAAAAAAATTTAGCATTTTCATAAACAGGAAAATGTATTTAACAAACTGTCTACACCGATTTTTGCTATTTGCCATAGTTTTTTTTAACAAAATTATTGAACTTCTTTTTTGATAATTTCACAGGTTCACTTTTTTTATAAAAATTAATAAATAAAAAAATAAATTATATACATCTCTAAAGACAAATTAAAGATATATGTTTGAAAAATATGTGTGGAAAATTTTAACACTCTATGGGCAGTAGATTTTGACTTATATCAATTTAAAGTCAAGAAATCATCGAAAACACGATCAAGGAGAAAAACAGCTTTGAAGTTTATCCCCTTCCAAACTGAAGCTCTCCAAACCGCCCGAACGACTAAGGATTCGATAATGTTAATCCTATCAAATATTACGAGGAAGCAAACATTATAAACGTGGTTGGCCAACACAGATGTCATGACACAAAAAGCTACATATCTCACGTTCTACTGCAGATATAAATAAAATTTTTGTTTTATATTATTCTAAAACCAGCGGGTGACCGAGCTCTGCTCGGATAAAATAGGTATCGAAGCTAACTCGAAGATTTAAATTTTCAATTGTGATCTATCAAAACAATACATACCATAAGAAAATTTGTTAAACCATTGGTGAAAAGATAACCGGTTACAGTTAATGTGACCAGATTTTCAAAATCAAAAAGTGGGACACTCCATCACCCCCCCCCCCCCCCGGTGTATTTTTTAAGTATTTTTTTATGCACATAATAGTCCCTTCACACAATTACACACTTGGTATAAGAGAGATAAGGAAGGCGCGTTCAACAGCAGCAGTGGTTCCAGGCAAACAGAAACCATACTCCACCAATTTGTTGATGACTTTAACTTCATTTAACAATTTCTAAAGACGTCATAGCGTTTTACAACGATTATTCATAAAAAAAAGTATATTTTATTCACAATTTCCCCGTTTTTCGGGACATTGCGGGACTTTTGCAAAAAAACGGGACGTTTTGGCGGGACATTCGGCCCACGGGACAGTAACACAAAAAGCGGGACTGTCCCGCTAAATCAAAATCAATAATAATAATAAATAAAAATCAATAACGTTTAAAGCAAGGTTGAATTTATTTAAATTTGAAAAATTAAAATCTTAACTAAACATTTATAGCTTAAGCAGAGGCTTATAGCTTTAGCAGATGGCATCAGGAAAGTAGCCATTATGGCGAAGTAGTGAAGTTTGAAAATATCCTATCTGTAACTCCGAACTGCTTGACAGTAGCGCTTCAAAACCTGTGCCAATCGATTCGTCATGGCCAAAAACCCCAGACCCCCAAGTTTACCGGAGTTTATTAATTTTGGGGCGATTTTCGACTTGGCACCAATTCATCGCATTATAGTATAAGATATTTGTGTTATTTTTTAAGATAATAATATTTTTTTGATTTTTTTGAAGATTTTGTGTCCTATACCCCCTTAAGAGCCAAAAAACCCAACTAACTTTCAAAAAGCAAAAGACAAACTGAATTTTAAAAGATGGAACTGCGCGAGACGTTAGACAAGTCGTCGAGAGTAAAATAAAACAAATACTGTTGCGGAATCCATCGTTAGATGGCGCTAGTTGTCCTTGAGAGACACTCCAATTCATGTAAATGTTATATAATCAGAACGAATAAATGGTGTGCTTACGCCAAGATGTGTTTATAATGATCTCCCATAAAATAAAACTGAACCACCAAGTGCATATTTTTTATCATGGTGCATAGGGCCGAAAAATTATAGTCGAAACGATAGAAATAATGTGTGTACGGTGTTCGGCAAGGCAGTTGGTGTTATTTTTTTTGGGTAAAAGTGAGTTACTGAGTGACACGTGCATAATATTGTAAGTAGTTTGTTTTTGGTGTTAGTTATACATTTATACTATTTCAATTATTTTGAATTATTGTTAGTTAGTGAAATAGTTATCAAAATGAAGACTGGTGATGTAGACGGTGAACAGGATTCTGCTTTGATGTTAAAGAAAAAACGATCCGCTATTAGGACGGCCACCAGTAAATTAATTACTAAGATAGAAAATACTTTTGTGGCCGAACTAGGCGATCAGTACACATTGGATAACCAATGTGAGGATTTAAGGAGTTATTCGGATCAGTTAAAAGATAAAAGTAGTTCTTTAAAAGATATTGATGACCAAATTTTTGGTCTTTTGGACATAGAAGAAATCGAAACTGATGCTTTGGCTAGTGAAGAATATTTCGAGAAAATTGTGAAATATCGTGGTAAAATAGAAAGATATGTAGCAAATATAAGTTCAAAGCAGAGTTCCGCTCCCGTTATTGAAACAAGGTCAGCAAATGTAAATTATGAATATTGTACTCAGATGCCACGTGGTGTACATTCAAATGAATTGGTTATTAATGACAGCAGTATTAAGCAGCAATTAGTTAAATTACCGACGTTAGTAATTTCTAAGTTTTATGGCGATGCCATTAATTGGCTTGAATTTTATAATCAATACGATAATGCTATTCATAGTAATGAGTTTTTAAGTAAAATAGAGAAGTTTACGTATCTTAAGAGTTATCTTGGTGGGTCAGCCCTGAGTGCCGTTTCTGGTTTTGCTTTGACACCGGAAAATTATGACTCAGCACTTAAGTTGCTTAAAGATCGGTTTGGGCGAACAGATTTAATAATTGGTGCACATATGAAAAAATTGCTCGACATTCAGAGTGTAAAAGATGCACGTGACGTTAAGGGTTTACGTAAGTTTTATGACACGTGCGAAGTACACATTCGTAGTTTAAGCTCTTTAAATGTTACGGCAGGATCTTACGGTAGTTTATTGTGCCCTATAATATTAGAGAAAATTCCTGATGAAATGGGATTGGAATATAATCGTAAAAGAAGTTCTAGGGACGAGTTTAACATAAATGAGCTTGTTGAGTACATACGAAATGAGGTAGAATGTCGAGAATCGGCGATCACGCTTACGAGTCAGAGCACTAATTATCAAAATTTTCAAAGAGGTAGAGGCAGGTCTGACCACCAAAATTATCGTAGGTTCAACAATTCGTCGGCTGCTGCATTTAATACTGCTACTGTTTCGAACTGTTTGTTCTGCAATAAACCACATGATAAATTTAAATGTACTGAGGCTACATTAGAGGATAAATTGGCTAAGTTAAAAAAGGAATTTAGATGCCTGAAATGTTTCAATAAATTTCATGGTTGGCGAAATTGCAGAAACAAAAGTAATTGTAAATGTGGATTGAGATCCCACCACGAGTCAATTTGCAATAATGTATCAGCATCTGTACCAGAACAAAAAGAAAACGAAACTCAATCGTTCAGCTCAGTGTCCCAATGTCACAGCAATATAGTCGGATCGAGAAAGGTTATTTTGCAGACATGCACAGCAATCGCAAAGTCAGACAGCGATAGTAAATTTGCTCGTATTCTTCTCGACCAGGGTTCGCATCGCACATTTATCAGTGAGTCATTGGCAAGGGATTTACATTTAAATCCAATTAGACATGAGAATCTTTCTGTTTTCGCATTTGGTGCAAAGAGTGCCAAACCAAAAGTATATCCGGTTGTTCGCGTTATGCTACAGAATAAGAAACAAAATTGGAAAAAAGCAGTTGAATGTCTAATAACTGAAACAATAAGTTCGGCTCCCATTCTCCCGCCGTCGGAGGGAGTAATAAATAAAATGAAAGAATTAGGAATGGAGTTTGCAGACGTTAGTGCTAGTGAAGGAGAGACATGTGATTGCGAAATATTGTTGGGTGCCGATGTTTTCTGGGATGTTGTGCTGAGCGAGAGAGTTAAAATATCTCCACACTTAATGGCAATTAAATCCCATTTGGGATGGCTCGTGGCGGGATGTGAGTTTGAAGGTAGTGTAAGTCAGACATTTTCAATTGTTGTTGGCAATGCAGTATTATTGAATGATTTATCTAAGTTTCATGATCTGGAGAGTTTAGGGATAATTGATAAAGGTGACTCTTCTTGTGAAAATGAACAGTTAGAAAAGTTCAGATCAAATCTTAAATTTGATGGTAATAGATACACAGTAAATCTTCTATGGAAGGATAATGCAAAGGAAATGTTAAAAAGTAATTTTGAAGTGGCGTCAGAAAGATTTCGGAGATTACGTTTGCGTTTTTTAAACGATTTGGATCTCTTTAATGAGTATAAAGACGTAATTCAGGGTTATGAAAGCGAAGGTATAATAGAAAGGGTTGAAAAAGAAAGTATTCAAAAGGGAGTTGAATTTTATTTACCACACCGAGCAGTTATTAGAAGCGATAAAATAACCAGTCGTGTGAGGGTCGTGTTCGATGCTTCAAGTCATGCAAAAAATGAGCTATCGTTGAATGACTGTCTCCATGTTGGACCCAATTTGTACCCTGATATTTTGGATTTGTTGCTTAAATTTAGAGAGAATCCCATCGCATTTACAGCAGATATACGCCAAGCTTTCCTTCAATTGCAGCTCGATCAGAATGATAGGGATGTATCTAGATTTTTTTGGGTTAACGATCTTAGTGAGGAAAATCCAATTATTTATAGATTTTGCCGCGTGTTATTCGGCATAAATTGTTCTCCTTTTTTGTTAGCGGCTACAATAAAGGAACATATTAAGAAGTATGCTAAGAGTTTGCCATCAACATTTCAGATTTTAAATCAAAATTTGTACGTCGATGATTTAATAAGTGGGCAGAAAACAGTTGAAAATGCGTTCCAAACTAGTCTTGAATGTATACAGATATTTAAGGACGCAGGTATGGATTTACGGAAATGGCAGAGTAATAGTAAACAGCTTCGTGAAATGTGGAGAGAATCAGATGTACATGTAGAAAACGAAAACAGTGAGAATAAATATCTAGCCCAAAGTGACTTCCCTCTTAAAGTTTTGGGATTAGGTTGGAATCCGGAAAAAGATACGCTTTATTTTGATATAAGAAACTTAATCACTGTCATTTCAACCCCAGTTTTGACGAAACGTCATATTCTGAGGGTAGTGAGTATGATATTTGACCCCATTGGTTTTCTCGGACCTCTAACGATTCGTATTAAAATGTTGATTCAATTATTATGGAAGGCCAACGTAGATTGGGACGAAACTCTATCTTCAGATATTGGGTCAGCATGGGCACAGTTGTGTGATGATATCCGAGAATTAAATTTGTTTAAAATTCCTCGCTACTACTTTTTTGAAATAGGGAATAGGGAAATAGATAGCCTTGAACTTCATTTCTTTTCTGACGCCAGTTTGAAGGCTTTTGGTACAGTTTCTTATTTCAGAATCATTACTAGAGATGGAAAAATTGTTACC
Organism: Hylyphantes graminicola; assembly: GCA_023701765.1. Classification (NCBI taxonomy): domain Eukaryota; kingdom Metazoa; phylum Arthropoda; class Arachnida; order Araneae; family Linyphiidae; genus Hylyphantes; species Hylyphantes graminicola. The sequence goes on from CM043119.1 coordinate 53,321,890, forward strand.
TCACTAGTCTCCGCAAAGGGAAGAGTGTCACCTTTGAAATCAACAACTCTTGAGTCGGAACAAACTTTGCCTCGTTTAGAACTTATGGGTGCAGTGTTGTCAGCAAGACTAACTAAGACAGTGTTGAAGTCCTTTAGTGCAACATTACGTGTGGACAAAATATGCCTTTGGACGGATTCGTTAATTGTGCTCTGCTGGGTGAAAACTTCTCCTCTCAAGTTAAAGCAGTTCGTATCGAATAGAGTCAAAGAGATACAAGAGTTGACTTCAGGAGCCACCTGGTTACATGTGTCCGGTAAAGATAACCCAGCGGACTTGATATCTCGTGGAGTACCTATGTCTGTACTGCGAGAGTCCCGACTCTGGTTTCACGGTCCCGACTGGTTGTCACAATCTGAAGCAGGCTGGCCGTCTCAAGAGCTTCAAAAGGATGACAACAACTCACTTGAGATGAAGAAGATGATAGTTCACGAATGCCTTGTACAACCGAAGGAACAGCTACTTGACCTTTCCAGATACAGCTCGTACCTAAAAGTTCTGCGAATCGTAGCCTGGATGAGAAGATTCGCTACAAGAGCCAGAGGAGAAGCATGCCAAGGTGAAAATCTGACAGCCCAAGAACTTGAAGAGGCAGAGAAGATCTGCATACGGGAAGCTCAAGCCGAGTTCTACCCGTCAGAGATGAGGAGTCTCCAACAGAGAAGACCGGTGGGCCGGGACTCATCAATCTTTACCCTGACTCCATTCCTTGATGAAGATGGCATCATAAGAGTGTCAAGCCGTTTAGATGAAAGTGATCAATTGACGTATGACGAGAAGAAGCCAGCACTTCTCCCGAACAAAGCAGTGTTAACAAGTCTCATAATTCGCAGAGAACATGAACGAGCCTTTCATGCTGGAGTTGACTACACTCTGACCAAAATGAGAAGGAGGTTTTGGATACCAAAGGGGAGACAGTGCATAAAACAAGTCCTTCATCGTTGCCTCATCTGCCGAAGATCAAATGTGAAACCAGCGTCGCAGATGACTGCACCTATCCCAGGAGACAGATTGGCCATGACGCCACCCTTTTGCGTCGTAGGAGTGGATTTCACAGGGCCAGTCTTCGTGAAGGTGGATGAAGAGAAAGAAAAGGCTTACATTTGCCTTTTTACCTGTGCAGTAACAAGAGGGGTACACTTGGAGCTCGTATCTAGCATGTCCACAGAGAAGTTTCTTCTAGCACTTCGTCGTTTTCTGGCCCGCAGAGGCAACTGTAAAGTCATCTACTCTGACAATGCCAAGACATTTAAGAGTGCCAAAAAGGAGTTGTCCTCCCTCAACAAAATCGTCAGGGACTCAGCCATACAGAATTTCATCTCTAAAGAAGGGATAACCTGGAAGTTCATCATGGAACTATCCCCATGGTGGGGAGGGTTTTATGAACGCCTAATGAGAACAATCAAAGATCCACTCAAAAAAATCCTTGGAAGAGCACTACTAAGTTTTGAAGAGATGACAACAGTTCTTGCAGAAGTTGAAATTGTTGTGAATCACCGTCCCTTGACTTTTGTATACAGTGAGTTTGGAGAACCTGAAGCCCTGTCCCCAGCCCACTTTCTGTACCCCGACAGGAACACTCTTGATTACCCGACGCACTTCGTGGAACTTATTAACAACGAGTCATCCAGAGAGAACTTAAACAGAAGAAAGAAGTACCAAACTGTGCTTTTAAGCAGAATTTGGAAGAAATGGAAAGACAACTACCTACTGCAACTAAGAACTGCGCACAATTCGACGACTCCCGTCCCAAAGGCAGAACTCAAAGTTAAAGACGTTGTACTCTTAGAAGGAAACACCAAGTCCAAGTTTCTTTGGGACATTGGAATTATCGAAGAGACATTCAAAGGTAGAGATGGACTGATAAGATCTTGCCTCGTTCGAACACGAAAAGGATCATATAAACGGTCAGTACAGTTACTATACCCTCTGGAAATTAACTAAAATATGGTCACTCAGTATACTCACTCATTTAGGACAATAGACATTATATATTATTGATTTTCAATTTATGTTAAATATGTCAAGTTCTTAAATTTATATTTTCAGATTAATAATTGGTGAACTCTGTAAGCAGAGTTCAGGTGGGGAGTGTTGCGGAATCCATCGTTAGATGGCGCTAGTTGTCCTTGAGAGACACTCCAATTCATGTAAATGTTATATAATCAGAACGAATAAATGGTGTGCTTACGCCAAGATGTGTTTATAATGATCTCCCATAAAATAAAACTGAACCACCAAGTGCATATTTTTTATCAAATACTCTCGCACACGACAGACAATTCCGCACAATATAATGATACGAAATAATTTCGCTACAACTTAGAAATTTGACAGAAAATAGTGTATTTCAAAAGAAAAACTAATTTTACGCATATTTATCTTTTATAAGAAGTTCAGCAATAATAGAATCATATTTCAACATTTCAGAGTGCATTCAAGCATTTGTTTCATGATACATTTCCTTTAAAAATATTGTGACTGAACCATTTGTATAAAATATCAACATGCATTAGCATTTTAAATGCATTTCCTTTATAGCAATTGAAGAGCTTAGTGGAAGAACGAGCTAAGTGACAAAAAGATTGAAACGATAAAATAAGCTTTAAAGTTTTTCGTTTGCACTCAGATCTGTTGAAACCGATACTTGCCAAACCGCAAAAATATGCTCTACTTTAAGTTTGAAGAAACTTTTTTTAAGTATAAAGAAGTTAGTAATGTGTTCACTGACACAGAAATATAAATTTTTTCAAAAATGTCGCTTAGCACGTTCTTCCACTAAGCTCTTCAATTGCGAATAAAAAATACGTTGATTTGTATAAAACATAGATATAGAAAGTAGCAGAAAAGGTGAAGCCACTTTTGAACCAGTATCCCATAAGGCAGTTTGCAAGCCAAAACATACTGCGAGCTGTGTAAGCCACCAGATGGCATCATGAGATAATTCGACTAATAAAAAATAGATATTTAATATGAACTAATTAAAACTTTTTACCAATTTTGCTAGCATAAGTTTATAGCTGGATATGTATTCCTGCAGACAAGAGGTATATATTCATAAAAGGAGTATATTAAAAATTCAATTTTTATTACATGTAACTCTTCGCAAAAGCCGTTTTTTTAACCAGTATCCCGTGACGCATTGCAAAAACGGCGAAAAGTGGCTTCATTACACAATCGCGGGGTTTGTATATGGTATATAATATCAATTTAACAGTAATTTGTGTTACAGGCGGCTTCCAACATCGTAAAGACTATGGAGGCAAAGTTTCTCATCGCCGTGGATCATCTTCAGGATAACGGAGAACAATTTTACCCTATTAATAACTTAGCCGCCATTGCTAAAAGTATGAACTTGTTGTTTCAAAGTTTTGGCTGCACTTGAGCGATTCTGGATGCTGTGTGGTTTAAACATTTTTTTTTTTAATTTAGGATGCAATTGAACGAATGCTGAGTCCTTGTTTTATTTAACACTGTTCAGATCTTAGTTGCATGCATATATTTCGATTAAACAATTCATTTATGATTACAGGTGCCTCCTCTGTGACTCACGTTATTATAGTGCCAACAAAGAACGAAACATTATCGCGTGATATTTCAGATATCCCAAACAGGTAAAATATCTGAAATTTTCAATGAAAATAGCTATTCAGTGTGGTTATCACTATTCGATCGTTCACTTTTAATCTACATCACTCACATAAATACATTAAGTAAAAATTTTAATTTCCAGCACATACTGTGTTAATGAACTCAAAAACTTGAAAAAAATAGTGGATTAACTTCCCCGTTTCATTTTGAGTATTTTGACACTTTTTCTCATACCTGTATGTTTTGTGATTCAGTCTGAGATATATATTAGACAAACAGATAGATAACAGTCACACACTATTAGTATAGATATACATTTTTAACCTATACATTCCTTCATTTTAATTCAAAAGAATTGCAAAAAATTGGAAAAAGTAGTTTTTGACATGCTTTGCAAGTCCGTTCTTCTGTACCTTCTTGTCCCCCTTAATTCGGATCTATCCGCCAGATCTTAAAAAATTTAGTTTTGGTTCGAAACGTATTACATACCTATTTTTTTACACTTTTTATCCGTATTTCTCTACGTTCGGACAGACATCAGTGTACCATTTTGCCGACGAATTACCCATTAAATTAGTATAAACATTTTCTTCTATTACATTACTTTTACAAATTATATACTACTAATAGTATTAGTATTTTTCTTAAGCTAATTATTAATAGGAAATGTGAGCATTTGATAGTGTAGCAAGCCTGAATCTGTGATTGAAGTTGCATGAACAACGAATGAATGCCTTGGATAAGATTTACTTAAAATGCAACTAACAAGAAGGTAGGATACGACATTCATCATTTTTTGTAGGAAGTGAATAAATAAATTAACCTTCCGACTGTCTTCTTAGTATCTTTTTAGACGATTTCCTGCAAAGTGGTATGAATCCAGACGGTACTATACCGGACCTGGTGTTTGAGCAGCTTCCTTTCAATCATCCAATCGCAATCAACTTCACATCCGGTACCACTGGTCTGCCCAAGGGACCAGTACATTCGGCAGGGGTAAGATAAATTTATTTACTTAAGGTAGGCGAATACCCAAAATTCTTAAATTTTTACTGCTAGTTTAATCTTTTCCAAATTTGGCATAGTGATTTCAAATATAATGAGCAATGCTTTTTAGGCAATTTTTTTTTATTTAAATTTAATTGATTTGTTTTAAACGGTTTTTTTCACCTAAAAAAGGGGGTTACGCCAACACTTCTAGTATAAAAAGTTTTACATTAATTTACCTGAAATTTTTACAGAAGCCATTTTAATATATATCTGTGCCATAAGCCTCTAACATCTGGTGAAATATAGTAGTTTAAAAAAATGTCCAAGTGTAAGTTAACCGAAAAAAAAAACAACTTTTTTTTAGTTAATTCACATAACATTTTTCTTAATAACTTCATTTCTGGTAATTTGTACGTAACTCTAGAAGGTCATTGCATTTATCAGTTCAAAACGGAGAATTTAACACATAATTAATGTTTATAGGAGGAAAATTCAATGTGGTAGACTTGTTAGCGCAAACCACTTTTTTTTAGTTGAAAAACGCCATTTAAAATAAATAAATTGTATTTAAATTTAAAAAAATGCCTAAATAGCATTGTGATTATATTTGAAATCACTATGCCAAATTTGGAAAAGATTAAAGTAATAGTAAAAATTTTAGAATTTTGGGTATTCGTCTACCTTAAATACTCAACTCGAGGGGAAAATGAAACATTCCATTTTTAAAAATTAAATTTATAAGTTAAGTATAGCATAATGTGCCTAAATGGAATATTTCTAAGATGGCCTGTCTTTCGTGATTACATAATCACCAGGGTTTTGCGCTTTTAGGAATAAAAATTTAAGATAGCGGGAGTTTCTTCAAAAAATTACGGTCACCCTAGTTTCTAAATGTTTCGATCATCAGAGTTTCTGAATTTTATAATTGCCTAAGTATCGTAATTTTTAGGTAGTTGAAATTGTGAAATTTTAGTATTTCTGCAATTATTTGTGTTTTTTTATCAATCACAGCAGAGCGTTTGACAAATGAATCGGTGAAGATTTAAAGTAAGAAATGTGGAAACAATTCTGTATTTGGTAAACTCCATGAATAAAACATTTTATAAAAATATTTATAAAAGTATTTGAACTATTTTTTATGCATAATATTGCATTCATAATTTTATCAAATTTGTTTCAGACCATTTTACCAGTTCTCAGAGATTTCGCCTTTCATCTGAATTGTAAAAGTGGAGACACCGTTCTGTCTGCATATCCGGTAAATTTACTTTATGACATAGAGCTGATTGAAAGAAAATTCTTTAAAAAAAACTTTATGTAAATTGTATAACTTAAAAACAGCCTAAATTACTAAATTTTGTGAATATATGTTTTATGGAAATAAAAAAAAATACTAATTTAAACTAAATTTAATGCATATATGAAGTTTTTTGCTGTAAAAAAAGCCGGAAATAAAATTAAATTGGAGATATTCAATTTGAAATACTTATTGATTTATAGTTATTTCGTTTTAACACAAAATTGAATATACGAGAAGACAAAATAAAGGAGAAAGATGTCAATATTAGGTTTTTGATGTTGGATTTTGGTGTGTAAAATATTAATCTTTATCTAAAATTCTTCGGATAATTATAGATATTTTTTAAAAAATAAATACCAATTTGTTGATGGTGATGTCGTGTGTTTTATAATATGCAATTATATCTTTCCGAAAGTTTCGAAGACAGCTATTGCAATCTCGACAGCTCCCTCCTGTATAAAAAAGAATCACTAGGCTTCTATACCGAATTTAAATAGTTTGGCTTGGATTGGTGGGCAGCTGAATTGTTTTTTGGAGACAGTGGGATACTTTCTGAACAAAAAGGACATATGTTGGCGTAACTGCTCTGTCCTTCCGTCGAAATCCTTATACTCTTTAAGTTATTTATCTCAAGACTACACTCTTAAAACGAACGAGCGATTTTAACTCTGTTCGAGTTAATTTTCACTCTTCCAGTCTAGAAAATGCACTTCTCCTAGAGGAGTGGATCTTTTGTGTGTTAAACCTCCGACAGGATCACTCCAAACGAGTGATTTTAACTCAGTCTGAGTTAATACTAACTCCTTTCCAGTGTGGAAAATGTACTTCTCCTACTGGAGTGTATTTCACTCTTTTGTTTTAAGAGTGTAGTTATAATAGTCGGTATGTCTCTGTCACAGTACGATTCCGGAATAATTTCGATTAACTTATTGCCCGATTAGTCTTCGGCTGGCAACTGCATTGACTTTGACGAGAATAAAGCAGTTGAGGAGAATTATCTGCACTCTTAAAACAAACGAGTGAATATAACCCAGTCTGAGTTAATTTTCACTCTTTTCAGTGTCGAAAATGCACTTATCCTATTGGAGTGGATTTCACTCTTTTGTATAGTTAAAACTCCGACAGGATCACTCCAAACTTTTAACTCAGTCTGAGTTAATTTTCACTCCTTTCCAGTGTCGAAAATGCACTTCTCTCATATGAGCGGATTTCACTCTTTTGTTTTAAGAGTGTGAGGAGAGTTATTTTGCTAATAAGTATGACTACAGGATTAGCTGATCCGAATGTTAACTGATTGTTAATTTAGTTTTGTTTAACCCTCTTTAATTTTTTTTACAGAATGGATGGAGTTTGTGGGACTATCCGATCCCCGCGTTGTCTCTGGGAGTAAAGCTTTTCCTCTACAACGGCAGTCTCTACTACAGGAAAAACGGTTCCAACATTTGGGATCTTTTCTCTCAATACAAAGTTACGTTTGCTTTTCTAGTCACAGCTGTTGTGGACAAACTTGAAAAAGAGAAGATTCGACCAGGTAAGCGAATTATGCGCTTAAAACGGTAGAGTATAACTTATATCGTATACTGTGTGTCATGGCAGTCTTTATAAGTGTTAACTTTCTTTTTTCACAAGTCACAATTCTGGCTTGTCATCATGTAAATAAATCGTGCAATTTAGTGGAATTGTTTTTTAAAAACATTTGATGCAAATATACATTACTTAAGAACTACGGCATAAGTATTATAAAATGCTAGCTTTCAAATTTGTAGTTAGCTGGAAATCAGTTTATGAATTTTATTACTCTTTCAGGACCAGAAACCAACTTAGATCATCTGAAAGTCATCGGCATGGGAGGAAGTCCAGTAAAAAAACAAAACTTTGAATACCTTCAAAAGACAGTCAAGAAGGATTTGTTTGTTGGCAGCATGTATGGTGAGTGGGACTTTATTGAACATAAAACTGTATAACATCAAAATTTCAAAATTTCAAATTTTTAAGGGGCGTGTTCATTTCGTTGAATTTGTGTTTCAACAATTTTGAATTAATTATTAAGTTTTGAAGTACATTTTTTTATTAAAACTAGTGGATTGCGTTTTATAATTTAAAACTTACTATTCAATCTAAAAATATGGCATATTATTCTCTACAAGCAGAATAATTACATTAAATGATTTTAGAAAAAAAAATTGATTTGTTAACAATTTCATTACAAATAAATATCAAAGTATCGATGGAAAACTTAAACGAGTGGTATGTTTTTTGTTTGTGTCGAAGAAAGAAGACAATGCTTGGCATTTCTGTTGTTGCATCAACAGTTGCATCAACTGTTTCTTAGTTTAAGACAACAGTTGATGCAACTGTGATGTCACTATAAGCGTGACCGTTTCAGTTATGCTCATTATTATGTTACTCATGTTTATTCAGTGGTATGTTTTATGTTTGTGGGGAATAAAGAAGACAATGCTTGGCATTTTTTAGTTGTTGCATCAACAGTTGCATCAACTGTTTCTTAGTTTAAGACAACAGTTGATGCAACTGTGACGTCACTGAAGGCGTGACCGTTTCAGTCATTCATTGCCGCTTTATCGTTGCAGGTGCCACGGAAGTATTTGGAGCCTTTTCAGGGTTTGACCTCAATTCACCCTCATACGGTGGCGAGATCCAGGCACCGGCACTCGGAGTGGACATTCGATGTTTGGACCAGGATGGTACGCATTGTGTGAATTCTTTCAAATGTCTAACCTTATCCTTACCCCTTCATTCATAAATTTAATTGTTAAACAATACTTTGTTTAAAACCAATTATTGGATTTCAATTGGAATTCGTGATACAATTAAACTCAAATTTGGCATTTAGCCCTCTGAGTGATAAGCAAATTTACTGAAGTGTAAACTTGTTTTCATTGCAAGAGATTGAAATTAAAATTGTTAACAGAAAATTTAATTTCTTAAAAAATCATATTTCTGTAGTTTATGGTTGTAAATGGCTCCTCCGTGCTTTAAACTTCAAAAATTAATAAAATTATTTAAATTTGTAATTATTTTTTTAAATGATGTGTGTTTCTGGCAAACGTAACAGCCAGGTGTCAGATTTAAATGTCTGTATCTCTCATTGTGTTAAGAAAGAAAAACCTTAAAAATTATCAAATTTTTAGGTAATTATGTGGTAGGACAAAGGGGTGAACTTGTGATTGCGACGCCTACCCCTTCCTTCCCTATCTACTTGTGGAAAGACGAAAACAACAAGAGGTTGAAAGACACCTACTTCAGCAAGTACAATGGTGAGATATTTATGTTATACTTCAACTATTTTTGATTATGGTGGTCGTTTAAACTTTATATATTTTTTGCAAATCGAAAACATCTATAATGGGAAATGCTGGGTATTTATAAGCGATTAAATATTTGTATTTTTTTAAATCCAGTTTATTTCATATTAGTGCTTTTACAACAGTTATTGTTACACTTTAAATCGTTGTTGAAAAGGGTGGTGGTTTGAATTTTAGAATTTTTTTGCAAATCGAAAACATCTATAGTGGGAAATGCTGGGTATGAGCGATTGAATATTTGTATTTTTTTTAATACAATTTATTTCATCTTCTTCCCACATCTCAAAGTTTCTTAAAAAAAATTGAAAAAATGCTTTGTCCATATTTGCATATGAAGACGCTTTGTTTCAAATATTTTAATTAAAATATATTCAGTCTCACTCTCCTTTTACTTTATTTTATTGCAAAATTGGTTATACACAATATGCGTGGCTTAATATTTTTGAGCTAAACATATTTTTTTATGTTCAAACATTAACAGGTGTTTGGTGTCAGAATGATGAATGCTGGATCAACCCCAAGACAAACGGAATTATTGTGATAGGAAGAAGGTAAGGAATACCATATGTTACATAATTATATAAGACAACTCAATAATAACAACGCACAGTTAAAAGTTAAAAAAAAATATTAAAATGTTAACTGAACGAAGGACAAAGATAAAGCATAATCTAATAGTGCACCCAATAAAAAAAGTATCAGATAAAAAAGATTAAATAAAATAGTCACACACTCAGTCTATGACAAATTTTACGTGATGTTCATATTACATTAAAGTAAAATTCCAATATTTTCATAAAAATTATTTTGAAATTTTATCGATACAGTAAGTATTTATTTCATAAAAATTTTAAAGCACTAATATTGTGATGGGCCGGTCCACATTTTCGCAATGGTTAGTGTACTAGCCTTTGGAGCTGCTGGGCTCGGGTTCGAATCCCGGTAAAGGCATGTGTGTTTGTGTTTGTCAATAAATGTTGTTATTTGTCTATGTGTTTGTGGCGTCCTTCTTTGTGTGTCTCTTGTGACTGTCTCTTCTGGCGAGCGGGGTAATGGGCTATACAGCCTACGCCCTTCCCTTCTAGAGGGCGCAATCACTGTCATTTGTCAATATTGTGATGTAATATGTTATTGCATTTTTACAGTGATGATACTTTGAAGCAAAACGGGGAGAGATTCGGGTCTGGAGACATATACTTTGCAAGTGAGTTGGATTGAAGTATACTGTGAAGCAATCTACAAAACTGTAACTTTTATCATTTAATTTGTTAATGCTTGCAAACAAACAATATTTATCTGCATAATTCTATACGCCACCCATTCCTAACACTCTGTGCTGGGACAAAACCGTGATTAAAAAGGGCACAAAAGGGAATAATAAAAATAAAAATAATTTTAAAGTAATACAGAATAATAATTAATCCAATTTAAAATTTTAATACTTTTCATTTTCGGACTGTTTCCGGTGTTTTCAACGAGACCCATAGCGCCATGAATGAGCGGTGGGGCTACATATAGTGCTAGTAAGAAATTCGCAGCAAAATTGTTTAAGTTATTATTGCATTAAAGATTTGATTTTTGGAATGAAACAACAACGCTGTCTCAATAAAACTTTAAAAAAATTTCCTACAGCTAAAAAGTTCTTTAAATCGATTTGGAAGAAGTTGGAGTTGTAATGAATTATACAGTTAAGAAGAAAATGTAGATCTCTTTGGAGTAAAAAAAAGAAAAGGTTTATATATGTAATAGACAGTGCATTGGTAAACCTAGAGGATAACAAACTTCAGTCACGTAATCGTTGCAAAAGTGTAGGTTAAACCAGAGACTCTGAACAATTTAAAACTATGCTATCGCTTTTCAAAAAATGGAAGTTTTTTTAACAGTACAATATTTAATAAGTAAGGACAACACAAATAGTTTAAAATATAAACAATCTTTATTGTCGATTGATATGCTCCCTTTTTTAACAAGTCTTTCAACCATTATATTTATGTACTGGTGTAATCGAGTATCTTTGCTGTTACCAGTCCACAACATGGAGGAGCTTCAGGACTACCTGTGCGTGGGTCAGGACGGCGCGGACGGTGACACTCGCGCCGTGCTGTTCGTCAAGCTGAAGAAGGGCCAGAGGTTCACCCCGGCCCTCAAGAAGAAGATCGAGGCCACCATCAACGACGAACTGTGGTGCGACTACGTGCCGCAGGTCATCCTCGAGACACCTGATATTCCGGTGAGTATACAGGTGAAGAGTACGCGGGAAGAACCGATTGATTTCGTAGAAGACTTTCCTTAATGGCCTCTTTGGGGATGATGGCGAGAAATCGCCTAAACTGCGGTAAAGAAGCCGGTTACTCGTTTTGTTTAACTTTCGCGGCAACCCTGATTCACGTCAGAGATCAGGGAAAAGAGTCACACGTTTGTACCGCGATTGAAGAACCGAAAGAGAAACCGATTTTCGGTCGCCAATATCCGCCAAGCATACACAATTACGGAATGGCTCTAAAGAAATCAATCGTTTCTTCCCGTGTATTCTTCATGTGTGTAAGACCAAGATAGCTTCGGAAGTAAACAATGAGGTTTTGATTCAGTCTGACCAATTGAAGTGGAACATTTAATGCAATGTCTCCTATGCTGGTATATGGGCACAACAGAATTGGGTGGGCTATAAGTTTTGTTTGTACCGTTGAAGATGCACCGTTTAATAAGGACATTGCTCAATACGTTAGTTTATACATCGAGGGCATTGGATGTATTATTGCCTTTTAAAGAGTGATAACATGTTATACTATGTTAATAATTTCTGTGTAAAATAGCAAATCTAACACTCAGAAAACAATGAACAAAACTTTTGAGCTAAAGTAAAATGATTAGTGTAACTTGGAGAGTAAATATATTATGTAGGAGTACATCTGGGGCAAACAAAAGAAAATTTTGAGATCATCTGCCCAGCTTCTGTTAATTAAAAAGATCCACTTACGTGCCACAGAGCTGCCATCTAAGGTATTTCTCTGGACTTGAACGAGAGCCCCAGCACTTTAAGGATTTGGGGATTGTAAAATTTTCATTATAAGTATAAGTACCATAGGCTTGATAATAAATTTCCCAAAACAGACAAAAATGAGATTAAAAAAAAATTAAAATCAGGTGTAAAATATTAAGAATTAAATTCCTTAACGTGTTTGTCTTTCTTGCAGTATAACCTAAATAACAAGAGGATGGAAAGTATTGTTCGAAAAATAGTGGCGACCAATGAAGTGCCGGAAGCAATGAACATCAAGAACCCGGATTGTCTGCAGTACTTCCGTGACATTCCGGAAATCATCAACTACACCAAAAAGTGATTCGTCAAGAACATCACCATTGGGTTCAGACTTACACAGTTAAAAATGCTCATTTAATAACTTTTTGTAAATTCTAAAAGTCTAATTATAACACTTCAATATTAATTTTAATCTTCATTTTCTCCATTTGCAAACATCAATTAAATTAAAAATCCGTAAATATAATTAGAATCGAGTTGAATAAATCAAATCAAGCATAAAATATCGTATAAAGATTTCAAATAAATTAACATAATAAAATAATGATATTTAAATAATAATCCCATGAATTTAACCCGCGTGCTTTTATATAGTTAATTTTCGCTTGTGCTGAAAGCGTTGAAATTTTTGTTTCTAATTAGAAATGTAAAGTATAAATCCTAGGCTTACAAGAATGCATAGTTCTATTCCTACGAAAAAATCGGCTCATTTTTTGCCCTCCTTACCCGTGTGAATTCGAATATTAAAAAAATCGCCTTTTAAATGACCCCTTCTGCACAAAGGATTTAGCTCCTGAAATTTGGTCACTGACCGCAGCAATAGCTTTGGCTTTGCATTGATACTTGACTCAGTCACACCTCTTCCTCTGATATCTATAGATGATGTTTCGAATAAAATTTTTATCTAGGTCGTGGATCTGCTTGTTCCATGCTTTCAAGTGTTCATAGTTAGGTGCGTAATGCGTAAATAATTTAAATTTTAGCAATGATGATAAGGTAACGGCTATTTTAGCTTTCGGGTGTATTATACCTGTTAATAAATCATTTTTACTGTGTAACTCTGTGTAGTAAGACTACATTTTGTAGTACACAAAGATTCGCTGATTTTTGTCTATTTTGTGAAACTTATGTTTTTTAATTTATTGCTTATTATCGTACACTGTTATGTATTTTATTATTACTTATTTATGTATATGATCATTAATATATATTAAAACTTTAAATAGTAATAATTGTGTGCTTTGTTTAAAATATGTCTATGTTAACTTTCATATGAATTGTACATAATTTTGCATTTCAAATAAAGTACATGACGAATCCTTAAAAGTCGTTCCAGTTACACACGAGGAAAAATTTCTTTATAAATTCTGGTCTATATGGCTTCTAAAACGTACAGTCAATGGTACGTTACTATCTTATATCAATTTAAGTTATGTGGTTGCCTCTCAAATGACAAAACTAAATAATTATCCATTGAAAACTAAAATAACTTAAATAAAAAATATTGAAGAAAAATTAAATGAACAATTATTTTCCTGACACATTTTTTGTACAAATTAAATCTTAATTTGCATATTATTCCATTGCAGAAATTCATCATTTTTCTTCGATTAAAAAAAAAACTACACATTTTCAATTTTTAGTCAACTTGCAAACAAACATGCATTGTTACCACCAGAAATAGCTATTTAACTAATAGTTTTTAAATTAAGTTTCACAACTATTCTCAACGCTGTTTATTGGATTCAATTATAAAAGTGTTTCTTAACTTTGGATAGCTAGTGTTGGTTCTGTGTTTATCAAAATAAAGAAGCGTCTCTCTCGTTGGCCACCCGTGCATTCGTGTTTGCACTTAGGATTTCTTTAGACTCTAGCTCCAACCACAGAAATCGGGTATAACTTGAAGGAAAAACACACAAACGCATAGTGGGAAAATGGTAGCATGTTATTGATTTGAGAAACTACGATTTTTACTAGATTTAAACTAATTATCGTTGCGTTGAATGGCACCAATTAAGAAATTCTGAATAATAACAATGAATTAGTAAAAAGGACCGGTACACTGCAGTTAGCGGGCTATAGCAATACCTCCTAGATTATATGGCCGGCGAACTAAATGCTTGACGTCATATAAGTGGACCGATTCTGTGGTTTTGACCAGTGGTCATTGGTGACTAGATCTTGTATTTGAATAAATTTTTAAGATAAGATGAATCAAGATGCGACGTCATCTTAAGATACGACGTTATTGGTCAACAAATCGAAATTGGTCTACTAGTGTGACGTTTTATTGCTTAGTTCTTCGGCCTTCTAATCTAGGTGGTATTGGCTATAGATGAGCTCTGGGCTAGGGTCTCGGGAAGAGAAGCTCCAAACATCTTCTTGGCTCTGGCTGTGAGACACGAATCTATTGTCTTAACCTTCACTTAACTTTTTTAAAACCTATAACTTCGCTACATGGTATAAAGCTATTGAAGCTGTTTGGATGAAGATGAAATTTCTTAATAAAGAGTCATTTTTCATTATTATTTTCAATTAAAAAATTTTAAATATAAAATAATGAATGCATTGCGATGGGGATTGAAAATCCGAAAAGGAGATTTTGTGTTTTCTACACGTTTTGGAGGGTGCTGATTCCGAAAGAGTGGTTTTTTTTCCAAATGTCAATAACATAAAATTCCTTTTTTTTTCTCTACATTGTAGCTAAATTTCTTCGCGTTCTTTTGAAGCACAACTAGTTCCCCAAGACAATTTACTTTATTTAGCTTACTTCAAACTAGCACGATACAGTTCACAAGAACAATTATTTTTATTTCTTCATAAAAAAAACACTTTCACTAACAAAATTCACCGTTAGCAACTGCGTCTAAACGTAGTACATGGAGAGGTGTTTTATAGGGTTTGCGATCTTTCTAGAAAATTCCAGCGACATTCTGTTACGTAATGGCCCAAACGCCTTGAAACTTCAAGAACAGGATATGGTGCAATGTTGCCAAATTTTCAAAAATCGCTAAATTGCCGTCAACTGGCTCCATTTACAGAAGATATTTACATTATTTACCATTTTAGGTTCGTATGATCGAGTCTCTCACTTATGGTCTCATCCTTGTTCGAAGCTGCTAAGAATCCGAATTCGGCATTGGGTTATGGTGTATGCATAGGCTCTTTTTAGCAATAAAACAACAGCAGAGGGATACAGTGGTACAGAAAAATCAAAACCGTATCTAAAGAGGTATGGGGCTATTCGGTTTTGATCCCGGAACCTCTTGTATGCTAGAGTAATATCAAATCTTCAGGGACATACTAATTAGTTGATCGCGTGGGTTAGTATTTAGTATTTGGGCTGACCGCCACAGTTGTAGAACAAACAAAAGTAGATTAGCCTAACTTGCAGGTCAAATATGCAGTTTTTCCGGGTATTATAGTCTCAAGACAGCTTTTTCTATACTTCTCACAACTTGCGCTTTAATTCTTCACTCTAATGCTTTTAATTTATTTCATTCTACAAGACATAGGGCCAATGAATATTGAGAATCGTTGTGAACTGTTTTATGTTTTCCCAAACTCGATTGTACTCAGCAACTGCATAACTATGTCTAAATTATTTTATAATAAACACAAAATTTTTTGTATCATGAAATACATGTTGTATTGTATCATGCTACATATACAATTTGTATCATGCACACGCAAGATCCACATTCGATTTTAAAACTGACACTTAACGCAATTAAATGTAAAATTATAAATTTAAAATACAATTAGCTAACTTTCTATTAAATAAATATATGGAAGAGAATATTTTGAAAAAATCTTCAAAAATTACACTTAAAGGAAACAATGTTTCAGCCGCCCCGGTGGCACACTCGTTAGGATTCTGGCCTTTGGAGCTGCTGGGGTCGGGTTCGAATCCCGGTCAGGCATGGATGTTTGTGACCGTCAATAAATGTTGTTATTTGTCTATGTGTTTGTGTCGTCTCTTTCTTTGTGTGTCTCTTGTGCTTGTGTCATTTCTGGGGCTTAGTACAATAGACTTAAAGTCGCAGTGCTTGGCGATCTTGCCCCCCACCAAGAAAGTCGCAAAGTCACAACAATGTTTCAACTATAACCTTTCTTATTTCCGCATTTTGTAACATATATCTTAATGTATGATAGTGTATTCTATAATGGATTATCAAATAATACTTATGTCATTCACAGGTGCATAAAAGATTGAATACACATATGCTATTTAAAATATGATGGAAGATATATAGGTTGTCATTGAGATGAAGATTTACGTTTGTTTAAAATGTTATGTGTTGCGAATTCAGTTGTCAAAGCTAGTTGACAAGCTATATATTCCTGACAAAATGCCATTTGATTCGGTAATTGTTGCTTTAACGTAAAATGAACAGGGCCATGTTTGGTTTGTATAATGGTAGTGGTAAGTAAATAATAAATATTATAAAAAATATGTTGTATTTTAGAAGCCTAAATGGTTAAAGCCTTAACTCTTTTAACGACAATTGGCCAAAAAAATTTCCACGCCAATATGAGATTTCTGCTTAAGTTTATCGAAATAAACGAAATATAGGGCAAAGGAAGCTCATAGCTGTGAACAATTAATACATGATAAATTAAAATACATGAAAAAAGAACGTGTAAAACTTTTTTTATTTAGAAATAAAGGTGGTAATGTTGTTCGCAAATTAATAGTTAATGGATTAATGAAAGCTTTAAGAAAAATACTTACTAAATATAGAAAGATAAATTTTCTAAAACAGGATTTCCGCGTTTTGTCTTTTCCGTAAAATAAACCGAGCCATGTTTTTTTGCATAATGGTAGTGGTTAGAAAATACAGAATCATACAAAAAAGTTTTTTTTAAAAGAAAAATTGGTAAAAGCTTTAAAGAGACTTGAATTTCCCAAACTAAATTTCACATTAACTGGGGATAAATTGGGTAGAATCTAATTCTATGTAACTGTAGTGTAAGTAAATTTAAGAGGAGATAAAAAGCTTTTTAAATTTAAAAAAATTAAATAAAGTACATTTTATTATTTAGTTATAATAAGTGTAGATCAAATATTCGGCAAATTATTTTTCATTTAATGTTAAAAGTTGTAGTGATAATCACTTTTCACAAACGTGACTTACACTACAAAAAAGGATAATTTTGCAAAGAATTGCCCTATAATGTTTCATCTGCAATTTTTTACTTATTGTTTCCGAACTCGGCGGTATCCTTCGGTATTGATACGTCCCACGCTTGTACTTTTTTAAACTGTCTCTAAGTAAATTAGAACATTTTTGTAATCTGATAGTTGAAACAATACTTTGCAGTGCAATAAAATAATTTTCAAAAACAATAAATAAGGTTTTGCTACACACATATGTAGGGTTATCAATACACAACATTATATCTCACCATTAATTTCGTCAATATTAGGTTAACAATTTTGGATGTTAGTCATGAAAAACTCTAAAATTTCTCCATAGCAGTGCTGCAAGTGGGGGTAGACGCGGGGTGACGCGTCACCCACTTTTCAAGAAAATGGCTAACCATCCCCCCACTTCTTATATCTCTCAAATCCATAATCGATAGAGGGAGGGGGGGCATGGCATTCGAATTGAAGGCATCCCCCAACTTTTTTTTCCCCACTTTCACCACTGCTCCATAGTTTGACACTGTGGAAGTTCGTTTCGTGTCAGGAAATTCTTGTCCCCTTAATGAAACTTAAAACACAAATTCTAAAATATAAAACAGTTTATTTTAAAAAACATTGCATCACTGATTGAAATATTCTTGATAAGTAATCTTAATGCTATTTTAGCGGATATAACTAAAAAGGGATACGTAGAATCTTTGGCAAGCAAACCAATACAGTATTGGAACAAGAGAGTGCCAAATACTCAGCTGGAGAAATTCAAGAAAATTATTGAAAAGAAATACGACAAAGGATTTGGTAAGATAAATGAGTTTCTCAGAAAAATCCGTTCGAAAAGCTCTTATAAAAATAACTATATTTTGTTCATAAAGCAGTTAAACTGTTGAAAAAACAACGTTTTTCTAATGCGAACTAAATAATTAAAGAGTACAAGGGAAGAACCGATTGATTTATTAGGCGGACGCCCGCATTGTGTGCTTGGCTGACATTGGCGGCAGAAAACTGGTTTCTTTCTTTCTTCTTCGCTTGGTCCAAGCGTCGGGATCGTCGATCGCATGAATCTTGGTAGCTAGGAACCACAGAGATAGTAGTTAAAGTATTGGAGTGGAATATCACGTGACCTACAACACTGGCTTCATTGGGGCTCTTCTGGGAGCTCCTTGCGCGTCCCGTCGTTAGCAGTGGAGGTCACGTGATGTACCACTCTATTACTTTAACTATGATCTATGCGGTAGGAACTGATTTCCTTCCACAAGTTTAGGCAATCACTCCGCTATCATCGCCAAAGTGGCCTGCTAAGGAAACTTCTCCACAAAATCAATTGGTTTTTTCCGTGTACTCTTCAATTGTGTTTTTTCTGTAAAAAAAATTAATACACTGTTAAAAAACTTGTCTAACGTTATCATAATACTTGATTATTTTTGGTGCTTTCATTACAAGCAATACATTAAAAAATCAGTTTAACGAAATGGTCAATTTATTGTGCTGGATAAGGGGAAGCACTTGATGTACGCGCTTTGACCGAATAACGCTACACCAAACATTTTACAATTTCTACAGTGGTGGGAATTGATTTATGAACTGACAGTTTTTTAACAGTATTTCCTTATTAAATACATTTTTATCGATTTAAATTTTATATACTATACAGGCTTTGGATTATAAATTATACACGTAAATAACATTTTATATAAATTCGTAAACAATTTATTTTGTTGATATTTTAGTTTAAGCATAGGGAAATTTATTTATGAACTTTTACATTCAATCTCAATAAATAATTACTAAAACTATTTTTTATCGCTAATGCTTCCTTGAGTTTGTTTTTCATAGACAGCACAAAACTTTGGGTCAAGTTTTGGTCAAGCAATTTGCAGTTTTTAATGATTATGTCCTTCTATTCCATAACTGATGCACACTTCATTAAAACCATACTCCATTTGAGTAAGTTATTCAAACCAATTGATCTCAGACATTATTCTTGTGGTTTAAGTCATGGCTATTGGCAGGATAATCGAAATGAACAACACTTATAGTTCAGTTAACCAGTCTTCCATTTCGTTTGAAATGTGGATACTTGCATTATCATGAATAAAAATCTAATCAAAAGCATAGTTTTGCCATGCAAAAAGGAATTAAAGAATTTTCTAGAACTAATCTGCAATAAAGTGATATTTGTCAACCTTTCAGAAACATAACCTTGTTTCTTCAATCATAAGATATCGGGGCCCAAACCATCAAACTTTCGCCACTAACATTTCTGCTGAAGACAGAGCTTGGTTATTTCCGAGGATCCTTTCAATAAAATTTTAAACCATCACGTGTATCCAAATTGAATTTTTCTCATCAGCAAATGTCACTTTTTCCCTATTTCACTCCCTCCACCCCCACCCAATCCATTTTCATGTAGTTACGATTATATTTTATTAGCCTGTTCTTATGGTGAAGAGTAAGCTTTGGACCAGCCTTCATTTTGGAACATTTCAAGTTTGACGACGATATCAATATTTGTCCTACTCTTCTGGGAGTTACAGGAAGTGAGTGTCATAACAAATTCACCCTGTAATGCACAAACGCTGACACGGTTTGGGTACGAAATCCCGCGGCCGAAATCCCGCAAGACAGAATCTCGCATCCCAAAATCTCGCGGGACAGAATCTCGCAGGGACAGAATCTCGCATCCCATAATCTCGCAGGGACAGAATCTCGCATCCCATAATCTCGCATGGACAAAATCTCGCGGGATAGAATCTCGCATTTCATAAAAAGTGCAGGATTTGTGAGTTATGTTTAAGATATATTTTTGATTTTGAAAGTTATTTAGTTTTGGTATAGGTGTTGTTATAAATTTGTATAACGTACATTTCATATCAAGGAATTGATTAGCAGTTATGATTGTGTATTTAAGATTGAAAAAAAAAGTAGCCATCGAAAAATTAAATTGCATTTGATTTGTATGTATCTCTGTTTTTATTCATTTATTTAGCCTTGGTAAAGGGTGAAATAAAATATTTCTTAAATTTATGAATAATATTGAGATTGTGAAGGTATGGTGATATAAGATAGTTATATGTATTTAAGGAATCAATTAGCAGTATAGTTGTGAACGTATAAATAAGATTTTCTTAAAAAATTATTGAATAATTAAGTTCCATTTGACTTTTTTTATGAATTAATGTTAATATTTTTATTATCTTATTCAGTAACGTAAGCACTGTTTTTATTAATTTATTTAGTACAGATTAAATGAAAAAAATATATTTACACTGCTCAAAACAATTAGGGGAATGTATGGTTTAAACCATTTCGCTCCCAGTGATTCCATTTGGTATCATCAGCTTCCGATTTTTTTGCTCACTAAGCTGAACTCTTACTTATTTATCATTAGATGGAGGAATTATGTCTTTTAAAGAAATAAATAATGTGTGTTTTAATTGAATGAATACATGAAAAATATTGTATAATAAAATTCACTACCAAAAACTTTTATGAAATAAATTGACCCTACATTCTTCACGCTTGCATTCTTAGAAGTCTAAAATTTGATTTAATCTTTTTTTACAATTAATATTTTTGAAAATAATTATTGTTATAATTTATTCAAAAGTTATGATTCTAATTTTTAGCCCCTTAAATTTTAGTTAAAAAATTAATATTTGTTTCCTGCTGTTTACCATTTTAATCTGGATGCATAAGGAATCTATTTCATAAATTTTAGATATTTATAATAAAAAGTAAGAAGTTTTAACTGGACGGGTAAACAAAAGTATGCAAAGTGCTCCCCTAATTGTTTTAAACAGTGTATTAAATTTCCGAATTCGGCCATAGTGATGGTAGGGTGATATAGTATTGTTGTATTACGTACTATGCTAATTAAGGAATTAAATAGTAGTTGTGATTAAGATTAAATTGAAAGTTATTGAATCATTAAGTTAAATAATACTTTTATGAATTCATATTTGTTTTTATATTTCAGTCTTGGTAAAAGGTAAAATACCACATGTCTTAAATTTCTGAATAAGTTTGAGATGATGAGCGATAAAGTATTGCTGTATTACGTACTTAACAAATTAAGGAATTGATTATAGTAGATCAGAAATTGTAATTAAGGTTTGGAAATCAAGTTATTGAATGAAAGTTACATATTTTTACTAATTTATAATTGTTTTTATTAATTTATCCTGTCATAGTAAAAGGTGAAATAAAATATTTCTTATTTATAAAGTAGGAACTGTAGCTAACTTATTAGCCCTTTTGAAATTTTTAACTTCTCCTTGCTGTGTAAAGAAGATTGAAATTGAGTACTAGATTGCCGGTGAACTTATACATCACGGAATTTGGTGTTCGATATACACCGACAACTTTTGGTAATTAACAGTTTATTTTTTAATCTAAAAATTGACTTATTTTTGTCTAGTATTTTTAACATCTGACAAATATTAAAACATCAAGAAAGCGAAATAGGTTTTAGACCTTAAAAACACAATTAACTAAGATTTATTAGAACTTCTTGATAGACATGAAATGTGCAACTTGTTAATGCATTTATCATTCCAGTCAATATTAGTACATATATGCATATAAGTCCCTTGTTTATAACATATAAAAACCATCTACTACCCCTATCAGGTTTTTTAAAAATATTTTTTCGGTAGACCGGTATTGTTTACACCATTTAGCGAATTTCCAGTAAATGAATAACCAAACTTTAGTTGATTTAGTTTGATTTCCAAACTTTAGTTGAAATACTCTTAGCTTGCATTAATAAGTAATTTATTAATTCGCTTATGATTTTAAAGTATTAATGTCGAATTTTTTTAATAACTTTATAGTTATTCCTTTAATAAAACTAAACCATCATATAAAAAACAGTTACATTATCTTAGTTACCGATTAAAGGAGGTTTTTAGGTAATCACATTGAATATATTTTTACGTTTTTATTTTACATTAAAAGTCACATATTGTTTTTGCTAAGAGGTGTGGTTAATTGATGCATTTCTTAATTCTCAACTTTCTTTTTTCTTCAACAACTATCTAGTGTTCGATCGTCATAACTTGGAAATGACTTCCAAAAGATAAGCGTATTTAGACAATAGAACAACCAATATAACTTTATTATAACGGTATAACTATTTGCTTTATATAATTATACTGTTTTGTTGATAATCTGATAATTGCTTCTCTATAATCTATAACACTCCAGTCACTTTCTCCTCCACGAAAAGTTGTATAAAGAAATAACACTATTCTAGTTTACCTGAGTGATTTATTTTTAGAAGGGAGTGTCTGAGAAGACATATGCTGAAAGGCTTTGTTTGCTGAATGTACCAAACACAATATAGGCATCACCGGGCATACTATAACAGGTTATTTCGACCAAGCACAATGACTACAACGTATTTACAGAAGAAACCGGAGAAAAGAAGCTTCTTTTTGTAAACTCGACAGCAGGAGGGATTGAGTTTCAAGTAACTTTGTCTTCGGCGCTTGCCTTTGGAAAGTGTATCAGTTTTTCAACAACAATTCCATGTCTTTAACTCTGTTCACGTCAAATTCGTAGAACTTTACTCGGGCTTTCACCGATTCCTTGTTTGTCGTTGCATTATAGTGTTTTTGGAGTTTAGCATAGGTTTGCTTTCAAAAGTAACGTGACAAAAACAAAATTTCTCATTAAAATATATAAAAAAAAAACTCCAAAGATAAAATCACTTGTATAATAATTGAAAGTGTGATTTTTAATTTTATGCTTGCTAATTTTCATTAGCATGCATTACAAAAGATTTAGCAAAATCACTAATTGCCTCTTAATTTTAAGTCAAGAAAGCTTATTTTCGCTTGGTAATTTTTTTGCCACTTGCATCAATGGGCTAAATAATATAATCAGAACCTCATTTAAATGTCAATCGAAATAAAAGTCGAAGAAGTTCAATTAAAGTTCGCTTCGCTTTATAAATTAACTTAACAACTAATAAGTGATTTTGTAAGAAATTGCGAATATATCTTAGTCGGAATTATTTTCAGTAATAGTCATATGCATTAATAGTTATTAATAGAAAAAATACCTGTCATTCCCTAATGTTAAAAGATAAATTGCTTGTCATTACCTGTCAGTCCCTCATTCTTATATTCTCTAAAATATCATAGATAAAGTATAGTGTTCTAAAATTAAGTGAACAGAAAATACTATCGATTTGGATTTAAGAATGAAGGAAAGAATTTTTATAATAATGTTAATGAATAACAATAAAGTCTCATTACCCCCTCAAATTACCATTGTTAGGAAAATAATTCAAAAGGGGAGGTGAAAGAGATTATTATTATTTCATATTTTTTACATTGGCCAATATCGATAAATTTTCATAACTTTTAAGCAGCTTTGTGTAGTACAAAATATTGAAGCACCTCATTAAAAACACATGAAAACAAAGGTGCTTTAATCAGAATATAACTAGATAAAATTTTCGTTTTAAATGTGTTTCATTTCGATGTTATGTTGATTCCCATACCTGGGAAAAAAGGGCTAACATGGCAAAGCAATACTTCCGCGGAAACTGTGATTGCAAAAAATAATACATTTAGCTCTATGAGACTGACAATCCCTCTTCAACTTTTTTCAATGATTTATTTTAAAATTGATGAATGAAAATTCTGCACATGTATAATTCTTAAATTTCATTATTAGTAAGTTAGTATTCTTAAATTTCATAACTTAATGTAAATTGTAAAAGAGTCACTTAAACTTCAAGTATTACTTATTCAGTAATATATTATTGATCAATGTAATTGCCATTTGTTTTAGAGATATATTTAGAGCTCTATGAATTATCTTATATTTTTAATTGAACATCTCTTCTATTTTTCTTAAAAGCGTACTTAATGCCAATTTTTAAAAGTAATTTTTCTATTCTTTTTGCCGTGATTGCAGTTACCTTCTGGTTTATTAAACAGTGTATACAGGGTGGTTATAAAATAACGCTTCCTATTCGGAGTGGTCTGTAGCTTGAATGAATAATACAAATGCAAAAAACTTTGAGACACTTACTAATCAAGAAGGGGGGAAAAGAATGGAATCATAAAAAACAAACTCGTCTTTTGACCAGGGTTTTAAATTACGAGGCGTAATTGGATGTGTTGGCCGTTATTAGCCATAATTGGCTACTCATAGTAATTATAACCTTGGTCAAGAGACGAGTTTCTGTGTTATAATTCCATTCTTTTTCGTAATAAAGAAACTCGTCTCTTGACCAGGGTTCTAAATTACGAGGCGTAATTAGCTGTGTTGGCAGTAATTGGCCATAATTGACGACACCTCGTAAGTTAGATTCTGGTCAAAAGACGAGTTTGTTTTTTATGATTATTCTTTTTCTGATTATTCTTTTTCTGATTATTCTTTAGGATTCTGTCTTTTTTATGATTCCATTCTTTTTCCCCCTTCTTGAATAGCAAGTGTCTCAATTTTTGATGCATTTGGATTATTCGTTCAAGCTACAGACCACTCAGAATAGGGAGCGTTATTTTATAACAACCCTGTACTACGAATTACATATTTTAATACATTCCTTCCGTTGACAACAAAAATCAGCGGCGAAAGTGTTTCATCAATCTTTAGTAGACAGAAATTCCTTTGCTTTATTAAAAAAACAAATTAATACGTACCTTTAAAATTTTGTTCTAAATTAAGTTCAAATAAATGTAAGGTAATTCGTTTAATTAGTAATAATTTAACTATTAATTATTTAGTTGCTAATAATTAATTAGTAATTATGCATCTAGTTCATAATTGAAGTTGCATAGAATGAATACATTTTATAAAATTTTATTTAGAAATTTTAATTAATAAAAAATTGACAATTATCATTCCGAAATTGATTAAATAAGTATAGCATATGAGTTAACAAGAAGGGGGAGGGGCGTCAAGAGCAAATTCACTAAAGAAGGGGCCCATCCAAAATAAAGAAGGTAGGGGCCCCTAACGTTACTTATTCTAATCAGATCCTGGGTTCGCCCTTGATTTTGGAAATAGTTACCCACATTTACGGGAGGATTTTATTTTGACGTTATTTTAATATTAACACGCATTCTTATACAGGTATTTAAAGAACAATTTTGGGATACAGCTTTTCAATTTGAATGTCTTTGGTAAGAGGACCATTTAACGATTAAATGGCTAATTGTTGTCAATTGGCAACCAATACTTTTAGATGTACAAACTAGCGAATTATTTAAAATATCAAAAGAAACCTACCTAAATTACATGATAATGAATTTTTAGCTCTTTTTTGTTAGACCCATATGATCAGCGTTATTGACATTTATTTAAAGATTTTTGTTCTCATAGATAACTATATTTTTTTAGCATTTATGTAGCTTTCATAAACAAGTTTATATCAAAAAAAAAAGTTTTTGTATTTAAAGGAAATACAAAATCTTAATTAGTTTTATAAAAAAAAACATACCTGCTTTATGTGGTGGTATTTACCCAGAATTTAAATTTACGAAGTCTTTCTCTGGTGAATATTTGGATATTTATGAATGATGATGACTCAGTTTTGCTTTATTCTTGTGCAGATGTTAACGATTTTCCTTTACAAATTGAAAGATATCTAATTATTATCGAAAAGTGCTAGGTTCGATTGTGCTAGGTTAAATAATTAATACGTACTAGGTTCGATTTGAACTTCAAATTCCACATTCAACTTCAAATTCCAATTATCGAAAAGTGCTAGGTTCGATTGTGCTAGGTTAAATAATTAATACGTACTAGGTTCGATTTGAACTTCAAATTCCACATTGAACTTCAAATTCCAATTAAATCTAATACATATTACCAATGGCTTGGCTTGAGTTGTAACTGTTATACCCTAGAATCTGTATCATGTACAAAATATTTGGGTCTGCACATCGATTCCAATTTGAAATGGAAATGTCATGTCAATGAATTATTTAACAAACTGCATTCTATATTAGAAAAATTCTAACAACTTAAAAATAAAGTTGATAAAAATTTCTAAATAACCTTATATTATTCATGGTTTTACTCTACATTAAATTATGTCGTTATAATATGGGGTGTAGAATAAAAGTCGAATCTTAATTCTTTGTTTTCAATTCAAAATAAATGTTTTAATATTTTAAATTCTCAATGTAATTCACCTTTTAATTTTAGAAAAATTAATCTTCTACCCTTCAGTTATGATTACTTATTCCGTATTTCTCTTTATTTGCGTCGCAATAAAGATATTTGTGAATTTAAGGACATAATCTCTCCAAGAAGACCCCAAGAAATTTACATAATTCCTAAATTTAATAAAGAAATCTTTAGAAAATATTTTTATTATTTAGCTCCTAAAATCTTTAATAAACACCAATGAGAGAATTAAGCTTTGAGGTGCAAATTATCAGCTGTAAGTCTTCCAACCCCTTTCCCTCCCTACCCTTTGCTGTTAAAAGGGTTATTTCGAAAGACCCCTCCATACGAATTGTCCGAGTTAACAATAGGAAGCTTCTTTCGCTTTACCTGCTGTTAACAATTGCACTGTAGGGCCATAAATTATGTACGTTGACATCCCTAGCTGAAGTAACGCTTGGACACGCCCTTCCAAAAGCAAATCACTAGGCAGTTTCAATTCTCACACAAGCGAGGAGCTGAATATCTGGGAATGTTATAATAAGCGAAACACAAAAGGACGTTTCAATAAAGTCTTTTTTTCTGAAATTAACACTAAATTGAAATATGAGGTACTTTCCGAAAAATCGAAAAATATAGAAATTTCTTATTTAAAAAAAATTTCTTAAATGTGGACTGTAGAAAAATAGGACATTGTTTTTGAATATAATTAGAATAAACAAATAAAGCAATGATTGTATACTTTTCTTAATTCCTTCTACTGAACCATTCTTTGTTTCTGAGGAATATGGAAATCAGAAAAGATGGTGAAATGTAGGGGAGTCTGGGGTACAATGGACCACTTTTGTGAATTTTCAGTGCTAACTCTTAAACTAATATTTCTTTTAATTTGAAAATATGCATGCATATACCTAAACATTAAGCTTTATGCTACATTAAAAAAAATATTTGCATTTATTTTTTTTAATATGAATTTCTGGAATCCTCGATTTCATCATTTTTCTTTGTACTAGAAGCTAAAAAAAATTCCAATTTGTTTTTAGCTCTAATCAAAGCAGCAGTTTTTGGTTTAAATATTTTCTCTTCCTTGATTTTAGCTTCTTCTTCAATTCTTTTCACCAGTGTATCAGTTTGAATTGTTGAAGCTTCGGAAAAAAAATTTCTTATTAAACAGATATTTTAAAAAATAAAAAAATCTTTAATGAACTATTTCATTAAAGTTGTCAATTTGTAAAAATTGAATTCAATTAATTCAAAACTAATTGAATATTTAATTTTAAAAGCTAAATAAAAAGAAAGTTCAAATAAAATACTTCTTTACTCTGTTTTGAAGTCTAATTAGGATTTTTTTAATTTCTAAGCCTAATGCATTGACAACACTTCAAATATGTAAATAACCTTAAACACCGATTTACTCACTCACTAAAAGTAAAATAATTTATTAAGTTTTCATTCCACACATACTGTCAATTTAGAAAAGAATATGATAAGCAGAACTGGGATACAATGGACCATGGTCCATTGCACCACAGGTTCTGGTGGAAAATTGTACCCCAGGTTCTAATGGACCATTTTAACCCACGTGGAAGTCTGACAAAAAAAAATGTCTCAAGCACTAATTAACCCTAAATTAAACTGTTCTACTTTGATTAACTAAAACAATATATGATCTGATCTTTTTAATGCGCCAAGTAAAATCTTCCAAATCACAATTCTTGAAAGAAAAAAAAAGAATAAATACTTTGGTGTAAATATTTACTTTTGCCTGCCTGCACAAATGAACTTTCAAGAATAAAATGACTAAATTTTCAGATAAAAACACTATTGCAAGTTTATGATAATCAATGCTCTGCTGCCTCCTATGTACCTCAATATGAAACAAATAAATAAAATAAATAATAGGGCGCGGTGGATTTTACCCCGTTGTCCATTGTACCCCGACTTCCCCTACTTTAAGAGGGTGAAATCAAAAACTTTTTTTTAAAACAAAAAAGTCTTTAATCAGTAAAATTTTAACGAGAAAAGTAAATAGATTATTAATTACAAATCATTTATGAATAATGAAGTTGTTTTATGTAGTATTATTTTGCTCTTTCAAATAATTCCTAAACATACTTGCACAAAACTCATAATAAAAGTTGTAAAACAAAGAAAAAATAGAAAGCAAAATATTATTATATTTTACCTTTTTAGCAAGACTAAAAAATAATAAATACAGTTATGAATTCATAAAAATAAGATCACAATTGCAATTTTACATCAATTCGTTAAGTCCGTAATCCAACAGAATTATATCACTCTACCATCACTATTCACGACTATTCACTTTCGCAAAATTTAATAAATATTTATTTTACCTTTTATCTAGACTGAATAAATTAATAAAAAATATAACGAATTCATAAAAAAAATTAACTTAATTATCCAATAATTAATTTTTTTTATCTTATTCATACGTTCACAACTGCTAGTTAATTCGTTAATTACGTAATATAGCATTACTATCACAGCTCTTCGCCATTTCAAAATTATTCATAAGTTTAAGAAATATTTTATTTCACCCTTTACCAAGATTAAATAAATGAATAAAAACAGCTATCGATACATACAAATCAAATGCAACTTAATTTTTCGATAGCTATTTATTTCAATCTTAAATACACAATCATAACTGCTAATCAATTCCTTGATTTGAAATGTACGCAATACAAAATTATAACAACACCTGTACCAAAACTAATTAACTTTCAAAATCAAAAAAAAAAAATCTTAAACACAACCTACAAATCCTGCACTTTTTAAGAAATGCGAGATTATATCCCGCGAGATTTTGTCCATGCGGGATTTTATCCCGCGAGATTTTGTCCATGCGAGATTATGGGATGCGAGATTCTGTCCCTGCGAGATTCTGTCCTGCGAGATTATGGGATGCGAGATTCTGTCTTGCGGGATTTCGGCCGCGGGATTCTGTCCCAATACCCGCTGACACAAATGGTAACTTTTTGGGATACAAGTCCAATAATCCTGCTTTTGTCCCTCGTCCCACGAGGGTTACACCTTTTTTAAAAATGGTTTTTGCCGAAGTCAGAATGATTCTTCAAATATTTATGAATTACATTTATTGATCTTTTAATTAATATGCTAATTTCTCTTACAGATTTGTTACAATACTATATAAGGGTCCTTTTTTTACCTTTTTGGCTTCAGACAGTCCCACAAGCTTTCCTATTTAGTGAAAAGGGAATAAAACAGATAAATTTCAACAAATTTGGCCTTAATCTTATTTATAAACACTGATAGTAAGCTCCTCTGAAGTTAAAATGAAGAACTAGTTAAAATATTTGGTACCTGTGTTCAAAATAAATTTGAGTTCATAAGTCAATTTCCATCATTTGTGATGCTTAAAGACTAAAATTAGATATATTTTTATTTAACATCATTTTTTGAAAAAAATTGTGTGAAATTCCTTTATTGTGCTCTGAATATCCAACACACAAAATTTGAATTGTTAGCACTTAATACAAAGCGATATCTGGTGAAAAGAATGTTAGTTCATAAATCAATTTCCACCACTGTATTTTAAACTATGACAAATGACAAATGACAGTGATTGCGCCCTCTAGAAGGGAGAGTGTAGGCTTTATAGCCCATTACCTAGTTCGCCAGAAGAGACAGTCACAAGAGACACACAAAGAAGTTCGACACAAACGCATGGAAAAATAACAACATTTATTGACAAGCTCAAACATACATGTCTTTACAGGAATTCGAACCCGAGCCCAGCGGCTCCAGAGGCTAGAACACTAACCACTGAGCCGACGAGCCGGCCCTATTTTGCATAGCCCTATTTAACTTTGCAATTGCTTATTTTTCGTTTTTAAATTCCGAATTCTTTAAAATACGTTGTTTAAACTTTTAAAAAAATTTTAATCGTGCTAAATTGCATTTGACTTTAAAATAAAATTTTTGCATCTTTTATTTGACATCAAAATTTATTTTTAGCTACTTACTGGGATCTCCACAAATGGTCCGTAGAAAATTTTGAAGATTTTTGGAAAGAATTATGGCATTTCTTTCCTGTTGTAGCTTCAAAACCTTATGAAAAGGTACTGTAAAGTATTCTGGTGGTAAATTTTACAAAGCTGGCACACTTTTATCAACTAGTATTACTATATCCTTTCTGTATTGCTACATCACCGTTGTTACATCTATTGTACAATTAATAATGTAGGAATAAAATTCGAAAACTAATTAACAATTATAGTTGGTAACTTATTAAAAATTGTAGATGTTAAAGGCAAAATAATATTGTGAAAATTTTACAAAATCTAAGCACTATATTCGAAAGTTAATGTTAAAAAATAAATATGTAAAAATATTAAGGGTAAAGAGCTAAAGTATTAAAATTAAATATTCAGAATGACAGTTAAAGCGCAATCTTCTATACATATGAAGTATTATACAGATTTAATCATTAAGCTGATGCATTGAAATAATATAACTAGTAAAAAATATAATTATTACTTATTCGTTGTGTTGATTATTTTTTTCTAGATATTGCACAAAACAGGAGACGGTTTTCTCGATAATGAATGGTTTCCAGGTGCAAGGTTCAATTTTGCAGAAAACCTTCTCAGAGTGAGAACAAACGAAATTGCCTTAACGTGCGTAGGTAAAAAAAAAATATTTTTTGACCTTTTGGTTGGTTGGTAGACATATATTTTCAGACTTGTGTGCTTTTTCAGAGACCCGTTTATAAGCCTTCGTCAAGTAAGACAGACGCAAACACTCACACACACGTGGCAGATATACCATCTGTCGCGCGCCACCTCCACAAATTTAGATATGTCCCTGATGGGGAGGAAAATAGTCTCCAGGGACCTGTACCCGTGGGAAACTGCGCAATGAACGCCCACAGGACTTTCGGACTCAACAGATTTAACGTGCACGTATTCCGCAAAAACTCGACAAACACAAACATCCATGCCTTATCGGGATTCGAGCCAGAAGCTCCAAAGGCTAGCTTCCTAACCATTGCGCCGCTGGCTCGGCTATGACCTTTTATCATAGAAAGAATTTCCTTTATATAATTTTCTTCTGTTAAAAAGTTTAAAAAATATTTATATATTTCTTTTATCTTACAATGTTAGTGTGGAAGAATCCTCAGTTTTTATGCAAATTCGTGAAGCATAAAGCAATTTATTATGTAGTCCGTCGCAGGGAAGTTCTCAACCTTGGGATGCTCTGTCTCTAAAATTAGAAGGGTAGTGCGGCAGTGCTGCGCCCTACCGCGTTTTTCTTGAACTAAGCATTTCTGTAGTAGACTCGGGCGAGAGTGTGTTGTAGTGGTTCTGCCCTCTACCGTGCCGCATGAGCAATGATATGATGAGGATAGTACAGCTGTGGAAATAAAAAAGTACCCACTTGAGGTTATTTCCTCCGTTATTCATCCTAAAGAATCGGACCTTTTTGATATTGTGAACAATTAACATTGTGAGTTAATTGCATGACACAAAATTTGCATAAGGGGCCATCTTCATATTAAAAATGTTACTAACTTTAAAATTTCCAATGGCAACACCCCCTTTTGAATCCATATTTCAAATCTCTGACCTATGTTAATACGAAATGTCAAATTTTGTTAGTTTTTAAGCATTATTAGAGGAGTTAGAAACGTGCAAAGTTTAGGTCCCATAATGTTAAATGAGTTGCACATAAAAAACTATCCCGATCTATAAATAATTAAGATAATGAAACGAATTTTTTACTGAAAAGAAATTATAATAACCCAAACAAAATGCATTCA
Source organism: Hylyphantes graminicola (assembly GCA_023701765.1). NCBI lineage: Eukaryota > Metazoa > Arthropoda > Arachnida > Araneae > Linyphiidae > Hylyphantes > Hylyphantes graminicola. The sequence continues at coordinate 53,354,260 of CM043119.1, forward strand.
ATATTGGGGTATTTAAAACAATTTTTATATTTTTAAATAATTATTATATTGATTTTTTAAAAAATATATGAATAGAAACCCCTTAATATTTTTAAAGAAATAAATTTAGGACATTAAGTTTAAGCGAAATCCCAATTTTAAAATTTTTTTATTCATAATTTGATGAGTAAATCACAAAATACTTTTTAATTACCCTTTAGGGGACTGTGTATAAGATTGCGTGTGTAATTGATAAATAAAGACGGCTTTGCATGCATGCTTGCTTGCCATTTTAGAGTTGGTCCCCAAAAGGTCCACAAGTGATTCGATTGAATAACTCGTCAAATATTCATTCAAATGTAACAAAAACTTAGATTTAAGGGTTTTCAAGAGTGCTTAACATTTCTAAGTTATTAAAATTGGGTGTTGCAATTGGAAATTTCAAAGATCGTAATATTTTTAATATGAAGACGGCCCCTTATGCAAATTTTATATCGTGCAATTAACTCAGAATGTTAATTGTACACATTCTCAAAAAGGTCCGATTCTATAGGAAGACTAATGGATGAAATAACCTCAAGTGGGTACTTTTTTATTTCCACAGCTGTACCTATACCTCCGCATCAAGGATGTGGGGTTCGGTACAAAATGCTCAGATTCCCCCTATAATACCCTTCAGGCAGACGAAAAAACTACATAATAAAATGTAAACTATAATTCAACAACCCAATTAAATTGAAATTTATACACTTAAGCTGAAATTGAAATAGTGTTTTATTTATTTTTGTAGATGAGTTTGGCAAGGAGGAAGAAGTATCCTTTGCTGAAATGTTCGAAGAAGTCAAGAGATATGCCGCCGCTTTCAAGAAACATGGACTTACCTTAGGAGATCGAGTGGCATGTAAGTATCAGCAACTAAGAAAGAGTATAAAAATACTTATAAAACTAATGAGATACACTATGAAAAATACATTGTACTTATGAAACTTAATGAATTCTACTTATGAAATTTAATACATTCTACTTAAAAAATTTAATACATATACACTAGAGATGTTATATTTATGTTCCTTTTAAAGAGCAGTTGCTCTCTGCTCTATTCTTTAAAAAAGAACAGTTCTTTAACCTGCTCTTTTTACAAAAGCTGCTTTGCAGGATTGCGAATTCAGGCAAACATAAATAAAATGCATAATGAACTTAAAATAACAAAATTTGATCGGAAGTGTCAATGTTTTGCAATAATTTAGTTACATTATTTAAAAAAGCAATGCGACTAAAAACTTATAGATTAATTTCTGAAAAAACTATTTTAAAACATTAGAAGATTATAAAAATTACTGGTAAGAAATTAAAGCTATAAAATGTTTTTAAAGTAGTAAATTCTGAAAATCTTACAATAAGTTTAAGGTAATGAAAAAAAAGTTTTAGCATTGTGATCAAAGTTCAAATTATTATATTAAAAAGTATTTTGCTGCTTTTGAGAGTGTATTGATCTCAAAGATTTAACTGAGAAAAGTCTTAATAAAAAATTATATTTTGTTGAAACAGGTTATTAAAAATAAATAAATCATTAGAAATTAATTTAAAAATTACAATAAATAAAATCTAAAATATTTACATGAAGATGTTGTTAACCGTAATAATAAAACATACTATATGCTATAAAGCTTACATGATATATATACAACAATACATTTTAAAACAAGTATCTGGTATTGCACAATAGATTAATTTCCACCCCACACTATTGAAGAAATTTATTTTATTAAGTAAATATTTGACCACAAAAATACACATCCGATAATTTGGTTAAGGAAGCAAAAACATGTACAAAAATGTTATCAAATAAAATCTAACTTTAACTTACATTATTATTGTAGCAGCTCACAACAAGTAAGATTTCAATTGTGAAGTTTCGCTTTCAATTTAAGAAACTCAAAGTTTTATTATAATTAAATAATTGTTCAATTTTAAGAATACCAAGACTGTACTTCCAATTTCCGTTTTAAAGAGTTAAAAAGCAAGTAAAATAAACTAATTAAAAATTCTTTTAAAAAAATACTCAAACGTGCGTCTTCGTGAGTTGCATTGATTAGAGGACCAGGATGGTCAGAAGAAATTTCCTAAAATAGACTAGCTGCTTCTCAAAAAAGCCTAAATTATCTTCCATTACGTTCTTTCCAACTTAATTAAAATTACAAATCAAGACATATTCAAAAGCAAAAAATCAAAATAACGCAAAAAATAGTCAGGATTGAAAGAAAAAATAAAAATGTGTGGGCCTTTCCAACTTAATATAATCATTAACTTGAACAATTTTGGCTACTGGTATAATTTTAAACGTACCAAGCGGATCAAATATTAGCCAAAACTGCTGAAATTAGCCAATTCTAGCAACCCTAACCACAACTCTTAATAAAGCAGCCGCATTCCTTGCGCACATAACCCTAAGAAACAGAAAGGGGGGAGGGAGGGGGGATATTGTTTACGTTATCATACCCCACTCTGAAATACGAGCCCCATTCCCGTGGTTCAACATTTCGACCTATATTTATTTTTTAAAAAAATGTGTTTTCCTATAGCATGTTAAATAAGAGAAAATGTTTTGGGGAATGAAAAAATTAAAAAAAAAAAAAAAACAGCTACATAATGCTACGTTGTACTATTAAAAATAATAATTAGCTTACCCATGCACCAGAAAAAGAAAAAAGGTCATATTCGAAAAATTCAAATTGTGAAATTAAAATCTGCCAAAATGAAAATGAAGGAAAAAATTCAATAATAATAACAAAATAATGACGATATAATAAAATAAATACGGAAATCAATTAATATTAAATAATGATAAGTAACGTAATAAAAAATAATGATAAATAATGTGATAAAAAATAATGAAGTAAAATAATAATAAATAAAATATAGTTAAATAAAACAATACAAAAATAATAATGAAATAAAATAAAAATTAATTCTTTATCAATATAATAATAAATAAATAAAATAATTAAATAAACAATTATACAAAAAATAATAATGAAATAAAATAAAAAATTATTTATAATTAACATAATAATAAATAAATAAAATAAATCGTACGCGCACCAAAACCCAACTACGATAAACCCAATAATCCCATTTGAACGTTTGAAAGATGGCAAGAACAACCGTTTAGAACAGTGCCAAAAGAGCTGCTAATCGCAAAAAGAACGGCTTCCACCTTCCAGAGCAACCTCGGAAAAAGAACTAGTCGGAGCAATCTGCTCCAGTTTGCCAGTTCGCGAAAAAGAACTATTGCGATTCCGAAAGGAGCTGCTCCGAAAGCAAAGAGCTATCGCACTACGAAAAAGCATCAAGGAGCTATCGTACTGCGAAAGAGCATACAAAAAGAACACTGTTCCTGTTCTTTTTAATCGTAATCGTTTTGAAATCTGCTTCATTGCCGGAGTAGTGGGTATGGTGTTTCGGGCATTCGTGACGTAAGTTGAGTAGAAGCTTTTTCGTCGAAACCCACTGAACCAACTACGAGGAGAGGTAGCTGCTTGTTTTGTTAGGAGCTTATGATTAATGATTTACCTAGTAACGGAAATAGAAAATGCATTTTTTTTGTTTGTGAAGAAAATAATTTTGTGATTGGAATGAATAAATTTCAAATGCATAAAATGCCTTAAAGTATTAAGTTAAATTCTGATGAAAAATCATGAATTTATAGAAGAACAGGTTTTTTCAAAAACAAAGAGCATACTGCTCCAGTTCTTCTTAAAGAACCTGTTCAAAAGAACATGGTGTTCTTTTTTTTCACATCTCTAATATACACTTCACTTATCAAATTTAATATATTGTATTTATGAAATTACAGACAAAAATACTCATATAATTTAATACTTTATGCTTTATGATATGCTTCTTCAGTTTAGAGTTATCATGTATATCAAATAAAAAAAAGAGTTGTGATAATTTGAAACAAGGATGATTACTGCGTTATTAACAATTAAGATTAATCTGAAATTTGTCGCAGTAGAGCTACATGAGGGTCAATGTTGACGGGTGTCATAATTTAGAACCCCAATTAAGTGACGAGCCAACACTTGAGGCACAAAACTAAAATTTAAGGGCCACATCGTACTTGGAGTAGGGACTATGATGCATATTTAACGTCCACCTCCTCTACACTTTATATTGATCATCGGACGTTTTGGCAGCACAGACCGTTTATTGATTGGCAGTTAGAATAGCAATGCCCGGACATGAACCTGGGACTTTTCGCATCAAAAGCTCTACAAAATGGGCTCAGTGATTTTAGTACTGAGTAAGATACTTCATATTTAAACTAATAATCAAATGTAGATAAAAGATAATAAATCACTGCCAAATTCAATAACAAGGGAAGAGAAGCTTTCCCAAACATGAGCGTAGACGGAATTTTTGACGTCACTGTTCCGAGTGCCGAAGATCGAGAAACTAGTTCGGGTGCATTCAGAACCCTAAAAATGTGGTCAGCCGTGAACGAGTGGTTCCGAACAGGTTTCGAGACAGTTTATCTTTATCTTCGGAACAACGGCACTCGGAACTATGACGTTAAAATTTCCGCTACCCGACCGTGTTTGGGAGAGCTTCTTTGGCCTTAGTAGTTGAGTAGCCCACGAATAAATGTGTATACGTTCCATAGGTCTTATGTCAAACAGAAAGGAAGCCCTTTTTGCAATGTTAGCAACAACGAGTGTCGGTGCAATTTGGAGTGGGCCCATGGTTTTCTTCGGAGCAAGGGTAATTAATGAATGTCTTATCAAACTTCTTTTAATGATTTAAATCATACTGTAGAAAGCCAATTTTCCGAAACTTAAATATTATGATTGTGCTTAATCAATTTGTTTATCCATATTAGTCACATGTATGTTAATCTGTGTTTCGTACTCGGCCAGAGCCCTAAGGCTCATACGGACACATGTATGTTAAGGGCAACGTTTAAGGCTTGTAAGTGTAAATATGGGGATTTCTATAATGTAAAAATGTTTAAACTGTCGCTTAATTGTGTACAATGGTAAATAAAAGCCAACTGGTTAAAATAAAATAAAAACTGTTAAATAAGAAGCACGCATATCTAAAATCTTTAATGTGAGCATTTATCTGGTAAGGACGGATGTGATTCATTTAAGCGGCTGATACTCAGTGGCGGATCCAGCGGGGGGTAAATGGGGTAATAACCCCCCCCCCCCTAAGTTCCCATAGACTTTTTTTTTAATTTACTGAAAAAAGAGTAATTCTCCAGCTTTTTTTTTAGGAAACAAGTTTTATTTTTTGAGCAAATTCGAACACAGAATACTCGCTCTTTAAGAAGAACAGATAGGCCATAATTGTAGTTATGTAGGCTCGAGCCCCCACGAAAGACGTTACAAGGGGATTTGTAGCCGCCCCTGTCCCACTGAGTTACCATGAATGCAAACGCTGTAGTCGATGAACTGCACCTTGTTTGGCAATTTCACTCTAAACTGGCAACATCAAGATATTAGACGGATTTTTCTATCCTATATTGTGGACCCACCAGAAAATATTTTGAAAGTTAAAGTAGAAACGAGGTATTAATAAGAAGTGGGTATTTTGTTTAGGATTTCCTATAACGTTTATGTTTGTAAAGTGCAATTTTAATTCCAAAACATTCAAAAAATAATTCATTCATTTAATGACCAACTTCCCTTTTTTATTCGAACAAATTTTTTAAAAAATAGAAATCGGGTCTTGACATCGGAGAGATTCCCGTCTATCTGTCCGTATCCCTCGTTCAACCCCCCCCCCCCTTTTTAAGGAAACGTTACTTTTGATATTTTCTTTTGTTTATATGAAATTTGAAAAAAAATTAATGATTTTATACTGAAAAAAATGAACTTGAAAAGAAATAAAATTTAACATTTTCAAAAATCTTTTATTTAAAAGTAAATTTTATTTTCCTTTCAAAATTGGAAATTTTCGAATCGTTACGTCACGAAAGTGATTACTCCTACCTCCTTCGTGTCACGATCCGTCACGTTGGCGCATACCCCTCACTCCCCGTCTGAGCGTGACGTAATTTATGCACGTCCCCAAACTAAGTTTGTTTAAAACTATTAAGTCTGTTCAAGCATATGAGATTACACTCTTTAGGGGCTTTAATATTTTATATAAATTATTAAAACATTTTGTACATGTTTTTTCATTTGTTTTAATTTCAAAACATCTATAAAAGAAATATGTCTTTAAAAATACCTGTATTTGAAAAGAATTGCTAAGATTAATTTTTTATCATTAAATTAATGAATTATTAAAAGTGATTTAATAAAAATTCAGAATTATTTAATATTTAAAAAAATCCCCCCCCCCCCCAAAAAAAAAAAATCCGGATTACCCCCCCTATGGAGGAAGTCTGGATCCGCGCCTGCTGATACTGTACTACCTTGGTAACATTTAATCGTATTTTCTCTTTTCTTTCGTTCTCTGCTGTTATATGTCATCAATTTTAGAAAAACAAATAGTTCATGAGGCTATAGAAATATTTAAAATTTAATGAAACTGAAACTTGCATAGAAGCACACGTATGTTTTACGGCAAAGTTGTATAAAATTTCTTAAATTTCTAACAAATTAGTAAAAAAAAAGTTTTCAGATGTATAAATAAGATTTTAAAAAAAAGAACAGTAACGAACTCATTTCAAAAAATATATTCAACTTTGCTCATGAAACAAGAGAGAGTTCTCGAAAGAGACAACGTAGATTATTGGCTCAAATAGTTTATTTATTGGTACAAATTTTAAGGGTTTCGGCAAGTCTCAAACTCGCCTTATTCAGAAAAATACACAACACAAGCTAACAGTTCGGCGCGACGGTTCGAAGCTGTGAAACATGATATCCCGAAAAGTTGTGTTGGGGGAGGGGGGAATTAAACGTAGAAGGGGAGAAGCGAAACAGTTAACCTGTTGCTGTGAGGCTTTTCCAGGTCGCTCTACATTCTTAAGATGGCCAATATTGCAGTTAAATCACCATTTAAATTTATCCACTTGTATGTTGGTTAAATCTTCTAGCATTGGGGAACTTTACTTTTACGAAAGCTTACCTTATACTTTACCAACCACTACACCTTAATTATTTATACTCCACCTTAATTAATAAAGAGTAAAGCAAGATGGTGGGGGGTATTGTGCGTAGAAGGGGAGAAGCGGAGAAGTTAATCTGTTCCCATGAGGATTTTCCAAGTTGCTAACATTCTTGGAAGTTTAAACACCGCTTCAAATTCTACTCTCCTCCAATTTTAGCTAAATCTTCTAGCATTGGGGAACTTTCCCTTTACGAAAGCTTACCTTATACTTACCAACCATCACACCTTAATTTATTCATCCAACGTGCTAGAGTTCTTTGGAAAAGCCTCATAGCAACAGTTTAACTGTTCCGTTTCTCCTATTCACGCACAATACCCATTCCTCATCCCGTACACCCCTCTTCCAGATATCCTGTTTCAGCGTTGACTGTTAGTTTGCGTTGCGTACTTTTCTGAAGAAGGTGAGTTTGAGACTTGCCGAAACATGTAAAATTAGTATCTACAAATTAACTATTTGCCCTCATAATTTTCCTTCGCCAATCATCTCAAACAACTTACTTATTTATATAAATTACCGTTTTTTGGCTAACTAAGTAACCACTTTAAAAACATTTATAGTAAGTATTGTGATTAAATAATTGATTTAAATACTTTTTTTTAAAAAACCCATTTAAGACTTGTAGCTTCTGTTTTTTAGGCTACTGCCAATGTACTCATTGAAATGGAACCGAAATTTTTCTTTGCCTTGGATCACATGCAAGATATGGGGGAGCAATTTGACTTGTTAGAGAAGGTAGTTTATTCTGTCCCATGTAAGTGGTAATTTAGTTTTGGTGTCAAACTTCACGTATTAAAGGGACACATTACTTAAAATTTAAGGCTGCCCAGAAAATGATTAAACATGCTTGAACTCTGTGATATAAATATATTTCAAAAAAAGAAAGTATCATTAATAATGATAGAGGTTTATTAAAAATAATATGGTGGTTTTGTAAAAGTTTTTTTTTGAAATTTTCTGTTGATATTTTAAATATTAATTTTTTTTAGCTTATGAATGGTTAAAAGCCAAAGGCTTTTAAGTTAATAAATGCAGAGCTCCAATTTTTTTTTAAGGCGTATACCATAATTAAAGTTGGTATGGGATAAGGTCTAGTGTGATTAGAATTTTTTTTTTTTAAATTGTGATGAAGTTGAAAATTTAGAAAAAAATCTTATTTTTATACATAAATCTGCATAACTATTTTTGTTTAACTAGTAGCTCAATATCCATAACAACTTTTATAAACAGATGTTGTGGGAACATTGTGAAAAAAAATCCATTCAAAAATGTCTTAAATTATAGGAGCAGTAGTATTTTGAAGAATCTTTATTATTTTTAATATTTTTAATATTTTGAAAAAACTAACGTTTCAATATTAATAATTTTTTGTATATGCTTATTGAATGTTAGTTCTTTATAAAAATAGTTAAATTTGAACGCTAGCAATAAAAATGCTAGATTTAAATTTTTAGGTAATGTCCCCCCCCTAATAATATATTAAATAATTAAAAAATAATTATCTTGTAATATTGTATATAAAGCCACTATAAAATTTTGACTATCTCTCTTCAAAACTATGGCCCAAACATAAATTTCTAGTACTTACTTTCTACGTGAATGAATATGCTTTGATTACAAGCCACTGTTGTGACTGTTTTTTTTTTAAATCATAAAAAAGTTTAGTAAAGAGTTGATATTTATCCAATCTCGTCTCGAAATTGCCTTTTGGGTATCTATATTTCCCCAAATACTGTAAGAGAATATTATTTGAGTTTTATTTTTATTTTCAGTTGTAAAAACTCTACAAAAGGTCATTATATTAGCAACTAAGAAAGAAACACTCATGGAGTTGCCGAAAATACCAAATAGGTAAGATTATACCATAGGTTACCAATAGGTTTTATTTGTATTTGTTAATGCTAAAAAACTGTTTTATTTACAAAAATGCAAATAAATTTGTAAATGTATTTTAAATTATCAATAATTTTGAGCGTGAATACAACGTAATTATTAGCGGAAATGATTTATTTAGTGAAAATTGTACATGTTTCAGCGAGAACGGAACCACCGCCAGCAATGTGCACAAACTGACAGTGTACATTGCTGAACATGGCGAGCCCCGATCTCGCTTGAAACATGTACAATTTTCACTAAATAAACTATTTGCGTCAATAATTACGTTGTTTCATTCACTCTCATGTTTCCTGCGCAAACTTGAAGATATTTTCTGAATGATATTTTTGAGCTTAAGTTAAAATCATTCAATTTTATTTTAGTGTTTTATTAGAAGACTTCTTAAAGAGTGGTTTGAATCCTAATGGGACTGTGCCGGATATAGTTTTTGAGCAACTCCCCTTTGATCATCCAGTGGCTATCAACTTCACATCGGGTACAACAGGTGCTCCTAAAGGGGCCGTACATTCAGCTGGGGTAAGTTAATAATTGCTTTGTACACTGTAAAATATATGTAAAACAGAAAACAACAAATTTATAGAAAAAATACTGTTAATATTTACTTTAAACAATTTTTCCTGAAAAACTATTTCGTTTTAAAGAATTCCTTTTTCTCTTTTTTACCCCATAAAAAGTACTAGACTACAACCGAAAAATCCTTTTTACTAGTAATTGTACCTCTCAAAACCAAAATAGCTCAGTTGGGGAGTGTTGGAGTTTGGACTAACCTAAATATTCACAGCAGTATTGGCCGATGTCTGAAACGAGAGCTTAGGAATATTGGCCCACCGTCGGCTCTACCTATCGCCCAAAGCATAATGGACTACAATTTACCGACGGTGGACAATATCGGGGAACAATATTTGTTTGGATCGATGTGCAATATTGAGCGATGTCGAGCGGATAACATTTCATCGATATTGGGCAAGATTGCATTGTTGTTTTGACCAGTAATTACGTGTTTTTTTAATCAATTACATCGCAATAAAACAGTTTTTAAATGTGCCCACTATCTCTTGCAGCATATCCCCAAAAAATAAACTTGCTATTGTAACTTGTAATTTTAGTTATCAAGAATAAAGTAGGACGAAATATCTATTGTAAAGCTATAGCAATTTTGAAACGAAGTCAGGAAGTGCAATGCAGAAATCAAAATTTCAGAGAAATAATACACCAAATATCACTGCCTGAGGAAGATTGCGCACTGTCTTTCGGAAAATCGATTCACAACCTTTCCTTATTTAGAAAGTAAATATTATTTGAAAAAAAATTACTATACCAAAATTCTTGCCTTAATTTAATAATATTTGCGAGGGGGGAGAGAGAGAGAGAGAAAGAAAATGATCGATTTCATTCAATAATCTCCGAGTTTAGCCGATATTCATGCGGCATCGGCCAAAATTGTGCTACCTTAGAAAGAGCTAAACCTTCATATCTCGATCTAGGGTTCGGCAGTTTCTTGTTCCTTGGTTGTATTATGGTCAGCGTTGCCGCCCCGGTGGCCCACTCGTTAGGATTCTAGCCTTTGGAGCTGCTGGGGTCGGGTTCGAATCCCGATCAGGCATGGATATTTGTGACTGTCAATAAATGTTGTTATTTGTCTATGTGTTTGTGTCGTCTCTTTCTTTGTGTGTCTCTTGTGCTTGTGTCATTTCTGGGGCTTAGTACAATAGACTTAAAGTCGCAGTGCTTGGCGATCTTGCCCCCTACCAAGAAAGTCATAAGTCATGGTCAGCGTTCCCTTTTGTCACTAGGTGACCGATTGTTGGGTTTCCCGCTGGGGATAAGCTATATTTAAAAAAAAAAACATTTTGTTTGATTCATATTTATTTTGTAGTTTTTATTAATTTTATCAACGCAAAATTTATAACACTATATAATTATGTATTATTCAATTAAATTTTCAGACTTTTCTAGCGGTTTTGAGGGATTATGGGATGGCTCAAAATTTGAAGCATGGTGACACAATATACACTTATTGCCCAGTAAGTTTTTTTTAAAAAAATATTTATAGCTAGTATCGTTTTTAAGTAATTATATAAGAAATTACATAGTGTTTTCAAATTGTTGCAAAAGAACTATCGAATACCTAGTGTTTATTAAAAAGCTTTTGAACTTTTAAGGTATGCAATTACCTTAGAAAACAGAAAATTGATCAAAGCATGTGTTCTGATGTTTTTGCATTAAAATATTATCTGATTCTTTATCTTTCAAATGGTACAAGTAGATTTCATCTACTGTAAATAGCTTTTAATTTGCAGGCAGTCTTTTAAAGGCAATTCGATGGTCATCAGTCTTACGGTGAAAACCTTGAACGCATTTTCTGAAGAACGAGTTTTTTCATAACATGCTTGAACTGCGAGCAAGATATTTCAAATAAATATGCTTCGATTTAAAAAATTTAAAGTGTATTTTAAAGAGTATGAATCAGGGCATTTGGCCACACTTTTATAGCAATTGTAACAAACATTGAATTTTTTTACATACTTAAAAAATTATTTTAAAATATCATATTTTAAAGTTAGCCATTTCAAACTATCATAATTAAACAACAACTTTGCTTAGAATTCGGTTAAGTATGATCACATGCCTGGATATTTACTGTTTTCTGTTCTGTAAAAAATATGTAAAATAACAAATTTGAAATGTCGTTAAGTTGCTTGCAATTTGGCCCAGTAAAATTAATTAATTTCCAATTTATTTATTTATTAATATATTTTTTTCTTGAGGTAAAGTATTTTTATGTTAGTTTTTATGTGCCTGATATTCTCACAAAGTTTTAAAACTCTCTCTAAAAAATTAAAGAAAAAGTTGTCCAAGGTGTACATACCTTAATATATTAGGTAGGTTGGAGTGTTTGGGACAATCCTCTGCCAAGTCTAGCAATTGGATGTAGACTGCTCTTGTACGAAGGTTGCCCCGAGTACAAAGAGGTTAACATGTGGAACATGATCGCAAAATACAAGGTCACCTATGCCTGCATCACACCCACCACAATGGATATTATCATAAATGATCATACAGTACCAGGTAAGGAAATAGTCACTTAAGGGGTCTAAGGAGTCTTAAAAATGTGCAAAGAAGATACTACAAAGCAAAGTTGGATCTTTCATGTCATTTTTGAACTACTTAATGTATAAGTATAATTTTTTTATGTGTAATTCTACATGATTTATTTATTATAAAACAAGTTTTAAAATTTATGAAACTTTAGCCAGAACTAAAATAAATGATATTAAACATGAAGCTATTTGAACACAGTGTGATTAGGCTTGCGCGGCAAATTGTGAGGTCAAAATTGAAAAAATGACCAAGAAAATGACTTTATATTGTACAAATATGTACAAACTAGGACTTATACCTAAATTCTCAGCTCAATTTTAATTAGAAATTATTTTAAGAACTTTTTTCAAAAAAAAAATAAATAAAATTTTAAAAATTTTGATTTTAAATTATTTTTAAAATAATTTCTAATTAAAATTGAGCTGAAAATTTAGGTATAAGTCTTTGTTTGTACATATTTGTACAATATAAATCCATTTTCTTGGTCATTTTTTCAATTTTGACCTCACAATTTGCCGCGCAAGACTAATCACACTGTGTTCAAATAGCTTCATGTTTAATATCATTTATTTTAGTTTTGGTTAAAGTTTCATAAATTTTAAAACTTGTTATATAATAAATAAATCTTGTAGAATTACATATAAAAAAATTATACTTATACATTGAGTAGTTCAAAAATGACATGAAAGATCAAATTATGTTTTGTAGTGCCTTCTTTGCACATTTTTAAGACTCCTTAGACCCCTTAAGTTCCCACATGTGCTATCTAACTTTGAAAAACAGTAGAAATTTTTACTTAAAGGTAACCCTTGGCGAACTTTCCAAAAGTCGGCCGATAACACAACCGAAATGATAGGATGGGTTAGGATATGTTTGAATTATCGTCACATTAGAGCAACACGAGATAACCGAAAAACGTGTTTGTCCATTTAGCACATCGGACTTTCTTGTTACATAATATCGGTCTACATAATGTATAGCTGAGATATGCAACAAGAAAGTCCGAACAGCCGGTGTTAAATAAACACGTTTTTCGACTCTACCTCGTGTAGCTCTAATGCGACGATAATTTAAACCTATCCCATAATTTCGGTTGGGTTTTTGGCCGACTTTTGGCGCGATTTGGAAAGTTCGCCAAGGGTTACCCTTCAGTTCATTTCTACCGTTTTGCAAAGTTAAATAGCACATGTGGGAACTTAAGAGACGAAATGTTGGGTCAAAAAGTTGGATATATATGAAGAGTACACGGGAAGAACGGGATTGATTTCTCCAGAGTCTTACCGTAATTGTCTCTCCTTGGCGGACATTGGCGATCGGAAACCAGTTTTTCTTATGGCTCTTCATTTGCGGTACAAACGTGTGACTCGTTCCACTCAACTCTGGCGTGAATTAGGGTTGCCGCGAAAGATAAACAAAGCGAGTGACTGGCTTCTTTACACCAGTTTAGGCGATTTCTCGCTATCATCCTCAAAGAGGCTATTAAGGGAAGCATTGTACGAAATCAATCGGTTCTTCCCGTGTACTTTTCATATTTAAAAAAAAAACGAAATTCAAAAATGAGTTTTTAAATTTTAGAATGAGATCTTTAATGTTAAAATACAAAATCTCATTTTTCATCTAAAAATTAACAATTTTGTCGATGTATTTATTTGTAACGTATTTTTAATTAAGAATCATGTTTTCAATCAGTTTTAGAATAACGTTATCATTAAATTTGAGAATCATGTCTTAAATCAATTTTAGAATCACGTTATCAATAAATTTTAGAATCATGTTTTAAATAAATTTTAGAATAACTTTTATCAATAAATTTTAGAATAACTTTTTATCAATACATTTTAGAATCACTTTTTATCAATAAATTTTAGAATCACGTTTGAAATCAATTTTAGAATCACGTTTTTTTTATAATAAAGTGATCGTGATGAAGTACGTGCATCCTCAATTTTTAAATCAATAATGTCACAAGGGTTCCGGTTCTAAAAGTGATAAGTCTATCATGGTCAGTTATTTAAAATAAGATATTTCAGAAAAATTCGTTTTAATTATTATAATTAGAATTTATTTAATTCGAACGGGTAAACAGACATATGGTCAGATGGGGTAAAATGTGCAAAGTGTTGCAAAAAATAAGTTTATATATTTTTACTTAGAAACTTTCTGAATTTATTCTTTAACAGCATTTGTAAGCAATAAGATAAAAATTTAGTATCCATGTACTTCTAACTTTTCTTAAAACAAAAAATGTCTACAGTCAGAAAGTTTCACAAATGAAAACATAAAATGGCAAAAAAAACTTTTATTGAATAGTAGAATTTACAGTTAGTTTTGCATGTATAATGATGAACAGTATATCAATAAAATACAAAACTGGCACCAGGAGAAGAAAAAATTACCTCGTTTGGAATTAAACAAAACCTGACCTATTTTACTCCGTGACTTATTTTACCCCACCTGACACTACTGAATAGTTAAATTAGCCAGCACATACCAATGAGTCACCAAAATATTTATGTTCCATCATTGGCTAACGGAAAACTAAGATACCCTAGGAATTATTAAGAAATATTTTTAAGTTTCAAATACAAATTGTAAGTTTAGGTGATGTCAATTGTACCAATATAAATATAACAGCAGTGTAATTTGTTAAATTATTTATGATACATTGAAGTATAAAAACTATACTAAGTTCAATTTAATGCAGGAATAGCATCGAATGAAACCTAAAAAATTCTAGCACATGGCAATTTTTTTAATTTGTTTTAGACCCTGGAACAAATTTTGACAGTTTGAAGTTCTTTAACATTGGAGCTAGTCCACTGAAACGTTCTCACTATGAATTTGTGTTGAAATATGTGAAAAAAGATGTATATATAGGATACAACTATGGTAAGTCTAGATAATTTCAAAGGCTACAAAAAAAAAGAAATAAAGCAAACTGCAAAAAAAGAATATAAATTGTTTTTTTTTACTTCGCCCTGTCACTTATATAAAACTATGTATTATAATTAATTGCTATATTGGATACAAATAATAAAGTAACGATATTTTGTAGGTCTTTCTTTAATCATCCTTTCAAAACACTTTATTTTTACGTAAATTGGTCATCTTTTCACATTTGCTGTCTCGTTTAATTTTTATTTTCAATTGAATAATATGACATATAAGGTAACGAAAATATGAGGCCTACACATATTAGTTTACTTTGGAAAACGAGAATTTAGCCACAAGATCTTTCACATGAAGTATTCATTTGCTTTTTAATTATTTCAGCAAAATTCAATTTATCCACAAAAGCGTTAGGGGAAAACGGGGGAAAATTTCCCCCGTTTTCCCCTAACGCTTTTGTAAATTTATTTCAATGAAAGAGTTCTTTTACCTGACTCTATGACTTTGGGACTAGATGTGGCCGATTGGTTTATGAACCCACATTACCGAAGCCGCCCACAAAATCTTTTATTAGTTGGTGTTGTCCTATGGTCCTTAGAGCTGTTTTTGTGACATTTTTAACGACAGAACGACAGTGTTTCTTTTCTCTACGTAACTATGTATTTATTAAAAAAAACGTTAAACATTTTGTCTAAAGTAACTATCTATTGTTTTTTTAGCCTAAAAACAGAAACTGATTTACCCTTATTCACACACCCTCTTTTAATATAATAGCTTTTGAAACACTAAATTGAATAAAACAACAACTAACAAATCGCGCCTCATTTTGTTGTGCAAATGTTTTTTCAGGTGCTACTGAAGTATTTGGCTCCTTCTCTGGATACGATCTGAACTCTCCTGCCCACATGTGTGAGATGCAGGTGCCAGCACTTGGTGTAGATATGCATGTGTTCGACGAGAAAGGTCAAAATATTAGGTTTTATATAAAATTAGAATAAGCATCGGTCAAAAAACAAGGACAAATAACTCTACACACCTTTCAATTTGTAGAATTTAAAATAATTCTAGACTCAATACAAACCCAGTAGTATTTTTATAAATCTTTGTTTGCTTACTTTTGGCGGTTTATTTATTTGGTGTTTTGGCTCACATTCACCATTGTTGGAGGTTAGAGCCACTAAGCATAATTAATATCAGAAATAATGACTAGCGAAACATATTTTGAAGAAAACAGACGAAGAAGATTTATTGATATCACACAGTCAGGGTTTATACACAAAGTTATCACTTAAATTTACATAAAGTCAGTACATATACTGCGGTTACAGTTAAGCTGTCTTGACCGAAACAAATTAAACAAGGAGAATTACTTGGCTCCAACAACCATAATTAAGAATTTTTTCTTTAAACTCACGTAGGAGTTTTTTGCTACCAATTTTGATGCTTAGAGTGATTAAAGGTATCGTTTATTAAAAATCTTTGTGTGTGTGTGAATCGGTTATATTAAGTGTACCTAAATGTATCACTAGCCATAAATTCTTTTTCTTTTCTACAGGTAATTCTGTTGTGGGACAAAGAGGCGAACTCGTAATCAAGACACCAACGCCTTCTTTTCCAGTTTTCTTGTGGAAGGATAAAGGGAACAAGAAAATGCACGAAACTTACATTACAAAGTACAAAGGTGGGAAGACCAAAATATCGTCACTTAAGTTCCCACATGTGCTATCTAACTTTGCAAAACAGTAGAAATTTACTGAAAGGTACCCTTGGCGAACTCTCCAAATTCGCGCCAAAAGTCGGCCGAAAACCCAACCGAAATGATTGGATAGGTTTGAATATCGTCGCATTAGAGCTACACGAGGGAGAGCCGAAAAACATATTTGTTCATTTAGCACTGGCTGTTCGGACTTTCTTCCTACATAATATCGGATACATAATGTAATGCTGATATATGTAACAAGAAAATCTGAACAGCTGGTGCTAAATGAACAAATACGTTTTTCGGTTCTCCCTCGTGTAGATCTAATGCGACGATAATTCAAACCTATCCTATCGTTTCGGTTGGGTTTTCTGCCGACTTTTGGCGCGAATTTGGAAAGCGCCAAGGGTTACCGTTCAGTACATTTCTACCTTTTTGCAAAGTTAGATAGCACATGTGGGAACTTAAGAAACGATAGGGGTAAGTGGTGTACCTTGGACGTGTGTGTACCTCGAACCTATGCTGATTCTAGCTCGATTAGCTTAGATATTGAAACACCACCACATGCAGTTAAAATATTTGCTACCAGGGATCTCAGTAAAGTTCTATCTGTTTGTTTAAAAGGTCAATTTATTAAAGAGGTTTCGAAAAACTAAATTCACAGCTCAAAAGTAAATTTTTGACAGATACTTCAGTGTATTTTTATACTCAAAGATGTAGTGTTTATTCAGAAACGATGGTTATGCAATATAAAGCAAAGTTTTAGCTATAAAACAGTGTGCTTGAAATTAAGTTAAGTCTAACCTTAACTTGATGATTAACTATTTTGTTTTTAATATCCAAGTGGTGTACCTCGAACCTAATACAAGTGGTGTACCTTGGACTGGTCCAAGGTACACTACTATAGGTCTTATGTGCTTCAGATTGTTGAAAACCCTTTTTAAAATTCAAGTAAATTCGTTCCTTTGAAAAATTAAGTATTTTAAGCTATTAATATGCAACCCTGATTTGTAAAATCTAGAAAAATGGAAATTTGTAAGAAATTTTGATATGATGTGATAAAGAAGTTTTTTTGTAGTTAATTATTTAGATTTATGGAAGCCTATAAAATTTTAACTATATTGATATAATATAGAAAATAATTATTGCATACTCATCTAAAAAGATATTTTTTATAATAAATATCTAAGCAGAACATCCTTTTTACGTTTAGGCCTCGTTGAATAAACATAGGGGGAAATATTTGAGTTTTTTTTTTTTTTTTTCAAATTTAAGACAGAAAGATAGCCAAATGTTTTTCTATAGCATGAAATAACAGTTTAATTTTATACTGCATTTTAACGAAATCACCCGAGAAAGATTGCATTGCAACTCAATAAGCCAAAAGGGCACTAAAAAAACTAAGGCAATAAAACCCCTTACTGAGCCAATTGACCTAACACAACCAATTACTTCAATCTTGGCTAGAATAAGAGTAGGTTGTTAAATGTATTTTTGAATTTTATGTGGCTAATAAATATTGGTTTTCGGACTGTAAATCGAGTCTCTCTACCTGTTAATAATTTGTCCAAGGTACACTACCGGTTGGACCAAGGTACACCGCCGTTGGTGTACCTTGGTCCTAATTGCAATTTTCTGTATTTATTTTTTTAATAGTTGAAATCATTTAAATAACGTGTTAAAATAAATATATGTTGTATATAACAACATAAAGTATTCAGTAAAAATGTTTTTATTCACTTTTTGCAAGTAATTAAGAAAATAAAAATTGAAAAGTCAAAATAGGTCCAAGGTAACCCACCTTCCCCTATATATTTAAAGTTAGGCGTACTCATTTTCAATATGCTGATTGATTTGCCGCGGCCACTGGTAAATATTTGAACATATAATCTGCGTGTAGTCACATGTCCTAACGTCACGTATGATTTCGCCATGAGGTTGTGATAGATATGTATCGTCACTTGACTATGATTCCAAAATTTTGAGTCCCTTCACCATTTGCCCTCCTGTAGTTCTATTGATGTTATCATACCAAACAAATAAAATTGAACACAAAAAAAAATTCATTAATTGTTTTTGAAAAACATTATTTCGTTTACTATTAAGAAATGCATTCCTTTGGGAGTATACATCAAATAATAAAACTTCTTGTACTCTTTCTGGTGAACTGCAAATTATAAACGGCCTACGAAAATTTCTCCGATTACATACGATGGAATTGATTGTCTATCTTAGCACGGCAAAAGCAATATAGCTAAGATGTATTCAAATTATTATTTACCATTTATTATGGTCTTGGGTAACGATTCTGTTATTTTCTCATTTAACCCAAGTTAAACTATGTTGAATCATATATCTGTAAAATAATTATATTTAAGTCAAACTCTTCATTTGGATTCAAGCCTATTCGTGAAAAAAAAAATCCTTATCTTTATATACATAAAAGTTGTTTATTTTGTAGGAATTTGGTGTCAAAAAGACGAAGGATGGATAAATCCCAAAACTAGAGGAACTGTCGTCATTGGAAGAAGGTTAGTTTATTCAATTTTATAAATTATTTTTTTGCAGAATTATATAGACCACAAGCAAATTAGATCCGATTCTTTGCACGCTTTAAAGATAAGGCTTCAATTGTGCCTAAGCAAATGATTACCATATAGTCTACTTATTTGTAACACTTATGTTATTTTCCCATTTAATGCAAGAAAAGTTAAGCTGACAAACATCGCAACGCCTTTTAGTTGTTATACGAATCCAAATTATCTAAAAACTGAAATGTCTGTGCTACCTTTTCTTCGATTACCACTCGCTGAATTTTGAGGAATCCAACTTTCAAAATTCAACGAGTGGTAACCGAAAACTGACAGCTTGAGAGAGAGTGGCGGCTCTATCAACGGAGGTAGCTGTTTGTATATTTTTTATTGTAACTGTTTTACATAAAATATTCATCTACTTGTAAAGTTTCTATTTTAATTTATGGAGTAAAGTAACACAAGTATGGAGCTAAATCTGTGAAACTGGGGGTAGCTAGGCTTCCACCAATTTTATGCATTAAGGTTACGCAGCACGGTTTTACAGTGTACGGTGGTATTTTAAAAATTAAGGTGCTTTAGAAAACCGGTTTCTTTAATTTATATTTTCTATTTGCAGCGATGATATAATTAAACAAAACGGAGAAAGATTTGGATCTGGTGATATCTATTTTGCAAGTAAAGTATTTCCTGTTTATGTTTTTTGGTAGATGCTTTACAAAAACATACAATAACACTCTTAATGTGAAAAATATCTACTATACATTTTCCTTTAATTGCAATTTAACCCGCGTTTATTTTTATTTCCAAAACGCTGATTTTCTTAGTCAGTAATGCTGTTACCATTCCAACAACAGATATTTCCCTTCAAATCTGACCATTCAACTGTACTTTAAATTATCTTCTCATACATTTTGATAATAGATGATTTTTTGTATTTCGTCTTTTGTATCGTTGGTCGGGTTTAATTTTTTTAAAAAAAATTTGATCGCTTAATGTACGTGTGTTGTATTGCCATAAGTAACAAATTTTCAATTTTTTCAGTCGAACACATGCCTGAACTGCAGGATTACCTCTGCGTTGGTCAGGATGGCTGGGACGGGGACACCCGCGCGGTACTCTTTGTCAAAATGAAGAAAGGTTACGCCTTCACGCCAGAAATGAGCGCGAAAATTGCAGACAAAGTCAAGTATGAAGTGTCAGAAGAGTGGGTGCCTCAAGTTATTTTGGAGGTTCCAGATATTCCAGTAAGTGTCTACACTCTTAAAACAAAAGAGTGAAATCCACTCCAGTTGGAGAAGTGCATTTTCGACACCCTAAAGACATGCATATTTTCTCAGACTGAGTTAAAATCACTCGTTTGGAGTGATCCTGTTGGAGGTTTAACACACAAAGGATCCACTCCAAAAGGAGAGGTGCATTTTCCAGTCTGGAGGAGTGAAATCCACTCAGACTGAGTTAAATTCGGAGTGTTTGTTTTAAGAGTGTAGCAATACGAGGCCCAGTGGCTTAGTGGTAGTGCTTCGCATTGCCACTCCACAGGTCCGGGGATCGAATCCCGGATTGGGCGAAGTTGACCCATCCTTTCATCTCTTGAGTGGGTCATTAAAATGGGTGAGCATGCTTGGAAACTAAACACTGGGGGGTTCCGCGTGAGGCTGACCACCTTACCGGGACATATGCCTAAACTGAAATGGGCACTGCAGGCCTTGGCCAACTAATGGGCTGTTGCACCAGGGAGTTGCAGTCAAGCAATACTTATAGAGAACATTTATTTCTAAATTATGCATAGATTGCAAAGAGCAATGCGTAAAGTTTGGAAAAATTTCCTTGAATCATTATCTAAAGATTGAGTGAAAGAGTATTTATTCTTGAAATACCTTTTGTAATTTTATTAAATTCGATTTAATTTTATTATAGAACGGCTTTCAATTAATTTGAAGAAAATCTACCAATTTATGAATTCGAAAAGAAATGTATAAAGGGAGCAATGTATTTGAATTAAGTTTTTTTTTTTCAGAAACCTCATAAGCCCACGAGCCACTTTTTTTGAGAAAGGAACTAAAAAAAAAAAAAACCACACTTTTAACATTAACCTTACGTGAAATTACCAAAGAAAAAAATCTAACAACCATTTTTTAGCGAAGTTCATTATTACAACTTAAAAGAGTTGTTCAAATTTCCCGATTATTTAATGGTTGAAATTAATTTTAAAGTTTATGGACTTTATAGGGTCTCAGAAAAAAACTTATTTGTGTTTCAAAGACAAGGAAAATACTGCTAACTCATATTTTGTAGCTAAATAAAAGGATAAATCGATTAACATCAAAAACTCCATTTTGATGATATTGTGACTTATAATGCTTCAGAAAAAAAAATTAAATTAGATAATTTATGTGTCTGTGAAATGAAAATATTTCATTAAATCGCAAATTATTTTTTCTCAAATAGCTTTTGGAAGTTCTTTTTAATTTCAATTTGTTTTTCATTTTAGTACAATTTGAATCACAAAAGAATGGAGAACTTAGTCAAGAAAATTGTAGCTACGAATAGGATACCTGACGTAGGCAACATCAAGAATAGAGAATGCCTTAAGCACTTTGTAGATATACCAGTGCTAGTTGAATATGGATTTAAAGCTAATGCATAATCATTAACTTTTATTTTTTTAAATGCATTTCACCAGAAAAGGAATAAAAAGCCATTTTTTTAAGTACTATAAGCAAATAAATGTTTCCTAAAATTTAAATTTGATACATAAAATGTATGCATTGTTAATGTGACTGAAAATTTGTTATTTAATAAGTTTGGTAACATATTTGTTTCAGTGGCAATAAAACTTTTTTTTTTGATAATATGCTTGGTTTTTTACTTTAGTTTCTTATTTATATTATTTTTTACAAAGTTGTACATAAAATAATCCTTTTACACATACTTTTAAGAATTAAGTACAAATTGCTTAATCTGCTCACTTATTTCAAAGTTAGTAAAATATTATTTTGGCACTATGAACATCCAGTTGAGTGCAGAGTCAAATATTGCAAAAAAGCAAAAAAAAAAACTTTTTTAACAAATTAATTGTTATTAGTTTTTTTAACAATACTAATGCTTTTTAACAGTTTTAATGCAGAGTTTCCAACGTTATTTAACATTTCAAAATTTCTGTGAAGGACAAAAACAAGAATAGAAACGTAAACTTATAAATCAAACATAATAACATATATTTTTCCCATTTCGTGAGAAAAACGGGTAATCTTAAGCTAGTTATATAATAATTCACGAGTTAAAGTTCTTAGATTTATAGACTTGGCATTATTACTAGTTTGACATTAATGAACGTGCTTCGGATTCAAATCAGTGGATATTTCTTAAAGACTTTTCAAATTTTAATTTGAGTGTATTGGTCATGGATTTATATCAGACGGAACGGTCGTTCCGCCCGCCAATCTCAAAATGACGCCAAGGGCTAAACGGCAGTTATGTATATATACAGAAAACATTTCGCTATGTTAACAGCAAAATTGATTTTATTTTCTACCAGACAAACTAAACATCGTGGAACAATAAAAAAAATACAGTAGAGAGGTTTTGTAGATTACTTTAAATAAGAAAAAATTGGATATTCTAGAACAAAAAGCAGCGGAGAAAAAAAATATGGAAATTTTCGAAAATGAAATCTTTCGAGCAGTTTTAGTCAAATTTTAACCTAATTTTTGCCCAAACCTACAGCCATTACTAGACCATCAATATCGAAGCTGTTTTTACTAAACGATTAAGAATGCCGCAATTCAGCCCCTTTCATAGGTTTGAAGTTTCAAAAAGTACTCGTTCTATTTTTAATTAATTAAAATCTATATTACCTTTGGCGGTATGAATGTGCGATAAACAAACCATCCTAGCGGCCAGGTACCTCCGAAAACGAGCCAATGTTTACTGTATTTTTATCGAAGAGCCGCATAGCAGCGCTGTTAACTATTAAGTTATTATTACAGCTTCTAAAATATATGATTAATCTAATATCTGAATAGACAGATTTAAAAAAAAATCTAATTAATAAACGTAAACTCTTCATTTAAACTTTTTGGCGTTTTTATTTGAAAACTTATGAATAACTCGAGTAAAGAGATTGATGTGTCTAGAAATGTATATAGTCATATTTGCCTAATTGGTTGCCATATTCAGTTACCAATACCATTCAAAAATTAGTCTTTTTTTTTTCTTCATAAAAGTAAGAAATATAATTTTTGCCTAAAACTTACTGAGGAATAATTAATTATGTCAAAGTAATCTGTTCTTATTTTTTTATGAAAAGAAATTATGTTTGTTTCTAAAATTTATTGAGGAATTTTTTATTATGCCAAAGTAATATTTAATTATTAAAGTTACATTTTTTAACATAAACTGTTACTAAATGTTTGTATTATAATACATAACCGTAATATAAGAATTGTATTTGGTAATTGTTTTTTCTTGAATAGGCTGGATGTTTTTTAGTTTAATAAAAGTAAATTGAAATTAAATATGCCTACAAAAGTGAAAAAAAACTAGGCATAAAAGACGGATGTGGTACACTAAAAATAACAGCTGCGATGTAATCTCGAAATGTGTCGAAAACAATACATCTGGAATAAAACGTATTCTAGAAACTGTTCCTGAAAATAACAAACGGGAACGTTACGATAATGAAGATTCGGTTATTAAAACTGTTCCTATTTTTCAGTTACAGATGTGACAGGGGAGATTTCTTCCCTTAAGCTGCTTCTACTAAACGATTGAGAATGCCCCAATTCAGGCCCTTTCGTAGGTTTGAAGTTTCAAAAACATTTTTTTTCTATTATTAATTAATTAAAATCGATATTATCTTTGGCGGTACGGTTGCGCGATTAACTAGCCATCTTAGCGGCCGTATTACCTCCCGAGACTGCGCCAACCGAGGTCTGCTATATTTTCATTAAAGGGCGTCAGAGTTCAAAAACACAACGAACAAGCCGATATTACAGTTTCTAAAATAAATGATTTATCAAATAACTGAATCGACGGATTGAAAAACTTTGGTATTCTAATTAATAAACGGAACGCTTCATTAAAAAGTTTTGGCGTTTATTTAAAAAATATATATCAACAGCGATAATGGAATGGTTGATCTTGATCTATAAATGTAAACAGTCATATTTGGTTGCCAGATTCAGTTCATATTAGCTCAAACTTTTTAAACACTTTGCTTTTTCTATGAAGGGTAAGAAATAATATTTCTTTGAATCTCAGAAGTTATATAACTCTCTATAAACATTGAAATCATGTCGTTAATTTTGAAGTCGTATTGTGTCTGTATCTTTTGTTATTTAAAAAAAACTACTGATATCCCCCCAAAAAACTTCGTAAAAGTAAACAAACGCCAATCTAAAAAAAACTATTTTATCAAAAAGCAAGTTCATTATGAAAGTTGTGGCTAAAAAAGCCGTGATATAAAATGAATGCCAATCTCTTGTGTAAAACTTCCTCGTCATAATAAGTAGTATATTTTATGTTTTGTTGCCATAAAAATATTGCACGGTTGAGGTTGGTGCACAACTTAATCCCCCTAAAAATTTAAATCACGCAAATGAACTTGAATTACTAAATCAGAATAACGAAGGATACTCTAAAAAAAAACTTTAACAAATGTATGATCTCGATACATTTATATAAAGATATAGAGGGTGGTTAAGATGGGGCACCAACCTCAAACAGTGCAATATTTTTATGGCAGCAAAACTTAAATTATACTACTGATTATGACCAGGAAATTTTACACAAGAGATTGGCATTCATTTTATATCACGGCTTTTTTAGCCACAACTTTCATAATGAACTTGCTTTTTGATAAAATAGTTTTTTTTAGATTGGCGTTTGTTTACTTTTACGAAGTTTTTTGGGGGGATTAATGGATGTACTACTGAATGTTAAAAAAACGCGGCCATTGCCAACGGCTTCAGGACAACTATTTGGCTTCTTTTCTAATTTGGCGCTTTTACTTGGCTCCAAGTCTTCCAGCGATTTCATCGATCTATAAATGTTACTTGGAGAGACCAAAATACTTATATCCATTTTTCTCTTTTCAGTTGCTATGATAAAACACGAATTAGAATTACTAGAGAAATTAAAAATAATCCAATTAATTAAAATAATAACTTTCGAGAATTCTATGAGAAATTTAGGCACAAGAAAATTGGAACGTTGTGCATAATTTTTTTTTGTTCTATGAAAGGAAATAAAAGTTTTTTACGATAAAAAAAAAACCCTTTTGAAATTCGATCATTTCCAAGAAATTTTGTCTGATAGAATGAAACTTTTATAGAAATAAACATCTATTCGAAAAGTGCGTACAGCATAATCTATTATTTAATAGTAAATAATGGCGCTACATTTTTTTTAAACTTACGTTCCCGTACATTATGGATGCCATTCTCAATTCCTTCTTTTGGTGGAAATGTAAAATAAAAACTCTTGATTTGATTTTAATTAGCAAACGATAATAAATGTAGAAACGAGAATCAATGTATTCCACGCTTGATTTCTGCGCTTGCTCATCAACCGTCATTATCAGTATTGGTTGCAGAAGCAGATATGTGTAAGCACTAGATCGCTACTTCCAGTTATATTTAGTTCGAAAATTAAATTTAAATTTAAAAAATTTGACTTTGGCGGTCAGGTTTGTAAAAACAGCCAAATTACGTCATTTTTTCTTTACTGCACATGCTCATAATTATCCTCGGGTGTTGGCAACGGCCGCACTTTTGCCGATCTATTCGCATTTAAGCGAGACACGGTTGGTATTGGTCGGCGCTGAATTCTTCGACTTGCTGTAAAATTCGAATTTGATGTAATCATAATTAAAAAGATTTGTTTTTGAAAAACAGCGCTTTCTACATTTGATAATAGAGCAAGTGACTTTGCGAAATTAGTTATATAAAACCATATACGTTGGTGTTAAATTAATTTCACAACTGCATTTAAGTTCCCTTTAAGCTTAAGGTAAAAATATATATTTTTAATTATGATATTAACATAATTTAAACTTCTATTATTCTTTTATAATTAATTTTCTCCGTATGCAATTTTTATAACAGAAAGAGTTTAAATAATTATAACGATGTGGAATTTTCTTCAGCCAACAGCGACTAATGAAATATAGTGTTTATCTGTTATTTTGCTAATAAATAACATTTTAATTAGTTTAATGGTTATAAATGCAATTTCCTAAAGAAACTTAGTTATATAATGACTTTGAGCTACGATTCCGAATTTCCGATTAGTCATAAGCAGATTTTCGATTATTGAAATGCCGATATATTAATGAAATTCCGAGATATTCAACGCAAAGCATCAATCATTTCAACTCTCACCATAGTTTCGAAAATGTCGCCAAGACTGCAAATATACAATGACTTTTTATTTTATTTTATATAATTTCTTCTTGAATGGAAAATAATGGGGAACATTACCTTGATTCTTAATGGTATTGTAAGATTACCAAAGCGCGGTTGCCTTAATAAATGATTAACAGACAAACGCGATAGTTAGGTTTTTCTCATATTATCTGATGCAATATAAAAAAAAACAAATTAATTAAAATTTAAACAAGAAAATTTATTGATAATCAATGAAGTTTTGTGCCGTATGAGTAAAGTGCATGTGGGTTGAGATTAGCCTGGAACCTTCTTCTGAAATTAAAAATTTTTTATAGAAAATTTATCAATCAAACAAATTTTGAGCGCTATTTAGCAAATTAATAAAATATAAAGCTCTTTTTGTGAATTTGTGATTTTT
Source organism: Hylyphantes graminicola (assembly GCA_023701765.1). NCBI lineage: Eukaryota > Metazoa > Arthropoda > Arachnida > Araneae > Linyphiidae > Hylyphantes > Hylyphantes graminicola. The sequence goes on from CM043119.1 coordinate 53,381,285, forward strand.
TAAAAAAAAATAGAAATATTCAAATTATTGATACTTTCAAGGTATGATGTAAGGGCCGGTCTGTTCATTAGCCACTTTCGGCAAATTTGAAAACTTAATGTACTTGCTACCTATACCTATCAAGTTGTATGAACTTCTATGAAATGGAATGCTTACCAAATTCGCTTTCTTTTTGTTGATTGGTAACTTAACGCAAATCTCCAAATATCGAGACCAGCCATTATATCAAAGCTGTTTCGTGGGCTGGGGAACCCATTCTTTTAAGACACTCGCCTTGCATGCAGGAGGTCCCAGGTTCAAGTCCAAGCATTGCCAAAATAACTGCCGACATATAAATGGCCGTTTTTGAGCAAAAAAAAATGTCCAATGAATAATACTCCGTGTAGTGGGTTTGCAAGTTAAATATGCTCCAAAGCCCCAAACACTGCTTACGATGTCATCCTTAGCGGTTACGTTGAGTGCCTACTCAGGTGTCGGCTCGTCCCTTGACTGTGTTTCTAAATTACGATACCCTTCACCAATAGCCATCGTTTAGCTTTACTGCAACGATAATTCACATTTACGTACCCCATAGCTTTTTGATGCATTTTCTATTATGACAAAAGACATTGATTGCACCCTCCACTAGGGAAGAGCATAGGCTTTACAGCCCGTTATCCTGCTCGCCCAGAAGAGACAGTCACAAGAGACACACAGAGAGGGATGACACAAACACATCGACAAATAACAACATTTATTGACAAACACAATCATCCATGCCTTACCGGGATTCGAACCCAACCCAGCAGCTCCAAAGGCTATGACGTTAAATATACCGGGTCGGCACAATTTATATTATATTTTCTTCTAAAATAGAATCATGGATACCGGAACAGCTGCAGCTAACCCCAACGTGGATGCACAAACTGAAACTGCTGAAACCCAAGATCGCAGATCACAGACACAATTCAAATTGCCAACTGAGGAGATACCAGAGGCTGATGTCGACGAACTGAAATGTGCCATTTGCCTGGCAAGTGCCAGGGAATACAAGAACAACCGGAGACCAATGGCCAAGATAGCATGCGGCCATTTTTTCTGAGTTCCGTGTATTTTTAAATGGAAGAAAAGAAACCCGAAGATGTCCAGCTTGCAGACAGATGGTGTTGCAGCGAAGAGGACCAAGAGGATTACGCCTGTTCCACATCATTTAACCCCTTCAGTTGGGAATTTCCAAATAATTGTATAAATTGCTTTCTTTTACAATGAGAACTATTGCGACCGAATCTCAAAATTGAATAAATTGATCAGTTTGACGAATTTTTAAGATAGTTTTTTTTTAAAGAAAGTTTTCAAGAAAGTTTTAAATTTTTTTAAGTTAAATAAATTAAAAATTAAAAGATTGCCTGAAAATACTAATCCGAAATGTTAAACAATTTGTCAATTTTACATAAACATAAATAGAATGTACGGCTCATTCAACAGTCAAGCAGTTTCCAAAAATCTACCCAACATGAAAATCGCCAAGAGAGTTGCAATATATGGCTACTTATCACTACCGTTTCATTAGAACTATGCCAATTGTCGCCAGACCTGATAATCAGTTAGAACTAGCCTGGCAAACCGCAATGGTGACTCACATTAATGTCCTAGTCACATGGGTTTGCTGTAGTGTTCAATAAGAAATGTTTACATTTACAAAAATTGTCGACCAACAACAGGCCAGAGGCCCAGCAAGGTTGGTTTAAAATATATCTAATTCCTTACCAGTTTCCAATAGCTATCGAGATTCTTCTTAAAATCTTCCACTTGCTTCGAATACACAACGTATTCTGGTAAAGAATTCCACTCGTTGACGACTCTATTATAAAAATAATGTTTTCTTACCTCAATTCTAAAGCATAATTTATTAAACTTCCGACCATGTCCTCTGGTCCCACTAGTTAAGGTAAAACCTAAGCCCTCCATGTCTCCCTGTTTTACGAACTTGAGTAACTGGATTAAATCACCCCTTGTTCTCCTATTTTCCAGGGAATACAGGTTTAAAGATCTTAATATATTAACATAATCGATACCTGATAAACCCTTAATCATTTTTGTTGCCCTATGCTGAACCTTTTCAATCAACTCTATATCTTTTCTGAGGAAGGGGGACCAAAACTGAACAGCATATTCCAGATGTGAGCTTACCAAACTCCTATACAATGACAAAATAATCTCCTTAGATTTAGAAGCAACATATTCGATTGGCTTTCTTACTTGTTTCAACACATTGTTTACTCATTTTAAAATCATTGCTCATAAAAACTCCTAAATCTTTAACAAACTCACTATCTTGGATACTCTTACCCTGTAAAACATAAGAATAATTAACATTGTTCTTAACCAAATGCAAGGATTGGCTTTCATTAACACTGAACGACGTACTCCACCTTGTAGCCCATTCAGTAATTTTCGTAAGATCACATTGTAATTTCTCAATTTACTCCAAGGAATTTACTGTACAGTCGGCGACAAAAAAAAGTAAACAGACCTCGCCGTTGAGACACCGTTTGTCGGAGGCACAATTGTAATATGTCATTTAAAGGAAATAGCGCCATGAGTTGATTGGTCAACACAAAAATTTCTTAAGGGGTCGTCTTCATATTGAAATTAATACCAACTTCAAAATTTCCAATGGCAACACCCAAATTTTTTTATATAGAAATGTTTAAAATCATCAAAATACCCCAAATATCAATTTTCGTTGCCAGATTCCTTATAGTTGCTGAGTTATGGTTACAGAAAATTTATGGATCATAATGTTAAATGAGATTTCCAAACTTTTGATCATATCTCCATTAATAATATACGTAGCCAGACGAAATTTTTTGTGTGTTACTTAATAACTTTCCAAACAAAGTTAAAATAGTTTTATATAATTTAAGAAATATTTAATATTTTTAAAAAAATTATTCATAATTTTTTCGAAAAATTATGAAATAAACCCATTAATATATTTACAGAAATGGATTCAGGGTCAAAAGTTACTGAAAAGTACCGAATTTCGTAATTCTACTAGCATAACATTTTGAGTTATGATGATAATAAGCTTATATTTTGAAATAGGGGACCGTATAAAAGTGGAGAAACGACAACAATCAAGACTGGATCGATCGTTTGGTGATTAAAAATAACTGTTAAGAAAGTTGTTTTCTTTTCTTTAAATTAAATTAATAATCATTTTTTCAATGGATTTGAAAGTCTTGAAAAATAAGTTTTGAATTTAATTTCAGGTTATTCGTGTGTCAAGTGTGTTTTATAAGTGTTATAACGTGAAATAGTAGGTGACGTATCGAGTATTAACTGGAAATTAAACTCGCGAAAAGAATGTTCTATTTTACATGAAATTTTATTTTTAAAAACGATAAACAAAAAAATTATATTTGTAATCTATGATAAAAAAAAAGTAATTAAGTGATTAATTTTATGACTTAAGGAAGAAAGCGAACTCTCAGTACTATTTATTCTATATACGTTCTTATTATAGTGCTTTTTCCGAATAACGTTGTTAGGTTATGCAAAGTATAAAAAAATGTAATTGAATGCATTTGATGCAAAATATAAAATAAATACAGTTATATCGCAAGAGAATAATATATTTTTTATGAATTAACTAATAAACATCTCGATGAAACATCCCGTTAATATGCCTGCCATCCCCATTCCAGCTTTCTTGACCAAGTGCTCTGGGGTGATGGGCATATATTCGCAGTAAGGTGGCCAGCCTCACGGTCGGGGAACTCGAGTGCTTAGATCCCAAGCATGCTTGGTCCTCCGGGACTCGATCCCCGGAACTGTGGCGTGACAATGCGAAGTGCTACCACTATTTATTACCACTACGAATTATGCTAGCACTATGAATTAACACAAGGATCAAATAAATTTAATCAGCAAAATATTTTAATATTTAATAAACAAAACCAAGATTATAACTACTTTTTACTTCCTGCAACGTCGTTCTCAGGGCACAAATTGTCGCAAAATTAATCTTTAGATTCTAATGTTTTTTTGGCATTAAAATTTTATTTGTATTCAAAAATACTTTCTTGCTGGAAGATAAGATTTTTAGAACAAAATTCAGAGTGTAAACTATTCGATGAAAATTCTCCAATCATTTAATTAATTTATGCTAATTATTATTATTATGGGTTTTGCATACACATTTTCGCAATTAATTTCAACTTAAAATTAAATTAGAGGGCAATACAGATAAAGCTGTCGAATTGAGTAAAATTGAATCAAGTACTGAACAGATTGCGGTTATATTATTGCTGCATCATGCAAAGTTCTTTTCCCAAAAAGTTTATGTGTCTTAAATTCAAAACGAAAAAGTTTTTAATTTAATAAATGTTAATCAAATAAAACAATATCTAATAATTGTAGGGAACTCTTTATTTCCTTTCTTTGATTGGGAAAATACCAAACGATATATTATTATCGAATTCTAGATAAAATCTTCTACACTATATAAGGACATTATTTTATAATTATTCATTTTGTTTTAATTCGTGTAGTAAAAACCGATAAAATTACAAACTGATGGTTAACGTTTTAAACGGGGAAAAAATGAAAACCTGAAAGATAGAAAGGCAGTTCTAAGCATAAGTCGTATGTAAGCTAAAGATCCTTACGGACAGACGACCAAAAAGCATAAAGCATTAGTTTACGATATGATGTTATACCTTTCAAGAAAAAAATTAAATCAAATAATAAAAATTAATAATCAAATAATAAAAATTAATAATCAATAATAAAAATAAATAATAAATATTTGAAAATCTGAAGGTTGGAATGAAAGGTCTAACTAGCCTATAAACTGAAGGAAAGGAAGAGAAAAGAATTTTTTTTATTTAGCGGGGGTGCGATCTACATATAGGAAGGCTAAACGAGAACAAAACCTGCAAAGGCACCCTCCGTGTCACCACAACACAACCCACCACACCAGGAAAATGCTAACTTTTCAATTTTTCCTACTGGAAAAAAATGGTTAACATACAAATTATTTTATTATTGTTATATTACAATAAAAATTTAGACTTTTTTAATTTTGTAACAGCATTAACCCTCTAATGCATACTGTTACCGTTTGGTAACAAGTAACATAATCCACTTTATTCTATTAAATTAGAGCTCCTCCTAGACAAATCTGTGTTTTTTTTTATCTATTACATTTCATTTTAAAGTTTTAGTTACTAATAATCCTCATAGATGACAGTAGTAAAAGTGTATTCAAAATTAAAAAGTGAGGTTATTAACTTTTGTGAAATTACGTTTTTGGCAGTATTCAAAGAACAATAATATTAGGACTAAATTACAAATAAATTATTTTGAAAAATTAATCATAGTTAGAAAGGGTTATTTTGAAATATTTTTTGTAGTTTTCTAGTCATTGTTATCAAAATTGGAATTTTGCAGTTGGTTTTTGTCATATGGAAAAAATTTTAAAAATTGAAATTATTTAAATTCTAATGCAGTTAAATTTTTTTTGGTATTTTTCCCATAATGAATGAGTATTAAAGATACATATATATTTTTTGGGGATGAAAATAAAAATTCATGCATTACAGGGTTAAATATTTAAAACCAGCAAATAATTATCGGTACTTCACCGTTAATGGATAAGCAACAAAACTGTTTGAAAAAATGTAATCAAGAATCTTTTATAACATGCAACTCAACTCCCGACAAACTAAAATCCTGGTCATAATCTATTTGAAACGTCCTTAAAATTATCCATATAATCCTAGTCTAAACAATTGGAACACAGCTAACAGCAAATTTTACGAATAACTAATTAATATTTCACTAATTTTTTATTGGCGATAATCTCGCCGGTTTTTAAAGCACAGAATGAGAGACTTTGGGGATATTTGCTACATATTTGGCTAGAAAATCTAGTTACAAGGAGGGGGCTGTGGAGCCCAGTCGGTTAGGCACTCGCCTAGCATGCGAAAGGTCTCAGGTTCGGGCCCGTGCAACGCCAAAATAACTGCCGACCTATTACCGGTCCGTGCAGCCAAAAATGTCCGACGAATAATACCCCGTGTAAAGGGAGTGCACGTTAAATATCCTTCAAAGTCGTACGATGTCGCTCTTAACGGTTGGGTTGGGTTCCTATTCAGGTGTCGACTCGTAACTTGACTGGGGTTCTAAAAAAAATACGACGCCCGTCTCCAATAGCCCTCGTGTAGCTCTAGTGCGACGATAATTCAAAGCCTAACTTTACCTAGTTACAAGGATAGGTAGTTTCCATACTTGACAGATAAATCTATACGTGAAAAACGCAAAAAACACAAAGATTGCTACAAACAGCCTATCATTTAGCTGCATAGAATAATGATTTTTGTCGCAAAAAAAAAAAGTTTTCGTTGTGTTCCCGCTCATATATCGGCCTCGTCTTTTTACCATGGCTAAAAATTATTTGGCGAGCCTCCAAGAGCCCTTTGTAACCTTAACTGCGAAGTTCTTTCAATTTTTTCAAACCAAACTGAAAATCAAGTATATCAGGCCCGCTCAGGTGTCGACCTTGTCAGTTGACCAGGATTCTAAATTCCTAGGGGTACTTGGCAGCATCAAGCAAATAAAGGAGGCTAGAAATAGACAGCCGGAAATTATTAAAATAACTTACCTAAATTACCTCAATTACCCTGAGTTCTCATTTTAATAACATACAATCCAAATCTCAAAAGAAAACATATTTTGTCAGAAACTACTTGAACGCGGTTATTATCAAAAAGAAAAAACAGTTCAACTCCTTATACAACTCTATAAATACCTAACTTAATCATCACACACACAAATCTTCTACAATATTTATTCAAAAATGTTGAATATTAATCCATATTTCTTCGCCAACAGCGCCGTCTTGGCAAAATGAGTTAAGGCGTCATGCCACGGATTATACCTTTTAAGATTCTGTTCTCGTCTTAGTCGTCCTATAAACGAATCATGCTGGACCAAAAATGCTCCACGAAATAGCATACTGGACCAATTGTTTCAGGTTCAATACGTCGTGGTCCAAAGTCCTGGCGTGATCCCACTTAAGAGGTCATTAGTTGCTTTGAGTGCCAGCTCAGATGTTGGCGTCACTTGACCACTGTTTAAATTACATATTGGACTGATTCAACCAAATCTTCTCCATAAAACAACAAATAAATAAAATCAATATATTCACAAAAGTAAAAAAAAAATGGTTTATTCCTTGGTAGTTGTCTAAAATATCTTAGCCCGTAGCCAATATACTTTCTGAAGCTCTAGTGGGATGTTAATCTACTCATCTTGCAACCAAACCCTCACCCTAAGCACAAAAAGTCACATAAAGGAAAGAATTTGACAAAATTCCATATTGGGGAAATGCGGACCTATAAATAATCTATATACATAAAAGGCGACTTCTGTTTGTTTGTTTGTTTGTATAGGACGCAAAAACTTAAGAACCCCGCAACAGATTGTCACGAAATTTGGCACAAAAATTCATCTCATCTCCAGAACAAGCATAGGCTAAGAATTTTTTTGAATCGGACCATTCCTTCTATCGTTTTCGAACGTTTTAATGGAAAAAATACACCACTTTCGCTCAAATCCGATCATTTTTTTCTCTTTCGTGCTGCCATCAGGTAGAAAAATTTAAATAAAACTTTTTAGAAAACAATTGAAATTGAAAATGTTTAACTTATTTAATATTTGTTCATTGCCTTCAGAAACAAAATTAATAATTTGAAAAAATAGTTGAATATGTTTCAAGTTACGTAATCCTACCAGTCTCCATTCTATTATTTTATTGTGTATATATGATTTTAATTATGAACTTTTTAAAAGTATAGTTAAGCTTTTACTGAATTATGTTTTTTTTTTTTTTTTTTTTTGAAGACCGTTGCACTACAGATGCATATTAGGGTTTCATGTCTTCCTTCTTTCGCCAATTACTTTGCCAAAATCGCCAAATTATTACAAAGAACGTGCAAAAGAGCATTTTTTTAAATAGCTGGTTGGTTGTGCGATGGTCTTTGCGCTAGAGCTGAATGGGTGCAATGGTAGCTATATATTTTCCTCGCCAAATTTTTCAAACACGCCAAATGAGCTAAAATGTGTTTATTCGGGAAATTACTACGACATTATCTGTTATTTTTATAGCATTTTTTAAATTTTGAATTTTTAATGTAATATAAGTAGCGGGATTTTGTACTTTAATAACGAACGGTATCAGCAACATAAGCTTATTAAAAAGCAAATAAACTTATTTAAAAAAATGCAAATCGCTTGCTGTTTGCTGGAGTAGCTTATTTTTAATTCTTACTCATTATTTTTTTTTACTTAAATATGTATTCTCTTTAATTTTAGCTTCTTATAAAAGGTATTTTTGAAATTAATATTAATTATTACAATATCCAAGATGGGTAATTAAATGGAAAAAATTACTGGGTAATCTTCATATCTTATGTAACTCAAATGAAAGAAAAAATAGTTAAATTGACTATAAAATTATTTTTTCACCTCTACCCGTGCAACGTCGGGTATAACAGCTAGTACATTCATATATGGAGATGCCCCCCGTTTTTTGTCAAACACGTTTGGTTGTATAACTCCTAAACTATAAGGAATCTGGCAATGAAAATTGATATTTGGGGTATTTTGACGATTCTGAACACTTCTATATAAAAAAAATTGGGTGTTGCTATTGGAAATTTTGAAGCTGGTATTAATTTCAATATGAAGACGACCCCTTACGAATTTTTTGTGTTGATCAATCTACTCAGAACGTTATTTCCGTTGAAATGACATATCAAAATTGTGCCTCCGACAAACGGTGTATCAACGGCGAGGTCTGTTTACTTTTTTTTTGTCGCCGACTGAACTCTCTTTCTCTCCCTGGTGACAGACAGACTAACACCTGCTTGTCCAGACTAGCCAGTGGACACCTGAAAAGTCTCAAGTTTTCTGCTAATCAAAAGATCTTCCCTCCTTGCCTAAGTGTCAGCAAATCCAGACATCACCTGATCATATTCTTGATTGTTTAGGACTGGACTGGGAAGACATTTTTTCTTCCCCCCTTTTGGTTTCGGAATCCTTAATGTCAACGGATTTATTGATCTGGTCTGACTACGTCAGACCAGATGGAAATTAGTAACAACAACAACAAGTCATATGCAAAAATACTTACCTTGCTATTCAAATCCCAGCTGATATAATCAATAAACATAATGAATAAAATTCGCCCTAGTACAGAGCCCTGAGGCACTCCACTTAAAACTTTATTCCAATCAGAGTACTACCATTAATATGAACCCTTTTTTAGGTAAAACGAATGGAAGTTTGCTTTCATTCGTTTTACCTCTGTTAGATCTGCCTAATTACCTCTGTCTAATTTTTGTGCAGTTTATAAAATGTAAACAGAAATTAAAAAGATTCTGTTCGATACTTTACAGGTAAGATTGTTTAGATCGGTATATTTATAGAATTTATTTCCTATACTTTGACTAGAGTGAATTATTCTATAAGCTCTTTTAAAGGTGAGGGATTATTTTCTTGATAAAAAATATTCTGTGAAAATTTGAATTAGCCTTCTGCGATACAAGCATTGATTAGATCCACGATAATATAACTATAAAAAATGATATTAAGCTTTTTTTTATTACAAAACAGCTGTGATAAGTTGCCAAAAATAACAATCTTTTTCACCGAAATAGCAATTCATCTTTGTTCCTTCCCATCTTATTTTTCATACCACTAGTTTGTTGGTCTCATATGTTTAAGTAGTCGTTGTGAAAAAAATCCCGAACTGGTCGGGCTAAAATTTTACCCCAGCACGCGACCATGAGGCGATCGCCATTAGTTTTGCCAATGCTCAGTCCATTCTGTTTAATTGCTCTATAATTTTATCACAAATAAATTCATTAAAATATTTTACCGCTTGGAGCCGCCACTTTTCTAAGACATAAAAACCCGGAGATAGTTGTATGTAAAAGCTTATATAACTGATCATACTTTCAGAATAAAAAAAAATATAAGCAATTGAAACTGAGGAAAAGTAGCCCTTGAAATAAAGATTGTAACTTTTCAAGTTTAAATAGGAACGAAATAATGAAATGATGCAATTTTCCTTATAATTTAGTAAACCCTAATAGCCGAATGCATTCAGTTTCAGAAACGTCTGAACCTGTAACAAGTCATAAGATTCGTTGTTGTGTTGTAATGAATGGTTTTAAATCCAATCGCCCGGCTTCCTATGTCAGATCATCCAAAGTGGGCCTATCATTAATGGCATCATAAAGGATAGAACTTATTTTTAATATTTTTGACTGAATAAAAAGCAATATATTCCTTATTTATTATTTCTATTTGTTAATCATTTTGAATTTTTAAGAAAATATGTAAGTTTATTTGCATTTTATGAGCTATCGATAACAAAGTAACCAATTAGGATTTCCTATCAAACGCGCGAAATGCAATGTGATAAAAAGTAGCTAAAAGCCTAAATACTATCTTATTCTTATCTCCTTACCGGGGACACTTTTTATTTTGTCGCAATATATTTTCCCCCATAATTAATCCACACAAAAAACATAGTCAAAAAAAATGTTGGATAATTTTAATTTCTTTTACATTCTTATCAATCGTGTATCCATTCAGTTTTAAATAAGCATGATTTTTACAGCTACTTTTCTTGAAAAAAGTTCTTGATTTTGAAAAAAATCAAGAAATTTTTTGATCTTGAAAAATCTTGAATTTTTTTTCTTTCTTTGTTACAAATCAATCTGAGCAAAAAAGAAGTTACAAAAAAGGCATCGATACTGTAAAAAAATTATAAGATAAAATACGGTTCCCGAGCAGATAATAAAAGAGGTAGATACATATACAGGGTGGTTATAAAATAACGCTCCCTATTTTTGGAGTGGTCTGTAGCTTGAATGAATAATCCAAATGCAACAAAAATTGAGACACTTACTAATCAAGAGGGGGGAAAAAGAATGGTATCATAAAAAAGACAAAATCCTAAAAAATAATCATAAAAAAATAATCATCATAAAAAAACTCGTCTTTTGACCAGAATCTAAATTACGAAACGTCGTCAATTATGGCCAATTACTGCCAACACAGCTAATTACGCCTCGTAATTTAGAACCCTGGTCAAGAGACGAGTTTCTTTTTTACGAAAAAGAATGGAATTATAACACAGAAACTCGTCTCTTGACCAAGGTTACAATTACGAGGAGTAGCCAATTACGGCTAATTACGGCCAACACATCCAATCACGCCTCGTAATTTAGAACCCTGGTCTACTGACGAGTTTGTTTTTTATGATTCCTTTCTTTTTCCCCCTTCTTGATTGGTAAGTGTCTCAAAGTTTTTGTATTTGGATTACTCATTCAAGCTACAGACCACTCCGAATAGGGAGCGTTATTTTATAACCACCCTGTATATTCCGCTTGTGTGCTTGATCAGAGACCCACTTATATAAGCCTTTGTCAATTTAGACAGACACAGAAAGCATTGTTTACTGTCACAGAGAAAGGAAAATACACCCAGGGCGAAAGCGAGAATCGAACCTGCTCCCGTTACAGCGCACAGACTGCTGGCGTAATAGTCCAAACCAATCGGCCATCCGGTCCCCGGAGCAGAAAAAGTAACGGAATACGCGAGTGCTTCAGTTTTTAATCATATGTGAAGAACCCCTACATTGACTGGGGATCTGTCTGCATCAGGTCTGCTTGGCGTAGATAGTAAGTCATCGCCTAAACTTGTGTAAAGAAGCCAGTTTTGCCTTATTTCTCATCAAGCATCGCAAGTTTTTTTTATAATTGCGTGAAAAAAATCTGACTTTTACACTATAATTTCAATATCAGACGCGTGCAAAAAGTTACACTTTTTAAAACAGTAAAAAAAAGTACTTTTTTTCACCCAAAAGCAGTGAAAAAAAGACTTTTTTTCACTCTTTTCATAAGATGCCAACATTTTTCAAGCTAAATTTCTATTTCATATTATTAATAAAATCCAGATATTTATCGATTTGCTTTTTTTAAAGATATAAATGAGCGTGAAATATTTTTGGGCCAATGATATTTTTTTTCACACAATTATAAAAAAATAGTGTATGAAACACGTGCGAAAAGTAAACTTTTTAAAAACGTGTCATTATTTCACTCGCTCGTACCTCGCTCGTGAAATAAAATCCATTAGTTTTAAAAAGTGTTACTTTTCACACTTGTTGCATAAATAACTATTTTTATCTTTATGATCGGGATTAACACCAGACTCTAGTCTGAAGATTGAAAAGTGGAAGAAGATCCAAGGCAGACACCGGTTTCCGATAGCCAATAAAAGTATTTGAAAAAAAAAACAAATTAAATCATTAAAAAAAAGGTTTATCACGAAAATGCTTCTTGAAACATCCTTTAAAATATTACAGTGGTATGCACTAAACTATTTCAAAGGTGGATTGGCTCGCTTCAGGTAACATAGCTTCTTCTAGCTTTCATTTCTGCATTTTCTTGGATAGGAACTTCGATTAGTATCCTGTTCCCACTACGTGACTTTTAATCACCAATCTAGGTTCGAGAAAAGATTTATTTCCATTCTGGGCGACTCCATGCATGGCGGAGTGACATTTCGAACTGTAGAAATGAAGTAAAACAATTACCACAAAGCTATTTTCAAAGGAAAAGTGTTTTTTTAGTTTATATATTATTGCTAATGATTAAAAGATTACAAAACAAGAGGAATTTTTTTTTAAAAAAATGTTATTATTTTATTTTTGACTAACTTCTTTTTTCGTTACAGAATGACAATTTTGCAACCACGACTGCGTTCTGGTTCTTAAAAATGGAAATTTCTGTGAAATAACAATACATTGATTTCTTAATACCCTGCACGCTTTAAAAATGATATATAAGCCATATCTATATACATAAAAGGCGACTTCTGTTTGTGTGTTTGTCTGTATAGGACGCAAAAACTTAATAACCACGCAACAGATCGTCACGAAATTTGGCACAAAAATTCATCTCATCTCCAGAACAAACATAGGCTAAGAATTTTTCGAATCGGACCATTCCTTCTAGCGTTTTCGAACGTTTTAAGGGAAAAAATACACCACTTTCGCTCAAATCCGATAATTTTTTCTCTTCCGTGATGCCATCAGGCAGAAATATTTAAATAAAACTTTGTGGAAAACAATTGAAATCGAAAATGTTTAATTTATTTAATATTTGTTCATTGCCTTCAGAAACAAAATTAATAATTTGAAAAAATAGTTGGATATGTTTCAAGTTACGTAATCCTACCAGTCTCCATTCTATTATTTTATTGTGTAAATATGATTTTAATTATGAATTTTTTAAAAGCATAGTTAAGCTTTTACTGAGCTATGTTGGTTTTTTAGAGACCGTTGCACTACAGATGCATATTAGGATTTCACGTCTTCCTTTTTTCGCCAATTACTTTGCCAAACTCGCCAAATTATTACAAAGAACGTGCAAAAGAGCATTTTTTTTAATAGCTGGTTGGTTGTGCGATGGTCTTTGCGCCAGAGCTGAATGGGAGTAATGGTAGCTATATATTTTCCTCGCCAAATTTTTCAAACACGCCAAAGGAGCTAAAATGTTTTTATTCGGAAAATTACTACGACATTATCTGTTAATTTTATTGCATTTTTTAAATTTTGAATTTTTTAATGTAATATAAGTAGCGGGATTTTGTACTTTAATAACGAACGGTATCAGCAACATAAGCGTATTAAAAAGCAAATAAACTTATAAAAAAATGCAAATCGTTTGCTGTTTGCTGGAGTAGCTTATTTTTTAATTCTTACTGATTATTTTTTTTACTTAAATATGTATTCTCTTTAATTTGAGCTTCTTATCAAAGGTATTTTTGAAATTAATATTAATTATTACTATATCCAAGATGGGTAATTAAATGGGAACAATTATTGGGTAATCTTCATATCTTATGTAACTCAAATGAAAGAAAAAAATAGTAAAATTGACTATAAAATTACTTTTTCACCTCTACCCGTGCAACGTCGGGTATAACAGCTAGTAAATTATAATTAAGAGCAACCTACCGGTAACAGGGTTTAAGTTATTAACTTTAATTTCACGTTACGGAAAGACCGTTACAGATGACTAAAGGTTTCATATATTTTATATTAAATTAAAAGTGTGTAAAGTAATAAATTTAATATTTTTTACTATCCAGAATACACATAAGATATTAAATATTACATTGTATTTATTTATTCACAAGTGAAATGTTTTTAAACACATATCGAGACGATTTCCAAATCGTTGAAATGCTTGCTGAATTGGCAAAGACAACCAATCTTTATTGTCCACTAGGCACCGATCTTATTTTTAGGGAAATATAAATACATGTTCTTTATCGCCCCTTTTTTCTTAAACCATAATTTGAAAACCTGGAATATATTTTAAAACTTATTTTGTAAGAATTTCAAAAAATTGGAGTTTCAAAAAAAGTTGACCTTTTTATATGGAATTGCCCTTCTGCATTTTCACGACCTTCCCCTTAACTCTTCAGCGATCATTTTTTAAACATAGATATTAAAATTGAAAAAATCTATAGTTCAAGCAGCTCCATATTTGAAAAATAAAACATGCACCAAACGAGGTCAATAATAGTTATTTATGCAAGAACACTCTTAAAAATGAATACTCAAAAACGACGGAATTTTCCTTAATTTTGACGATTCGTTTACTGGCAACTGCTCCGAGTTTTCGTTTCCTCAAAGTGAGTAATTTCAAAGAGCGTCATTTTTATGAGGATTTGAATGTCGTCTCATCTAAAGAAGTATTTCGTCCTTTTTGAGCATGTGAGTGCAACAATGAGATTCAGTTTCCTCAAAATCAAGAAACAGAATAGTCAAATCACGATCGTAAAAGTGAGGATTCGCGTTTACTCAAAAGTCGCGTGATAGTTTGACGAAACAATCCTCCAAATTAACGAAATGAGGCTTGAGGATTCATGAATCGTCAAAAATGAAAGTGTTATTTTTAAGAGTGAAGTGTGATAAGTAACACTTTTTAAAACTAGTGGACTTTATTTCCCGTGCAAGAGAAATAATGTCACGGGTTTTAAAAAGTTAACTTTTCACCCGTGTTTCATACACTATTTTTTATCGTTACGTGAAAAAATCAAATCTCATTTTTTCAAAAATAATTCACGTGCTAATTTTTTACGTAAATAAGATCTTCATTAATAAATCTCTGGAACTACGAAACGCAAACTTATTTTTTCTAATTACGTGACAAAAATTTGATTGATTCAAAAATAATAATATTTTTAAATAAACTAGATCGATAAACCTTTTTTCATCACTGTTTCTGAAAAGTATAACTTTTCGCATGCGTCTGATATTAAAAGTAAAGAGTAAAAATTGAATTTTTTCACACAATTACAAAAAAAAACGCTTGCAATTTTTATTTTAAAAAATAGTAATGGAAGTTTCTATTTTTAATTCAAACTTACAATATCAATAGGAACTTTTTCAGGTTGTTCTGAAAATAAAACATGTGAACTGTGAAAGAGTTTAAACAGCTGTGGCATTTCAAAATCCTGTGTAATTGTTCTGTTATTGTTCATTCGTTAGAATGGTGAATAAAATGATACATTTGATGAATGTCAATCATCAGTTTATTCATCTTATGCATACTGTCTTCTGTGTAAAACGAATGGTTATATAACTTTCTAAGAAATGTAAGAATTTCCTTTGAAAATCGTTTTTAAAAAACATTTTTAAACTTTAATGAAATATAAAATACGGAGGAGTTTTATATAAATAACAACTTACTTGATGTCATCGAGAGACCTATATTTATTTCAACAAGAAATAATTCTTTTTTCTAGAATTTCTTTTTAATAAGTCAATGCCTAAGTTATGATGTAACGAGTGACATAGACTAAAAAAGCACATGCGTTTGACATTTTCCTGTCATAAAAATGTCAGAAAAAGAGAAGCGCTTGTGAATGTTCTTATTACTGTTGAATCCTTAGACAATCCAGATGGTTTTCGATTCGATAAAGGTTTCAAGTAAGTCCAATTGATTTAATTTGATATTGTAATTTGCATTGATTTTGCAACTTAGAAACAAAATACGATTTTTTCTGTTTTTTTTATGCCTTTGTAACTAAATATTTTTATGCTGACTTTAATGCTTTTGTTTTAGAACTATTGAATAAAACATCCATATCCATGTAGGATAAGTCAATTGTTTCTTTCACTCTTTTATTTACCTAAACATTTAGTTGAAAAGTATCATATTTAATATAAACTTTTTTATGATTTACATGATAAAATGAGTGTCTGTATCTACATAATCAAGCCCATAAAATCAAGCCTACTTTTGTGCCACTAAAAATTAAAATTTGATTGAAAGAAAACAGACAAAACAGGCGGGGCGGGGCAAAATGGGGATGCAGTCCGTAAGATATCAGTACAGTAAAAAAACTAAATGTGTAAAAATTGAAAACTTGCACACGATTATGAGCATATTTCAAGGTATACATATCTGAGGTACTAAATTGCATATTGATGATGATGATGATGTCGTGTCCATGGATAAAGATTATATGGGACCAACGGTCTCATAGACTGCTTCAGTGATTTGCAGACAGTTGTGTGCAGGCACAAAATCTGCGAATTAAACATATAAATAGGGTAACTGCTACCACCTACACTAGATTAAGAACAGGCCACTTCAAAGGGATGGAAATCCAAAAAGATGGAACTAATAAATACTCCAGCTGCAGAAACTGCCTTGACTCTGGATGAACTGGATCCAAATTATCTTTTCTCAAGCCCAGCCATCCTGATAAATTGCTAATTCGCATGCGTAAAAGAAAGGCTTGTAAATTGAAAAAGTGGCGAAATCACATATTTTTGTGTAAACAGGAACGAATCAAGCATTTTATCTAGCATCGAAAATTAGAGTCGGACGTGGACGAACAGGTTTCTTCCTATTCTTTGAAATAAAACAACTACTATACCTCTCCCGACCTTAAGTTTGCAGTATAGAAATGTTCGACGAGAAAGAGGGTAAATAGTTCTCATTTTTGAGGGCGAGAATCGAATACAAAAAGGAATTTAACATTCATTAAACAAACTTATTTGTTATTTCAAGACATAAATTTATTATTTTTATTAGTTTAACTTCAGTTAGAGTGTAATTTTAATTATTTTTTCCTTCGATTTTGACGTAACAGGGCGCACGAATATCAGGGTTAAATTATCAACCAATAGGAGCAGGCGAAGCTTCGGCGCCAGCCGCGTTGTTTACGCAAATTCCTCGGCGTAGTACATTTCTCTGCTGCAAACTTAAGGTCGGTTTTGGTATAGTTCGTACAGTCACCAGTCCACAACCAGAACAAAACGGATAGTGTGATGTCAAGGAGAGATTTTCTAGCCTTATAAGTTAAGTAGTCTCCCTACAGGAAGTGTAGTAAAATATCGATAAGTCTAATTTAGCAATTTTGCAGAATGATACAAATGCAATTTTAAATTGCAAATAACGGTTTTGTGTAAAAATAAGCTTTTTTCTTCTTACTTTATAGCTCTTTTAAAACGAAAATAAGTTTCATCTTTCTTTATAGCTCCTTTAAATAAGTTATTTTCCTTACTTTATAGCTCCTTTAAAAGGGAAATAAGTTTCTTCTTTCTTTATAGCTTATTTAAAAAAGGAAATAAGTTATTTTTGTTACTTTATAAGGGAAATAAGTTTCTTCTTTCATTATAGCTCCTTTAAAAAGGAAAGAGTTTCTCACTACTTTAACCAAAAGACCTATTGTCGTATGGGACAGGAAAGTACCAAATACGAAGTTAGAAAAGTTTAAGAGGACAATCGAAAATAAATATGGTCAACATTTTGGTAAGATTATGATTTTTTTTAAGGAAATTATAGATAAGATAGATATTAGATTATAGAGAGATATATTAGACAAATATTAAGGAAATAATTACTAGTAATTAACGTTAGTAATTTTTGTCTTTCAGAAACTTACTTTGACTTCCATAAATGGTCCGTGGGAAATTTTGTTGACTTATGGAAGGAGATTTGGGAATATTTTGATATTATAACTTCGAAATCATATAAAAAGGCAAGTTCAATCCATATCCTAATGGCATAACTTTGGGCATGGAGGGTAAGTTAGGGACAGGCATTTCAAGCTAATAACGTTTCAATAAATGCACCCTTTAAAAAATATATTTTCCTTTTACAATTGGTGGCAGCTATGCCTTGACCTAGGAGTAAAAATATTCGAGAAGAAGGTCGGTGCTATGGTTTTATGCTTGTTCCAAAGTTTTCGTCCAAGTTACCCTATTCGGTTACTCCATTTGGCGTTATATTCTTATGAGTTTAATAAATAAATTACATAAACTATGATATATTTTTTAAAAAATAAATTTGGCAGTTACATAGAAGTTTTTTTTTCTGTTAAAGGTATTTGATAAAACTGGCCTTGGTTTCTTAGACAACGAGTGGTTCAGTGAATCTCGTTGGAATTGGGCAGAAAACATTTTGAGAACAAGAAACAACAAACTAGCACTTATATGCGAAGGTATTGATTTCTTGTATATTAAGTCTTTTATTATTTTGGTCTTTGAATGTTTTTTTAATGGTAATCAGTTATCTTTTTGAAGATGAATTCGGAAACAGAGAATCATTTACATTCAAAGAAATGTTCGAAAAAGTTGAACTGTATGCTGCAGCTTTAAAGAAAAGTGGCGTATCTATAGGGGATCGGGTGGGTGGTAAGTATTTTTTTATTGGTAAAAAAATTTAAATATTTAAAATTTCAAAATTTTTGCTTATTTAAATTTTGAAAAACTTTAAACATGGTATTTTATTTCCCTTCTCGTTTTACTCGGGATGCATATTTTCAGCAAAAAAATTTAATTTTAAACAGCCAAATTTTAAGAAATTAAAATCTATTGTTGAATGTTGGATTAATACACGAGAAATGTATATGGAAACTCATTTTTAATTAAAAAAAATTAAAATCATGTCTCCATCAAATTAACCAAAAGAATTGTATCATAAATTAATTTTAGTAGATTATCTAAAATATTTACAAGTTGGCTTGATGTAAAATTGAAAAAGCTGTGTATTTTAAATGGGGTGAAATTCAGATGAGAAAATTCTTTATATGTTCAAAATAATCAATATTTATGTATCCATTCCATTTTCATACAGTAAACTAACAATAAAATAGTATTTTAATACTTAGCGGTGAGTATAATGTAATTTTATTTATATATATATATTCAATATTTGAGTGTAAGTAATATTTTAGTTTAATAAAAATTAAATCTGGATAGGGTATATATCAAGCAGAAAAGAGGCTCTGTTTGCAATGCTTGCTACAACGAGTATTGGTGCTATTTGGGGAGCAGTCATACCCTTTTATGGAGCTAAAGTGAGTACTTATGTCTAAAGTATCAATAACTAAATCTTATAATTGAGAAATTTCAAAGCCAAAATTTGAAGGAAAGCATTAAAAAACAGTTATCATAAGTTTATACGCTTTGTATATATACTAAGTGAACCCAATATAGATACCTCAATATAGATAATCTATATAAAAAAAAATTAAGTAACAATTTAATCTAGATATAAAGCTACATGTTCGTGAAGGATAGCAGTAAAAAATATTTTAGCCTATGAAGTGAAAAAACCACACTGTTCACCACTCTGAAGTTAATTTGTATTTTCGGGGTGTGGCGAGATGTTTAAAAAAAAACCATTGATTAATCAAAAGTGGAGTGTTTTAAAAAGCAAATAAAACATATTTTTGAAATAAATATATTTTATTTGATTAAATATATTTTATATTCTTCAATAGTGCATATATTTCTTTAAAATGTTTTCTTTGCATATTTTTTTTATAAAATTGTATAAAATTACGCCTTATTCCTTATGTGGAAACTTTTCTTCCCACGTAAAGTACAACAAATGTATGACATCCTGACTTAAACCTCTCAAAAACTTATATTTTTAACCCCAGGTAATAAAAAGCAGTAAAAAATATATTTTAGCCTATAAAGTAAGTAGCCTATAAGGTAATTAATAACTTAATTACCTTATTATGGTGTACATTGGTGACATTACTGATCATTTAAGGTCTTTGAAGACCAAATCAACTTTGACTCACAACCAAAAATGATCCGCCTCCTTTCTAAAATAAATGTTTTAAAATATTTACTACTATTAGGATAATGGTCGTGCTCGTGCGACCTGTACAAGTTGGATACAGCTATATTTAAAGATACATTTGTATGAGTATTATGTGTAGGTGAACATTTTAGTAGGGGAGAGATGGACAAAACGATATAGTACATTGACAAGGAACTAGGGCTAGGTAGCATATGACGTCAAAAAAAATCTCGAATCGGCCAACATTACATTATTTTCGTAGTTCGCCTTGTCCCTACACTACAACAAATGTTGTAGTTAAAAAAATTTATTAATAATTTTCTAACAGTTTTTCAATAGGATAATGAAATCACAAATACTATCAAATTTAACCCACCTCTTTCCTTCTATGACGATAGTAAATTATATACATTAAGGAGATAATAAATATTCTAACTGATGCTAATTACTATAAGTTAATTTTAAATTTCATATCATGGGAACGTTTATTATTGCTCTTTTATTTGTTAGCCTGCAGCAATGGCTATGGGCATGCTGGATCCGAAGATAATTATCACAGTGGACTGGTTGACTATGGATGGAAACTACTTTTTCCCGTTGAAAAACATTGTCTCTATCTCAGAAAGTAAAAAAAAATTAATTCGTTTTTTAAAAATGCACTGTTCATATAAATTCTTTGCTGTAAATTTAAATGTACATCTTGTATGAAACTCAAATGGCATTTCTTCCAAATTTTAAAATATTTTTTTAATTTTTGCGACATAATTATTAAATCCTTAAAAAAGGTAGTTATTTTAACATAAATTTATATGAGAAAAGTAATTTTTAATCTATATTACAGTTTGAAACACTTATTTATACTTGATTGGAAGTACCTAAAATTTAAGAATTAAAATCATATAAATCATTTAAAAGTATTAAATGTGTGTATTAAAATAAGAACTTAAATACTTATTTAAAAATAATATTTTATAGGTTGTTACAATCTCGAAAAGATCATTGTAGTTACAAAATCAAGAGAAGGTATTGATATATCTGGCATTCAAAAAAGGTAACACTTAGAGAAGTTAATAGCCAACATGTTATTACAATTCATACATATGATACTATTATCTTGAATTCATCAATAAAGCTCTGTGATATCTTTGCAGTTAGTAATTTTTAAGGGGATATAAAGTTTCCGATTTTTAACCTTCTTTCCTTTTGAAAACTATTACCCTATAGCAGATTACAATTCATGTATACTTGTATCGATTTGAATATCTTTTTTTCGTCCGGGAGGAAAACAGGTGAAAATTTGCTATGTTATAAAAAATATTGGAACTTGTGAAAAATTCGTTAATATCCCTCAGTGCAGTAAACTTAGTACCACTCGTTGTTTATCTAATCAATTCCTTTCACTTAAATTATGTTCTCTATATTTTAATAAATCAAAATATAATATTTTCTTAAATCCTCTTGACTTGATACGCAAATATTTATTTTAATACAACATGCACTGTAACAAAAGTCTGTTGTTTTTAAAGAAAAAACTGTTAGCTGGTGTGAAAAAAAATAGCGCAAAATTTACATAGATAATCTGTTTATTTCATACTAATAATTCGTGATTTTAGCACAAAATCTGTTTTGTAACAGACAAAATAAAGAATAACAAAACTTTAACAGGAAAACTTTTTTTTAAAGATTAAAATGGTTTATTGTTAATGAAGAAACTATTTAAACTGTTTTCTGTAAATATATTGTATTTTTCTGTAAGATTGAAAGTTTTTTTTTATAGTATAGGGCCAGATGTTGCAGCATATTATCATCTAAATCTAACGTCATTTTCAATCCATTCTCAGCGTCCTCCTTGATGACTTTCTGCGAAGTGGTCGAGAAGCTGATGGTTCGATTCCACAACTACAGTTCGAGCAGCTTCCTTCCAACCATCCTACATTCATCAACTTCACGTCTGGTACCACCGGACGGCCCAAAGGAGTGGTGCATTCGGCAGTGGTAAATTTAAACCAGCTAATAATGAAAACTTTTTCACTCCAGTTTAGGGTCAAGTGGGGTAAGTGTGATAGGGTTTCTGCATTTTTCATTTAGAAAATTCGTTCTCTGCTTCAAGTAAATTTCAAATCCTAAAATTGGTAGTGAATTATTATAAGAAACATACATATGTAGAAAAAAAATTATATGTTTGAATTCCAATTTTAAGTGTACAAAATTTGCATTTCAAAATCCATCACACTTACCCCACATAGAAAGACCCACATAAAAAGAAGACAGTTGCACTTAAATTCAAAAGCTCAAAACTTTCTTTAAACAAAAAATAAGGTCAATGTTTCTTTTTAGTTTAATTATAAGTGGTCTAATGTTATGTATTGCAAACTTTCAGATTTTTAGAATGATTTCCAAAGTTAAAAGAGCTGTTTATCACACTTACCCCCAATCACACTTACCCCACTTGACCCTATATAACTTCTTAATTCATCAACTATTTTCGTGTATTGGACTTCAACACCTCTCTCCTGACTTGATTTCTCGCTACTGTGAGGCACGCCGTCTAATGGCTCAACCGCCACCGACGGGCATAACTAAACTAATCTAATTCATCAACTTTATTAAATTCTTCATTATAACATTCAGTAACTCCACAGGGTGTCCAAAGGGAGTAATGCAAGCAGTTTATATTCATATTAAATAAATAATATTAATGCATATAATTTCTTTTTTGAAATGCTTCAAGTATAAGAAGGTGTTGGATTTGTTTTGTTCTTCGAAAAATTTAGTTGAGTTTGCTATTTAGGTCTTATAAAATCGATTTAATTGTATTTTCTTTGTGGTTCATAACAATATCTCAATCAAAAAATATTTCAGTAAAAAAATTAAGAATATTCATTTTAATGAAATAGAAAATTTTAATTATTTTAAAAATTTTGTATACTTTAAAATAATTTCAGGCCCTTATTGCTCAAATGCGAGACTTTGATTTGCATTTAAACCTAGAGGAAGGAGACGTTGTTTACAACCACAATCCAGTAAGTTAAATTTACATTAAAAAATTTCTTATCAAATGCGTTGGTTATGACTTCTCTGTGTGCGTTACTTGATATAATCGAAACTAAGGATATGATTAAAGTATTGTTTTAAGTACATTTTATGGTTAAAAAAACTTTGTAATTAAACTGTAAAGAAACTTTGCATTTTACAACCAAAGGTATCATTGTTGTAAAAAATATAAACTGCATATTGTTAAAAGTTCAATCAATGCTCGTGGTTCCATCTGGTAGAAATTTTTAAATCTTAAATAAGTAGTTTTTAAGCAGGAATCGGGATTTTCGAATTCAGGTTCCTACGAGGTTGGCCTAGCTACTGGGCTACTGAGAAGGTAAGGTTTTGTAAAAAGAAGTGCATACTTTTTCTACATGGGGGTGCACTTGACAGTTTGTTTTTTATTGGAGGGGTCAATTTTTCCTGCAATAGTTTCTTTAATCTATCTAAAAATCC
Source organism: Hylyphantes graminicola (assembly GCA_023701765.1). Classification (NCBI taxonomy): domain Eukaryota; kingdom Metazoa; phylum Arthropoda; class Arachnida; order Araneae; family Linyphiidae; genus Hylyphantes; species Hylyphantes graminicola. Next base: position 53,404,963 of record CM043119.1, read on the forward strand.
AAAGAATTAAATGGGCTTGTCACATCATTCGAATGAGCAGATAGCGTTCGACAGACATAATCTTTTTGGCTCAGCCCATCGGATCAAGACCCAGAGGTCGACCAAAGCTGAGATGGGCTGACTGCGTGGAAAAAGACTTATGAGTCTTAAAAGTCTCAAACTGGAAGACCACTGTTAGCCAGAGGCAGGCCTGGAAGAAATTGATTGAGAAGGCCAGGGCCCACCCGGAGCTGTCGTGCAATAGAAGAAGAAGAAGTTTCTTGAATCTAATTATATTCAAGCATCAACTGCAGAGACTTTACAGCATTGGTGATTGATAAAATACTTAAAAAACGTTAGAAAACTGACATCATATTGTTTCAGTTTATATAATGTCTATATTATACATAGGTAGGCTGGGCTGCGTGGGATTATCAGATCCCATGCCTCTCTTTGGGAATTACTCAATTCATGTTCGAGGGGAGCCCGGAATGTAACAAGAAAGGCGTCACCATTTGGGATACCTTCAGTCGCAACAAGGTGACGTACGCTTTTATTGCCACGGCCTATGTGGACTATATTGAGCAGCAAAATATCATTCCAGGTAAGAAAACCAAAATATACTTTTTTTATTTACTCAAGATTATACTTTAACTTCTTATCAAAAACAATTTTTTCAGATGTAAATACAAATCTGGATTGTTTGAAGATCATATTGTTGGGAGGAAGTCCGCCAAAGCCAAAGAACTATGAATTTCTACTGAATAAAGTAAAACAAGATTTGTTTGTTGGAAGTCTTTATGGTAAAAATTTTATAACATATATTTATAAATTATTTACTCTGCATTATAAATGGTTTTAGTGCATAATTTCGAAATAAGAATAAATTTAATTAAATCTAGTGAGCGTGTAATATATCACATTTTTAAAATGTCACGCAATAAATTAATACACATTTAAAAGTAGTTAAATACTCTATAAGTTTGAATAACTTTAAAAGTTTAACCATTTGCGGGATTTCTCAACTGTCCCCGACATGTACTAGAAACTAGGGTATCAAATTTGAAGTTTGCAGATTTTTTAATTTAAGCTGTAAAGGGGTTTCAGACAGATAAACGCACTAACGATCAAAGAGCGTCTTATGTCATATTTTAGGTAATTAAAAGTAAAATATTTTTTATATTTATGCTTATCCCACACTGTCCCATGATAACCATCGTAGTTTATTTAGGATTAACACAAAAAAATATAATAGAATTTACAAGGGTTGGGGATAAGCACATTAATCCCAACTATACAGGGTGTCAGTAAAAGACATGACAGACAGGATGGACAGGACCACCATTAAATCTCGCATTAAGTAGCGGACAGGTTGTCCGAGATCATAATGAAAAATGAATCATACATGAAAAATATACTTAAAATTGAAGGAAAACTAGCCTAATTTTTCCTATAAGTGATCAATGTTTGCGCTTTTATTGATACGGCACACATCCAAACATAAATGCAATTCTTCCCAATACCGTCTACAGCAAGTCCAGAGTAATGGAAGCAACATCCTGTGCAATTCTACCTTTCAAGGTTTTATAAATCGTGGGGTATCGCTTATCTGAAACTGCTAGGGTTATTTTTTTATTCGTCACTTTCAACCACAACTGTCGAACGATTACAGGTGATACTATTACAGTTTGAAACTCTTACATTTTTTTACGGACACCCTGCAATCTGCATATTTATCTGACTCACATGGGACCCAAGTTCAACCCATGTGGACCCCCACAATGATGTGCTACTTGGGATATGCAGCCCCAGTTCATTCTTTTGACATTACTGTTTTAATATCAACAGGATCTTTAAATAATCTCTCGAAATTCATATGCACGCAAAAAAATGGTGCTGGTCCTGCAACTCAACCAAGTTCGGTTGAAGGGTGTTTAATTGGCACAGCCAAACTGGTGGTTTTTTTCAAACCTACCAGTTTAGTTACCATAACTATACTCGTTCGATTGAACGAGTTTAGTCAACGGGACCAGACTGCCTCAATGAGTTCGGTTGAGATAACTAAACTCTGCGTGAGAACTAAACTGCGCGGTATCAGTGTAGTTCTCTCAACCGAACTAGTCGTTTGCGCCAGCCGAACACTTCTAACCAAACGTGTTTGGTTCCTGCATTTAGACAGTCCTGTCAGTCCTATAGCAACCGAACAGTTTGGTTGGGATAACTCAATTTTCGTTTGCACGTACCACACAGTTTTTTGCGTGTGCCTTCACAAATTAGAATTCATGTGACAATTGGTTTTTTTCAGGTTCAACAGAAACGTTTGGAATATTTTCTGGTTTCGATCTCAACTCCCCACTTTACATGTGTGAAATACAGGCCCCGGCATTGGGAGTCGATCTGCATTGTTTTGATGGCATTGGTAAAACATGAATAATAATATTAACTTAAATAATTTTTTATTAATTCGATCAGATCATTGATTCACGTTTTCTGCTTTTTTTTTTTAACAAATTCATATACCATTATGATTAACTTCATAACATGATAATTACAAATTCTACTAGAATAATCTTTTCAGTAATTATTTTAACCAGTTATACATAGTTTAGCTTTTTTATTTTTGAATACTTACGGCATTACACTAATATTCAATTTTCATTTGCCGCTTGAAACCTAATGGTTTTATTGTTATATCGTAAAACTTATTTTTAATATTTAAGGCTAAAAAGTTGTTTCTGCAAGCCACTTAAAGGTGATAAAATACTAAAAGACACAATTTCAAAAGTAAAGATCACGAAATGTGGACTAAAGGGACCATTATTACCATCACAATAAAAATTTGTTCCGTACCGTTGCTCCATTAAACTGGTAGCAATAGCAGTCTAGTTGCTTCCAGCTTGACTTCAAAACCTTGAGTTTATGTTATTGTTATACTAACGCCGTATTAAATTAACACCGTAACGTTACACGCGTAACGTTACAAAATAGGTATGAAGTTACACTGCAAAATATGTGTAACGTTGCACATTTTTGTAACGTTACTCTGTAAATTTAGCACTCCGTTAAACCGGCTTCCACCGATTTATGGAGTAACGTTAAAGAGCACAGTATGTGAAGTAGCATTACACAACTAGAAGTTTACTCATATTTTAAAGTATAATCTTGCGCCTTAAGTTAAGTAAAAGATTAATTCGCACTAAGTTGCTGTCAAAACTAACAGCCATCATTTTAATGGAGTAAACTTTCTATTTTTATAACTTTTCTCCAAAACGCTGAATTAAAACCATATATTTTCAGTGAAATAAATAATTGTGCTTATTTTTTAATTATTTCATAATTGAAGAGCTTAGTGGAAAAACGTGCTAAGTGACATAAAGACGAAAGCGAGAAAATGAGCTTTCAAGTTTTTCGTTTGCACTCAGATGCGTTAAAAACGGCCCTTGCTAAAAGTAAAAGTTATGCTAAGCTTTAAGTTTTTGAAAAAGGGGAAACTTATTATCGTTAAACGATGGAATAATATAGCCGTTGACACAAAAATTACTTTGCATAATAAATGGTTTCCATTGACATTTTTAAGGCTCAGTTAAAATGCATAAAAAGTGTCACTTAGCAGTTCAAAAATGTCACTTGGCAGGTCCGTCACAAGCTCTTCAATTGATGTTTTATAATTCAGGAAACTCCATCGTGGGGGAGAGAGGAGAGGTTGTTGTATCCACCCCGTCCCCTTCCTTTCCCATCTACCTGTGGAGGGATGAAGGGAACGCCTTGCTGAGAGACACCTATTTCAGCAAATACGAAGGTAAGTATCACGGTGTCTAAGTAATCTCTCTGAGGGTTCGCAATTTGTTTAAAGTGTAACCATGTTTTCAGATTAAAATTTAAATTTATAACTGCTTTTTTAAATTGTTGATTATGAATGCCATACCTTATAAATTTTAAATCAATGAAATAGTTAAATTTATAATTTTGTCGGAAAATATGTGTGTTGCTTCGAAACATGACAGACAGTTGGAGGTTTTGTAAGTCTATATCCCTAAGAGGGATATAAGATAGTTATTATGCAATACATAAGAGCGTATGGTAAAACAATTTAAATTAAGAAGAATGATTTTTTTTTTTTTTTTTACAAATGAGGTACTAGGTGGTTGGTACAAATAATTTTCCGGGTTTTAAAATTTCAATTTTCGCGTGAGGATTAGATGCGTAACTTTTTTATATTTACCTGAAAAATATTTTTTAGCATTACATATACAAGCTCTTAATTTTACATTACCTTTGCTGCGTTCAGTTTTTTTTTTTTTGCCGCGTGATATGTCTAAGGAGCAGCAATAAGGAATCCTTAGATCTTAATGCCATTGATGCATCAACCTCAGCGAAAGTATTTTTGTTTCATAAATCATAAAAGTATTATTTATCTCGTTTTTGTTAAAATGTAAGTGCAATGCAGGAAAAAAAACTCTACGAAAAGCTCCGTTTAAGGCTTAATGGCTTAAAAATAACTTTTGCACTGTGGGTTTCTCAATAGCGAGACTTCACACGCAATTATTTATTTCATTTGATGTGATTATTTGCATGGTATTATATAAATATTAATTCAAAGTACTAGATTATTGTTTTAATGTTCAGTTAAAATGCATAAAAAGTTAAATAATTTAAGTTTTTTTTGCTTATTTCAAATGGATTAAGAGTTAAACTCATTTTAAATATATAAAATTAAGTTAAACAACTTTAATGGTTTATTTGCTTATGTGGTTCTACGTTTAATGATAAAAAAAAAAACAAATGGAACTGTAGAAACAAAGTCAAATTTATTTGTTTCGCTTTAGAACATAATTTAAAACAACTACTTGTTGGTAGTGTTTATTGAAATATAATATGTATATGACCTAACTTAAATTTTTTTAAACAACATTTATAATAGCAATTTTTTTGGAACAAAATATTTCCATACAGGTGTTTGGACGCAGAATGATGAATGCTGGATAAACCCCGAAACAAAGGGATTTTTTGTTATTGGAAGAAGGTAAAAATTCATTGAAATATTGAAATGCCTAATTTCGGAAATTTCGGGACATAGTCTTAATAAACTGCATTTAAATTTTTTATATGAAATTAATTTTCTTTGTTGCAAATAGTCATATTCCGACTTAATATTATGTGCTTAAACTATAACTATTGTTTCTGCATGAATTTTTGACAAAAGATAGAAACCATCTGTAAATTGCAATGTAAATGTAGCATTCAAATAATATACAAACCTTTTTAGCAAAGTTATAAAATCTTTTGTTTAATTATTATCAATTCATAAAAAAAAATTAAGAAACAATTTTTGGTATATTTCTTGTTAGCTAAGGATGCAGTTACTTTCGTTTCGTATATAACAAAAACGAAAAATTTGAAAAACATTATTTTTCAGTTTATATGTTTCTCTTTTAGTGATGACACCTTAACTCAAAATGGTGAAAGATTCAGTTCGGGAGAAATTTACTTAGCCAGTAAGTAGATTAAAAAAAAATAATTTTTATGAAACCAAATCACGATAAATAACAATTTTTAATGGTAACGGATACATAAAATTGAAAATTTGCACTTAAATAGAACTTCATGTAACTTTAACATACATTTCTTATTCTATTGACCTAGTTAACCATTTGCCCTCTCATATTTATTTTCTTTGCTACATTTCTTAAGTTAAAATGTGGCCTTAATTCCCTTTTTCTGAAATTTTGTTTTTGATTGTATGTATTTTTTAGTTTTGGTGCTCCTATTCCTGTCATGTAAATGGATATATTTCTGCATGACAGTGTAAATAAATAAATAAAATAAAACAATACTTCCGTTAATTTTAGTTGATCAGATGTCCGAACTTGAGGACTACATTTGTGTGGGACAGGACAGGTGGGATGGAGAGTCGAGAGCGGTGCTTTTCGTCAAATTGAAGAAAGGACTCAGCTTCACAGAAGAGCTGAAGAAAAAAATTGAAGATACCATCATAAAGGAGTTCTCAGACTATAACTTGCCAGAAGTCATACTGGAAGTTCCTGATATACCAGTGAGTGTTTTTAGATGATTTTTATTCAGAAAACGTGAACGTTCTCAATCATTTAATTTTTTTGTCAAAGAACTTTTTATTATATTTAATTCCAAAGTTTAAAAAGAAAGATTCTTTTGATCAAAAGATGATTATATATATTGTTTTAATACCAACATGCGTATAAGTGTGTTAAAGCCTTGTAGTTGTCCTAAAAACTCGTAAAATAAATGGTACTTTTCAAAGCAATTCTAGTTAAACAAAAATTTGTATTAAATAACACAAAACACACATGAAGAGTTAAAGGGAAAAACCTATTGATTTTGTAGAGAAGTTTCCACAGCAGGCCACTTTGGCGATGATAGCGAGTGATCGCCTAAACTTGTGTAAGGAAATCAGTTCCTACCACAGAGATCATAGTTAGAGTAATAGAGTGGCAAATCACGTGACCTCCAATGCTAACTACGGGACGCGCAAGGAGCTCCCAGAAGAGCCCCAATGAATTCAGTGTTGTAGGTCACGTGATCTTCCACTCAAATACTGTAACTACTATCTCTGTAGTTCCTAGCTACCAAGATTCAGGCAATTGACGATCCCGACGCGACGCTTGGACCAGCGAAGAAGAAAGAGAGAAAGCGGTTTTCTGCTGCCTATGTTCGCCAAGCAGACTATTCCAGGCGTCCGCCTATTAAATCATTCGGTTCTTCCAGTGGACTCTTCATATAACACAAAAATTGAAGGGAATATTTTTTATGCACAGTGAATAAGGGCTCCCATTTGTCGATATATATATTGAAATGTATATTTATTTAAAAACTTAATGTTTCAAAAAGTCTGAAATTCATTACATTTGATTGTCAAAACTTTTTGAAAGCAAAACTTCACCTAATTTATATTTTAAAAAAATGTAAGCCATATTTTCGTTTAAGTACAAAACGCTAGGTAATTGTTTTTGGTTTTCACAGTATAATCTGACCAACAAGAGATTGGAGAGTGTGGTCAGGAAAATTGTTGCCACCAACACTGTGCCGGAAGTGAACAATATCAAGAATCCGGACAGCCTTCGACACTACCTCAACATACCGCAGCTAATGGACTACGACAATACTGCGTGAAGATATCCTGCTTGCCAACGGAATTTCTAGTTTCAGAATAAAATGTTGCAAATGATGCAAAATACTAAACTGTGTTTATTGCGTCTGATTTTATTCATATTTTTTTTAAATCGTTGATATTTTTTTCTTAATTCCAATTCAGAAAATGCAGGATTTTATATTTATTTACCAATTTTCTGAAACTTCTTTATAAATCTCAAGTTCAGACAAGGACTTGTCAAGTACTTTAACTTCTAAATGTTATACATTATTATTTTTTAGTTAAGTATTTTTAAATACCTGTATTTATTTTCCATTCGTGGATATTGGGAATATTATATTGGCATTTAAAAATAATTTTTCGATTCACTTCCATGAATATTTGTTTGAAAACGAAGTTTTAAAATCAGCAACCAACAATTTAAAAACAATTCTTAAAATTTAGTTAGTTGACAAATGTAAAAATACATTGGAAAAATGTAAACTCGCAAACTTAAAAAGTTATTTGAACCAAAATAATTATTTATAATCTTATTGTTATCTTACTTGTAACATTTGGGGAAAAAATAACATTAAAAAAATCACCAAACACAGCAGCCAGTTGCAATTTATACTTTTAAAAGCCCAAATCAACTATCGTCCTTAACTTTCTTAGCAAATTAAATGAATAGTATTTATCGTCTGCATAATATGCCTGTAGTTCGAAGAAAATTTATGTAAAATTGCTTACCAAAACATAAGTAACTCCTGGAAGCAAAAGACAAGAAACCTATTTCCGACGTGAAACAACCCCATTAGTCCAGGCAACGAAGAGTGGGAAAGTTTTGGAGCTCAATTTTTGACTTCATAACTTTGTTTGGACTAGTTAAGAGGTAAACATATCAAAAGTCCCCTCCCCTAGCCCCTGAGCCGATGTGGGGTAGAGTGTTTCATTATTCGTTTTTTTTTTTGCACTCAAAACCAAGCGTTCTACTGATATAATTATATTAAACCGAATAAAAGCTGTTTAAATTTGATGCAAGTTTCACCCCTCAAGTGTTTTAATACTTTGCATAGTTTTCGAGATATCCGCTCTTGAAGGTCTGATTACGAAGAATACTATTTTTCCCCACATTTTCCTCTCTTTTGACCGGATAACTCTTTAATAATGCACCGAAACACTAATTGTTTGCCTTAGAGTGGTAAAGAATTTAATTGTTTTACATAGTATATCTTACTTTACTATTTTATCTATTTTCCTTCTAATTTTAAAGCAGTTTCAATGTTGAGTGAAGAGGGACTGTCTCTCCCCATAAAGCTAATACCTTAAGCATGTTGAATGAGCCTACTTTTATGGAAATTGTTAGACAGAAAATCTTCTTGTTTGAGGTTTGCCTCGGTTTCTTCGGTAAAATGGATGTCAACAGATTTCTTGAGTTTATACACTCTTAAAACAAAAGAGTGAAATCCACTCCAGTTGGAGAAGTGCATTTTCGACACCCTAAAAAGGCATGCATATTTTCTCAGTCTGAGTTAAAATCACTCGTTTGGAGTGATCCTGTCGGAGGTTTAACACACAAAGGATCCACTCGAAAAGGAGAAGTGCATTTTCCAGTCTGGAGGAGTGAAATCCACTCAGACTGAGTTAAATTCGGAGTGTTTGTTTTAAGAGTGTAGCGCTTCTGTTGATCCGCGCTACTTTCGTGCTTGAGATTGAATATGAATAGCAGTCAAAAACAACGGTACAACCCCTTACAAATACAAATACAAAAATTGTCGATCAACAACAGGCCGGATGCCCAGCAAGGTTGGTCCAAAAAATATATTTAATTTCTTACCAGTTTTCAATAGTTATCGCGATTATTCTTAAAATCTTCGTATACACAACATATTCTGATGATAAAGCATATTCCACTCATTGGACGACTCTATTGCAAAAATAATGTTTTCCTACCTCCCTTCTAAAGCACAATTTATTCAATTTCCGACCATGCCCTCTGGTCCGGCTATTTAAGGTAAAAACTAAGCCCTCCACGTCTCCCTGTTTAATGAACTTAACCAACTAGTATATAGTTATAACTTAGTTATAGGTATTCATGAGAAAGTGTATATATAACTCTCGCAGATTGTCAATATCTTAGCACCTGTTTTCCACATTACTTTATGTAGAAGGATTCCTCCGTTAAATACGATCTATAGTTGTTCAACATGTACATTATTTTCTTAGACGTAGTATTAAGTAGCTTATACAACTTGACTTATGACTTGGCTGATTTCCCCTTCCCACTTTCACTAAATAGGGCCGGTCCACTGGCGCAATGGTTAGTGTACTAGCCTTTGGAGCTGCTGGGCTCGGGTTCGAATCCCGGTAAAAGCATGGATGTTTGTGTTTGTCAATAAATGTTGTTATTTGTCTATGTGTTTGTGGCGTCCTTCTGTCGCTTGTGACTGTCTCTTCTGGCGAGCGGGGTAATGGGCTATATAGCCTATGCCCTTCCCTTCTAGAGGGCGCAATCACCGTCATTTGTCATTCACTAAATAGGGCTAATGGAAATGGGGCTAACTCGAATTCTATAAATAGCCTTAAATCCTCATTTGATTTCTTACTGATGACTCACTTACTGACTCATATATGCACAAAACATGGTCACAGCAAAATATATTCATATGAAAATGGTCTAGAACTTTTTAATTAAGTGCCAGCATGCCTATAAAATGAGTATCTGTGTTATTTAGACGTTCAATTACAGAAAAAGTGTACATAATAGTGAATATTTAGCCCAAAACTTTGACTGGAAATGGTGAGAAATCCGTATTCATTAGTCGACAGTTGACGCAAAAAATCCCATTTCACTCTCAACACTATACTGCCTTAAAATTTGGAGAAAAAAAAATAGATAAATTAGTAAAGTAAGATATATATTGAAAAGAACTAAATTCTCTACCACTCTAGGGAAAACATGAAGTGTTTCGAAGCATTAATGAAGAGTTATCCGGTCAAAAAAGAAGGAAAATGTGGAAAAAACTTTTCTCCAAAATTGCCGACTTTCAAGAGCGGATATCTCGAAAACTATACAAGATATTAAAACACTTGAGGGGGGAGGAAACTTGTAGTAAATTTAATCAGCTTTCATTTTATATACATTTTATGTACATTTTATGCACATATTGGTAGGACGCGTAGTTTTTGAGATATAAGCAAACAAAACAAAAAATTGGACATTCAACCCCTCTCCCCCTCCCCTCTTTGGGTCAGGAGCAAGGGGCGGGGACTTTAATACGTTAACCTCTTAACTAACTCAAACAAAGTTGCGAAGTCAAAAATTGTGCTCCGAAACTTTCCCTATATAACCCTTTATTTTAGCTTTCGTTGCCAGGAATTACATTGATATATTAGCTTCCACACTACGCGTTTATAACGTAAAAGTTGGGGGGGGGGAGGGTTATAATCGTTCAGTCCATCCGTCCGCCTGTCACCCACTTTCACAGAATGAACCGAAAGTCTCACAAAAAACAAGTGGAATACGTCATTTTGAAGCAGAATGTCAGTTTAGGCTACATTCCAAATTTCGAAAGAAAATTTTAATTATAAGTTTATTTAACATTTAAATAACTAAAAATTTAATCTACCTTGAAATAACATGCAAATTCCATTATTATTCCATACCAGCAAATTTATACCCGTACTTTGCACAGATTAAAAAAATATCAAATCGATCCAAGTATGTGTACCATATAACCTGTCATAAATCATTAAAAAAATTATTATAAAAGTTTTTCTCTCTTTCCGCTCGTTATCAAGTATACAATCCCGATTTATTGCCCTAATATTCTAAAATAAAAAATACGCTGTAAAATGCACTTATAAATGTCTAGTAAGGAGGAGGGGCAGTAAAGAAGAAAGCAACTCTTTAGTGTAGAAATATCCATTTAATGAAGTGCAGCTCTGAAGAATTACATCCTCTCTCCACCCTTACCGCCTTTACTAGTGACAAAAAGATGGCGGTTCAGGGCAGAGTTTCAATAAGTGCTCGCTAGATGGCGCTGATACAACACTCTGCTATCCTGACGTTTGTCGTCCCGACAAATAGCAATTGAATAAAATAAAAACATGCTATCTAAATATTAAAAGTAAACATGTAGCAAGATAAAAATTAAACGTAAACACTTAGAAAATAATACACTTAAATTCACTACTAATACTGAAAAGAACTATAAAAATAAGCATAAACAAATAAAATACTTTTATGCATTTCTCAAGAAAATTATTCTAAAATCACTTTAAAATTCTAATTTGAAAATTATGAAATAGAAGAAAACACTTATAAAATTAACTAAGCAAGTAAGTAAAAATAAATTTTAAAGTCTGTGCAAAAAGTTCTTAGCACAATTTGGGAGAAAAAAAAATAAAGTTCTGGACTTCAGAAAGTTTGTAGAATAAAAGTCAAAGTTCAGGTTTTTGCCCAACTCTTCATTTGGTCGGCAGATGTGGATGTGCATGCTGGTCCTTCACCTGTACCGGTCTTGCGTACATCATATCTGTCGTTTGGGCGAACTTTAGTCACGACGTATGGGCCGAAAAACTTTTGACGAAGTTTTAAGCCTGTCCCGAACTGAGTACGTTTGATGGCGACTATATCATCAAGTTTGTATTTGGTAGCAGTCTTGCGACGAGTGTTATAGTTGTGCCTGCTCTGTTCTTGTTGTTGCAATATATTTGCTTTGGCTTCTTTGCGCATTTGTTGTTGATGTTGGACGACTGAGTGTATATGTTGTTCTTCTAAAATTTTCTTGATGTTAAGATCTTCCTTATTTTTCATTTTAACTCCTGTTAGAAGCTCGAAGGGTGTGTACTTAGTAGCTGAAGAGATAGTGCTGTTAATTACACGTTGTACAGCTGGTATGTGCTTGAACCATTTGTTCGGATCATCAAGGGATAACTTGGAGATAACTGGAATTAGCGTTCCATGGAATTTTTCAACCTGACCGTTTCCTCTTGGCTGACCTGTAGTGATTGTGATATGTTCAATCTTCTCATCTTCGCAGTATTTCTTGAATTCTGTTGCAGTAAAAGCTGATCCGCGATCTGATATTATTCGTCTAGGATTTCCAAAGGTGGTTTGCTGAAGTTGAAGTTTGTCCAGAGCGTCTTTTGCAGATGTTGACTTGACAGGATATATCCAAATGAACTTTGTAAAGGCATCTACCACAGTGAATATGTACTTGTAGTTTTTGTTTGTGCTTGGCAGTGGCCCTAGAAAATCTATATGGTATGTGTCTAATGGAATGTCACCTTTAGGAATGGGATGGAGAAATCCTTCTTGTTTTCCTGTTTTTCGTGAGGCAAGTATGCATTTTACACAGCTGGATATTACGCTTTCGACAGTTTTTCGTATGTTTGGGAAATAAAATTGTTGTTTAATTAAAGCTTCAGTTTTATTGATACCAAAATGTCCTTTATTGTGTTCAATTTGTACGATTTGTTTTTGCATGTCTTGTGGTATTACTAAAAGCTCTTGGTCATTGACTATTTTGTAAAGAATGTTATTTTTGTATTTGTATTCTGATGTTGGAGAGTGTTCTAGTAGTTGTTTAATGCTTAGTGTGAACTCATCTTTTGACTGAGCTTCACGGATTTTTCTGGTTGTGTCATCAACTTGTATTGTCATGACAGGATAACGGCTAAGTGCGTCAACATGTTTCATCTGCTGTCCTGGTCTGTGAATTAGTTCATAGTCGAAATCTTCGAGCAACATTGCCCATCTGGCAACTCTAGGAGGCAGTTCTTTTTTGGACATTGTTTTTTGAAACGCTTGGCAGTCAGTGAAGATTTTGAATTTTGTGCCTACAAGATAGTGTCGAAATTTCTTTAATGATTCTACTATTGCTAAAACTTCTAATTCATATGATGTATACTTTTCTTCTTGTGGGGATGTTTTACGACTCATATAGTGAATGGGATGCAGGTTGTTCTCGTTGTCAGCTTGAAGCAAAATAGCACCAAAACCTTTTGATGAAGCATCACAGTGTAATTGTAATGGTGAGCCCTGTTTGTATAAGTGTAACACAGGTTCTGTGGAGAGTGCTTGTTTTAGTTGTAGAAAAGCTTGCTGTTGTTCTCTGCCAAAGTGAAAAGGTGTGTTGTTTCGTAAAAGATCACTTAGTGGCCTTGCAATGGCTGCATAGTTCTTTATGAATTTTCTAAAGAATGAAGTCAGACCTAAAAAGGATTGAATATCTTTCGTCGTTTTAAGCTGAGGGAAACTTAAAACAGCATTTGTTTTGTGTGACGATGGTCGAATTGTACCTTTTTCCAAGATATGTCCGAGAAAAGTTATTTTTCGTTGTAGAAAATTGCACTTTTTGAAATTAAACTCAAGTCCATAGTCCGAAGCAACTTGTAAAACTTTTTTCAGCTTTTGTAGACCTTCGAACTCATCAGATGAGGGTATAATCAAATCATCAAGATAGAGAATCAAAGTTCCATCTTCTAAAAGATCTCGAAAAACAATTTGGATAAATCTTTGAAAAACAGATGGTGCGTTGCATAGTCCAAAAGGCATCTTTGTGAACTCGTACTGTCCGTCTGGTGTTACAAAAGAAGTGTATTTGCGACTATCTTCATGAACATCAACGTGATAGAAACCATTTTTTAAGTCAAGGTTTGAATAGACAGAAGCACCTTGTAATTTGTCAAAAACGTCTTCGATGAGGGGTAAAGGAAATCTTTCTTTTACGATATTCCGATTAATCGATCTAAAATCTATGGCTAAGCGCGTTGAACCATCTTTCTTCTTACACAAAACTATTGGTGCACAGAAATCTGAAAAACTTTCTCGAATTATTCCACTTTGTAACATTTCCTTAATTTGTTTATTTACCTCAATTTTTTCTGACAATGCAAGACGGCGTGGTCTTTGAAATATAGGTGTGTCATCCGACAGAATTAATTTCATTTGATAATTAGTACCTTTAATTTTATTCGGTTTATAAGTTTTAATCATCTTCATAATAGTGTTTCGTACATTTGCATCAGATATGTGAGAAAATTCATCTTCAAAAAGCGTATCATCACTTACAATACTAAATATTGAGTTGGTCCCCGTAGTGTCTAATGGTTTGTTTACATTTTGCAATATGGGCTTGTCCCCTTGTACGTCTGAAGCGAAAATTTGGTGTTCGTAAGTTTCTAAATCTGTTAATTTGTTAGATTTATATTCTTCAATCAAATGTGAAAAACGTTTCTTCATATCCGTATTATTAACGTGTGTGAAATATAAGTCATTACCGTAGTCACAATCCATTGCGGACGTAAGATCATTCGCCGAAGTGTGTTTTACGGGAAAATAGGCTAAACTTTTACCGGTGGCGTTGTCAAAATTTAATCGGTTCGACACATCATCTCGTTCCGCTAAAAAAAATCTTCGTTCTCCGTACTCTAGATGAGCGGGCGAATTTGCATTCGATAGCTCCTCCTTTGCCTCTGATTGGTTGTGGCATGTTCGTGGGTGTGCCCTAACGTCTGGTTGATAGGTGATTGACGCGTCGTCTCGTACGCTCTCTTCTTGCTGCGGCGACACAGAGTCGGCGATGGGTTTCGGTGTTGTAAACATTTTGGAGCCGAGATTCGAAGCGGTGTGAATAGTACTTTGACATTTGTTTTTTATTTCCTGTTGCAAGATTTCTGTTTTCGGAGAGAGTGTACTTTCATTTTGTGTTATTTGTGATGTTTTAAGCTCATGGAAAATAGAAGGAGGGATTATTAGATTTGAAAATAAACTCTCGCAGACAGCTGCGTCGTATCTCTTTGGTTGTCTTTGTGGCAACCCGAGAAAAACCTTGGCGGATTTGGCGGTGTACGTGTCGCCGAATGCAGATTGTAATGTGATATTTTCTTCATCATATGTTGTTGTTTTGGGTAAACAATTGGCTTTGACACAAATATGAGTGCATCCACTGTCAATAATAGCGCGCGTATTTTTATTATTGAGAAGTACATATTCGTATTGGAGGGAACCGTGATCACGTGGTTTGGGTGTTGTTGGAGCTATTTGTAATACTGGACTGTTATTCTCGTGTGACTCGTTTTCAGATCGTTGGCTGTTTACATTGCGTTGATTGAAGCGAGTATTATTTGTTCCACGGGAATTTTGATTTTGTGGTCTACGGAAGTTATTGTATGGTTGCCGATTATTGTATGGTGGTCTGTTGTTTTGTTGATAGGTGTTATTGTTGTGTTGGCGACGGTTTACTTCGCTTAGAGATTTACGCTGGGATGTAAAGTATATATCAACTTTTTGTGCAAGATCATTTGGCTTTAGCCATTCTTCGCCTTGTGTGACAGCTATGTATGACTGAGTCTCTCGGTCAAGTGTAGAATACAATTTATCTGAAACCATTAATTGGCATAAAGTATCAAAGTCACTGACGTTTCTAATCTTGCAATAATATGCGAAAGTTGTTTGCAATCGTGAAGCAAACTGCGTGTGTGACTCATCTGCGAGTCTTTGCATACGGCGAAAATTAATTAGGCAATCCTGTGCGGTTGGTTGGAACTGACGTAGCACTGTATTTTTGACTTTTTCGTAGTCTTGGATATCATTATCCGAAATATTTAATAAAATGTGATTTGCTTTTTCGCCTAACATATTTATAAGTATTTCTGACTTTAATAACTCATCCTATATATTCTTCGTATTAAATGCTCGTTCTAACGATGCGAAAAATAAGCTGTAATTTTCTGGACGGCTAGGGATTGGCATTGAAAGAGTTTTAACAGAACGAATAAGATTTTCGATGTTAGGTGAATCATCGGTTTCGGAACTTTTCGAAATATTATGCTGAGTTTCGGCATTGTTTTGAAGGGAAGCTAGTTCTATATTTCGTTCGATTTGTGCGAGTTTTACTTTTTCGACTTCTAATTTATTTATTTCGACTTCTACTTTATTTCTTTCGATTTCTAGTTTAACATTTCTGTCATCTACCGTTTGTGCAATTAAATTTTTAACGAATTCGTTATCTTTCGTGTAGGTCTCACTGGACTCAATTAGCTCTTTAATTTTAGTTAACGTGGAATTTTCTGGAAGTACGATGTCCAATTCAAAAGCAACTTTCACTAAATCTTCTTTTTTAGTATTTTTATACATCTTGAATAGAAAAATAAGAAAACTTTTACCTTTGTGGTCGATTTTGGTTTTGTTTCGTCGGCGATGTAGTAGAATTTCTTACGTGCTCTGTGGACGATGTATTCCGTTTTATGGAGGGTAGTTTTTTTTTTCGGATTGACGTGCTGTGGACCTCGTCGTCGTGGGTCGTCTTCTGCTTAGCGGCTGAAGATGGATGACTCACGGGTGGCGTCTTCTGCTTAACGGCTGGAAAAATACCACTTTACGATGGGGTCGACGATGGCGAATGCGATCTTCGGCTTGGCGGCTGAAGAAGGAATCGCTTGACGATGGCGTAGGAAGTTCCTTTTGAAGCGGGAGTTTTCACTTTTTCGTGACGATGGCGATTTTGGCATCGCTGATTTATTGCAGTGTAGATAAAAGTTCGTTTTTGTGCATGAGTTCGTGATTGCCCACCGTGGAGAGGAACTTTATGTCTGAACCTCGTGGGACTTGAACTTTTGTTTTGTAAAAGTTTAAATTAAATTTTTTTAAAAATATATCGATTTTTGCGACGAGAGGCGGGTGGCAAGGCGGCGGTGAGCCCCCATGTCTAGTAAGGAGGAGGGGCAGTAAAGAAGAAAGCAACTCTTTAGTGTAGAAATATCCATTTAATGAAGTGCAGCTCTGAAGAATTACATCCTCTCTCCACCCTTACCGCCTTTACTAGTGACAAAAAGATGGCGGTTCAGGGCAGAGTTTCAATAAGTGCTCGCTAGATGGCGCTGATACAACATAAATGTCATCACAATTTCTTCATAAATACATAAAACCATTTAACTCTCTTAACACTTTTTTGGTAAATAAATATAGCTACAAACACACCCATTATACAGCTTAACACAATGACCTTAGCACTATAAACCAGCTTATAAATTATTTTTAAGAATTATTTTGCCCCTTGGCAAATTTTAATAAATAATTTGGCGAGATTGGCACCATATTTGGCGAAAAAATAAGGGATAAAACCCTTATATGCAGGTTATTGTTTATTTGGAAATTATTTTTTTTTAAATATATCTCATTTTATTCAAAAAAAATAAATATTTTGCATTTATTTTCTTACATTGTGTGTTTGTGATTACAAAAGTGCCTGCAATACATAAACTAATGATTACACATGTTTTGATAAATTTATGAGAAATTATGCTTTCTTTTCCTTTCTAAAGAACTTGTAGGCTGTAAATTATAACTACATTTTGTAAATTATTATTTATATTTTCCCCCTTAATCATTGGATTATTTAGAGAAATTGAGTTATTTTTACTTGCTGTAGAAGCAAACTCTTATTTGAGGGGGAAAAAATGATAATCAAACACTATATTTGTAATAAACTTATTTCTAGCTTCTTGTATGTTCTGATATGATACAAACTACAGGGTGTTTCATAATTGACCGGAATAGGAATTGATGCAATTCCGAAATATTGAGCCGGCCCCTCCGAAAAATAGTAAAAAGCCAATTGATCACGGGTTTTGGTCGTGGTTGCATACTTGAACTAGGGCAGCACGATAATGTGTTGACGAAGGGATGCATTTGTTTTGAGTTCGGTTTGGTTGAATCGACATATTGCCTAGTAATTTTACAATTTGCAGATTCTGTTACATCACAGTTCCTAAAACAGCTAAAAATGATTAATAACTACGAAAATGGAATTTTTGTGTTTGGATTTCGATTTAAATAATTTGGAGTTTTTTGGGTTTTGGTTTTTTTGTGGTGTGTGTTTCAAATTCGAGCTGGATGTTTGAAAATTGGAAGGAGCTAACGTTTTGCGATAGAAGTGTACAGTTTGTCGAAATGTGATGTGTTGGGACCAATTAGTTCCATAGTAGGTAGAGACTGAACCTACCAATCGCACCATCTACCAACACGGAGACAATTTAGGTGTCATGTGGGGATCGATGGCCGAGGGGTTTGGATCGCAGGCCATATCGCTAGCAGTCCGCGCGCTGTAAAGGGTACTACCCAATTTTTTTTTCAAAATTAAATTAAAGGGTGATATAAAGTTTAGCTTTCACATTTAGAACAAAAGAGGCAATTTTACCCATCTACTTTACTTATTGCAAATGATATATAAAAGTACTAGCTTTATAAAACCGGCGTTGCACGGGTGTACCCTTAATAACGATATTTTTTTTATGTAAACAATTATTTTATACCAATTGATCCCTTCCCACTGGCCAGTACTCCATCGGTAAATTATAATCGCTATTCAAGTGACACCTACGACATAAAAAGAATATTTTAATAAAATTTGGTAGCTGTACCTTCAGTAATTTTGGCTACAGGGCGTTGAGTGAGTCAATCAGTGAGTTAGGACTTTGCCTTTTATGTATATAAATTGAATTTAAGAAAGAAAATCCATAAAAATTGCTTATTTTATAACACTTAAAATTGAACTAAAAGCTGTGCTTAAATTGATTTTTGTCTAAGATATATAAATAAATCTGGTGTTTTGGTGTGTGGAAAATGGGCTCTAAGTAACAATTTTTTGTAAAAAAACGACTTTTCCACATTTTTTATCGAAAAAATAAGAACAAATGTCAAAAAAATATTTCTATTTCCACTTTTTGTCAATACTAATTATACTTCTGATTGAAAATCAAATGTCGTGCTTGTAAAATAAATAAACTACAGCTTGGCAACTTGGCTCAATATGACATGAACATTTGGCTTCAACAAAACAGAACCATGACTCCGGGGGTCCAGTGTAGCGAACAGTCACCAGATTCACCTGACTTGGCTGATGGGAAAAGTGTCGCGAGGAGTCGGGAATATTTAAATCGCCTTTCTGCTGAAAGCGTGTGCTTTTCATTAATCTCCAGCTTGCTGTGAAGATATGGTTTATTCTTTAGAGGAGAGGATTTTTTTGGTGTTGGAATTTCACCGCCTAGAACACAATGTTAATGCAACAAAACGGAGTTTCAAAAAGAAGTTTAATGTTACCAAAGGACCAAAATTCGACACAATAAGGATGCTGTTTGAAAAATTTCAACGAACTGGGAACGTGAATGATGAGAGAGCTGGATTTGTCGGGAGAAGATTTTCGCAAACAACCACTGCTAATGCTCAGCTGGTGAAACAGTAATACGAAAGCAGCCTTGTATATCCGTCCGCCGTGTTGCAACTACGGTTCAAATCAAGCCAACGTCGACGTATCGTCTCCTGCAAGCGACAGCGGGCGGGGCCGGGGGGGGGCAGGGCTTGCACATGTTTCCATACAGAATTCAAACTCGGCAACCTCTCACCGCTGCTTCAATTAATTCACGGAGACATTCGCTAACGATTATGGTGCAAATGATTGATGTTGGTGATATAAATGTAGACAACATTTGGTTTTCGGATGAAGCCTACTTTCAGCTGGATGGCTACGTTAATAAACAGAACTGGCGCATATGGGGAACAGAAAACCCCATGTTGCAGTTCATCATCTCTGCATCCACCAAAAGTAATGGTTTGGGCCGCCATTTCGTCCAAAGGACTCATTGGCCCCTTTTTCAGAACCGGAACTATTACTGCCCTCCGCTACCTAGAGATTCTTCGTGAATTTGTGGCGATTAAAATGCCTTAGATGACGCTGAAAGCACTTCGTGGTTCATGCTAGACGGTGCCCGACCCCATCGCACGGCCGACGTGTTTAATTTCTTGAGCGAACATTCAATAAACCGGTGATTGCATTGGACTATCCCACACATACAGGAAGTGGTATGGATTGGCCTCCTCTTTCACCAGACTTGACCCCCTGTGATTTCTTTCTGTGGGGATATTTAAAAGATCAAGTGTACCGTCGCAATCCCGAAACAATTGAGGAACTAAAGCAATACATCTCTGCTGCATGTGACGCCATCCCCACCAGAAATTTTCAAACAGGCGGC